>VZQC01005317.1:900540-1305707 GCA_009823505.1 Rhizomys pruinosus | reverse complement strand
GAGTTCCAGGACAGCTGGGGCTACAGGGAGACCCTGTCTCAAAAAGGCAAAAAAAAAAAAAAAAGAGCGGTCAGCGCTCTTAACTGCTAGGCCATCTCTCCAGCCCCAGGATACAGATTCTTAAGACTTTAGATCTGTGTAGGTTTAAAGCAAAATGGAGTAAAGATAGAAAGATTGCCTGTGTGTCTGCTGTCCCATGTCCAGCCGTCACCGCAGGGGCATCCTTGTCACGATCAGGGAACCCACAGTGTGCACGAGGATCACCAGGTGCTCGCTTAAGGTCTGCACAGGCGTGGTGACGCATGTCCACCCCAGGCTGAGTGGTTTCCCACCCTAAGAGCTCTTCAGGGGGTGGTTGCTCCTGGGGAACCCGCTTTGGACCTGCCATGGGACATTTCTTGGTTCTTTAGAAGCAGCTGACACCCCACCCAGTCCCCAGGTGGCCCCATCCCTTCTCTGCCACTTCCTGGACCTTTATGTTCCTGGAGCTGAACAGTTAGGGCCCTGCCTCAACAGGACACCTTTAAAATGGAGCAGGTCTGTGGTTTGTTCCTCTTCATTTCTGAGTGGGAGTCCTCCATACAGGGGGCCGCAGTTTTTCATGAACACATTTGAAAAGAAAGAGCCTTGGAACTAGGGGAGTGGCTTGGGTAGCAGAGTGTCTGGCTAGCATGGATAAGGCCCTGGGTTCCATCTCGGCTCTTCATAACAACATCCCCGTAAAGCAGGTGACCAGGAGGAGGCCAGAAGGAGAAGGAAATTCAAGGGTTGCACGGGAGCCAGTCCCAACAATTACAGAGGGTCCAGACCCAACAATTACAGAGGGTCCAGACCCAACAATTACAGAGGATCCAGTCTTAACAATTACAGAGGGTCCAGTCCCAACAATTACAGAGGGTCCAGACCCAACAATTACACAGGGTCCAGTCCCAACAATTACAGAGGGTCCAGACCCAACAATTACAGAGGATTCAGTCTTAACAATTACAGAGGGTCCATTCCCAACAATTACAGAGGGTCCAGACCCAACAATTACAGAGGATCTAGTCCCAACAATTACACAGGGTCCAGTCCCAACAATTACACAGGGTCCAGTCTCAACAATTACAGAGGGTCCAGACCCAACAATTACAGAGGGTCCAGTCCCAACAATTACAGAGGGTCAAGTCCCAACAATTACAGAGGGTCCAGTCCCAACAATTACAGAGGATCTAGTCCCAACAATCAATTACAGAGGGTCCAATCCCAACAATTACAGAGGGTCCAGTCCCAACAATTACAGAGGATCTAGTCCCAGCAATCAATTACAGAGGATCCAGTCCCAACAATTACAGAGGGTCCAGTCCCAACAATACAGAGGGTCCAGTCCCAACAATTACACAGGGTCCAGTCCCAACAATTACACAGGGTCCAGTCCCAACAATTACACAGGATCCAGTCCCAACAATTACACAGGGTCCAGTCCCAACAATTACACAGGGTCCAGTCCCAACAATTACACAGGGTCCAGTCCCAACAATCAATTACACAGGGTCCAGTCCCAACAATCAATTACACAGGGTCCAGTCCCAACAATCAATTACAGAGGGTCCAGTCCCAACAATCAATTACAGAGGGTCCAGTCCCAACAATTACACAGGGTCTAGTCCCAACAATTACACAGGGTCCAGTCCCAACAATTACACAGGGTCCAGTCCCAACAATCAATTACAGAGTGTACAGTCCCAATCAATTACAAAGGGTCCAGTCCCTACAATTACAGAGGGTCCAGTCCCAACAATTACAGAGGGTCCAGTCCCAACAATTACAGAGGGTCCAGTCCCAACAATTACAGAGGGTCCAGACCCAACAATTACAGAGGATCCAGTCTTAACAATTACAGAGGGTCCAGTCCCAATCAATTACAGAAGGTCCAGTCCCAATCAATTACAGAAGGTCCAGTCCCAATCAATTACAGAGGGTCCAGTCCCAACAATTACACAGGGTCCAGTCCCAACAATTACACAGGGTCCAGTCCCAACAATCAATTACACAGGGTCCAGTCCCAACAATTACACAGGGTCCAGTCCCAACAATCAATTACAGAGTGTCCAGTCCCAATCAATTACAAAGGGTCCAGTCCCTACAATTACAGAGGGTCCATTCCCAACAATTACAGAGGGTCCAGTCCCAACAATTACAGAGGGTCCAGTCCCAACAATTACAGAGGGTCCAGTCCCAACAATTACAGAGGATCCAGACCCAACAATTACAGAGGATCCAGTCTTAACAATTACAGAGGGTCCAGTCCCAATCAATTACAGAGGGTCCAGTCCCAATCAATTACAGAAGGTCCAGTCCCAATCAATTACAGAGGGTCCAGTCCCAACAATTACAGAGGGTCCAGTCCTAACAATTACAGAGGGCCCAGTCTCAACAATTACAGAGTGTCCAGTCCCAACAATTACAGAGGGCCCAGTCTCAACAATTACAGAGTGTCCAGTCCCAACAATTACACAGGGTCCAGTCCCAACAATTACAGAGGGTCCAGTCCCAACAATTACAGAGGGTCCAGTCCCAACAATTACAGAGGATCTAGTCCCAACAATCAATTACAGAGGGTCCAATCCCAACAATTACAGAGGGTCCAGTCCCAACAATTACAGAGGATCTAGTCCCAGCAATCAATTACAGAGGGTCCATTCCCAACAATTACAGAGGGTCCAGTCCCAACAATTACACAGGGTCCAGTCCCAACAATCAATTATAGAGGGTCCAGTCCCAACAATCAATTACAGAGGGTCCATTCCCAACAATTACACAGGGTCCAGACCCAACAATTACAGAGGATCCAGTCCCAGTTTCTCAAAATTTCCTTCCCACAACTCCGCTCCCAGGGAGATTCCCGAGGGTCTGGAAGTGGATTCCCACATCTACGTTGTCTGGACCAGCACTCGCTGGAGCTGGAGGAGGGGTTCCTCCATGAGAACTAAGCAGAACCAACCAAAGGACACCATCCAGCCACAAAGAAATGATGTTCTGGCCAGGTGGCCCAGGGACAGGGCTTGCAGAACATGCCAAGGCATGAGGCCCTGGCTCCGTCCCCATCAATTCCAAAACGAACAAGCAAATAAAAATAAAGAGACCATGTGGAGAAACTGCCCAGAGGAGGAGGCCAGACACAAAGGCACTCTTCCTGGATGGCCCTGTGGATGACATGTCCAACATGGGGTCCCAGGCTGTGAGCATGGGGGCTGACTGCTGAGGGGGACAGAGATTCAGTCTGAGGCAAGAAAAGGTTTTTGGAACACGTCTCGGTTATGAACACATCACAAGTGTACTCATTGTGCTGAAGGAGGCTTGAAGACATGATAATGGCCTGGAAGGAGTGTGGGGCTCCTCACACATCAAAGCAGAACCACCACGTGGTCAGCAGCCCCCGTACAGGGTGTGGGAAGGGACACAAGGTCAGCGTTGGAAGGGACATCCACCCTCCTATGTTCGCTACAGCCCGATGACAGCAGCCAGGGGCAGCTGTCAGCTCAAGCATGCATCCACGGGTGGTAAGGACACGCGCTCGCACTGGAGCACCACTCGAAGATATAGCTCCTCCATTCACAAGGCCAGAAGGAGCCAGGGATGGGAGACGGGGACATGCAGAGCCTTAGAGAAGTAGAAGCTGTGTAGTCCCCTCAGTTGCCACAGCAGCAGCCCAGTGACCATCCACCAGTCAGTTACATAGTGACTCTGTGATGACCTTGAAGCAACCATATGGTCATCACACTGACCATAAGGACTATGTAATGATCACATAGTAACCTCAGTGGCCATAGTGGCTACTGGATACCATGTGGTCACTGTTCCTGCATGGTCACTGGGTACTGTGTAGTCTCTGCATGGTCACTGGGTGCTGTGTGGTCTCTGCGTGGTCACTGGGTACTGTGTGGTCTCTGCATGGTCACTGGGTACTGTGTGGTCTCTGCATGGTCACTGGGTGCCGTGTGGTCTCTGCATGGTCACTGGGTGCCGTGTGGTCTCTGCATGGTCACTGGGTGCCGTGTGGTCTCTGCATGGTCACTGGGTGCCTTGTGGTCTCTGAATGGTCACTGGGTACTTGTGGTCTCTGCATGGTCACTGGGTGCTGCGTGGTCTCTGCATGGTCACTGGGTGCTGCATGGTCTCTGCATGGTCACTGGGTGCCGCATGGTCTCTGCATGGCCACTGGGTACCGCGTGGTCTCTGCGTGGTCGCTGGGTGCCGTGAGGTCTCTGCGTGGTCACTGGGTGCCATGTGGTCTCTGCGTGGTCGCTGGGTGCCGTGTGGTCTCTGCGTGGTCACTGGGTGCCGTGTGGTCTCTGCGTGGTCACTGGGTGCCATGTAGACTCTGCGTGGTCACTGGGTGCCGTGTGGTCTCTGCGTACGGGGTGCCGTGTAGTCTCTGCATGATCACTGGGTGCCTTGTGGTCTCTGCATGGTCACTGGGTGCCATGTGGTCTCTGCGTGGTCACTGGGTGCCATGTAGACTCTGCGTGGTCACTGGGTGCCGTGTGGTCTCTGCGTACGGGGTGCCGTGTGGTCTCTGCATGGTCACTGGGTGCCATGTGGTCTCTGCGTGGTCACTGGGTGCCGTGTGGTCTCTGTGTGGTCACTGGGTACTGTGAGGTCTCTGCATGGTCACTGGGTGCTATGTGGTCTCTGCGTGGTCACTGGGTGCTGTGTGGTCTCTGCGTGGTCACTGGGTACTGTGTGGTCTCTGCGTGGTCACTGGGTGTCTCGTGGTCTCTGTATGATCACTGGGTACTGTGTGGTCTCTGCATGGTCACTGGGTATTGTGTGGTCTGCATAGTTACTGGGTACTGTGTGGTCTCTGCATGGTCACTGGGTGCTGTGGTCTCTGCGTGGTCACTGGGTACCTTGTGGTCTCTGCATGGTCACTGGGTACCTCATGGTCTCTGCATGGTCACTGGGTACTGTGTGGTCTCTGCATGGTCACTGGGTGCTGTGTGGTCTCTGCATGGTCACTGGGTACTGCGAGGTAGACTCTGTAAGATTATTGTTTCTCTGTGTGGTCACCATATGGTCAGTATAGGACTCTGTAGTCACTTCATAGTCACCATTTGGTCACTGTAGATCATGGGACAGGCCCATCTGTCTGTGGCTGGGCTGGGGTAGGACATCACTGAGGATGGTAGGAGTGGCCTGGGATCCCTGTGGCTCAGCCAGGCCCTGCCTCCTGGGACCCCTGTGGTTCAGCCAGACCCTGCCTCCTGGGACCCCGACCCCCATGGCTCAGCCAGGCCCTGCCTCCTGGGATCCCCATGGCACAGCAGGACTCTGCCTCCTGGGACCCCCATGGCTCAGCCAGACCCTGCCTCCTGGGACCCCTGTGGTTTAGACAGGCCCTGCCTCCTGGGACCCCCCATGGCTCAGCCAGACACTGCCTCCTGGGACCCTCATGGTTCAGACAGACCCTGCCTCCTGGGACCCCTGTGGTTCAGACAGGCCCTGCCTCATGGGACCCCCATGGTTCAGCCAGACCCTGCCTCCTGGGACTCCCATGGCTCAGACAGGCCCTGTCTCCTGGGACCCCCATGGCTCAGATAGGCCCTGTCTCCTGGGACCCCCATGGCTCAGACAGACCCTGCCTCCTGGTACCCCCATGGCTCAGGCCCTGCCTCCTGGTACCCCCATGGCTCAGGCCCTGCCTCCTGGGACCCCCATGGTTCAGACAGGCCCTGCCTCCTGGGACCCCCATGGTTCAGACAGGCCCTGCCTCCTGGGACACCCCCCATGGCTCAGACAGGCCCTGCCTCCTGGGACACCCCCCATGGCTCAGACAGGCCCTGCCTCCTGGGACCCCCATAGTTCAGACAAGCTCTGCCTCCTGGGACCCCATGGCTCAGACAGGCCCTGCCTCCTGGGACCCCCATGGCTCAGACAGGCTCTGCCTCCCGGGACCCCCATAGTTCAGACAGTCCCTGCCTCCTGGGACAACCCCCCCCTACCCCCTGCCTCCTTGGGATCTCGGGCTGGAAAGCACCTGAGGGAGCCTAGGGCAAGTGGCAGCAGTGCCAGCTGTCTCTCCCACTCCACTGGAAGAGGAGGGGACCCAGCCTGGCCCAGGCGGGATGCTGTCTTCTGGCCTTGGCAGCCCCCATGGGATAGACATTGTCTGGGTCCCTTGCCCTGGTCTGGAGCCCCTGGGCCTGGGATATGTGCTGATCCAGAAGCCATGCAGCTGGGTCCCCACATCCTCCTGGGCTAGGACCTCAGGGACAGAAGAGCCAGGCACGCAGAGGCCAAAAGGAGGGAGGCACAGCCAGGCCACAGCCTCCCACCCTGGCAGGCTGGAGCAGGAAAGGCTGGCGGGCCTGGGACAAAAGGCGGACGTGCAGCCGGCCATGTGTGCCTTATCGGGGGGCCTGCACTCGCGCCCCCTGGCCGAGCGGAAACGCTCCTCTCCACCCGCCTTCCTGTCTGGCCCCCACCCTAACTGTGCTGCAAGGGTTAGGGGAGAATGGAGGCCTGTTGGGGGGGGGGTCAGACGCACAGCACCTTGTCACAGCAGGGAAAGGGGCGAGGGCAGGCAGCCACCTGGTCTCTGGAAGGAACCCAGAAAAGCACAGACATCATTTCTGCTCTGCTGTCCTGTGGCAGCCAACACTCCCCACTTCTCAGAAGAGGAAACTGGGGTCAGACAAGCTGTGAACAGTGAAGGTCCCCCCAGTGAGGGTAGAGCTGGACGCGAGACAAGCTGTGACCAGTGGAGATCCCCCCAGTGAGGGTAGAGCTGGACGCAGGACAAGCTGTGACCAGTGGAGGTCACCCCAGTGAGGGTAGAGCTGGACGCGAGACAAGCTGTGACCAGTGGAGGTCCCCCCAGTGAGGGTAGAGCTGGACGCGAGACAAGCTGTGACCAGTGGAGGCCCCCCCAGTGAGGGTAGAGCTGGACGCAGGACAAGCTCCTCTCCCGCCTCCCCTTCAGTCCCCTGGGAGGTGCAACCCAGCTGAAGGTGTGGAATTTAACAGACAGCACCCTTTCCCTTTGGCACTGGGCAGTGCTGTCAGGGACCCCAGGCCCTGGCTGCCCCCTGGTGGACATAGGGCGGCCCTGGTAGGCAAGGCTGCAGCAGAGGCTGCGTGGGTGGGGCTGGGCTGCAAGGACCACCTGCACTCCATCACTCCTGAAAGGAGCCCCAGTGGCAGTGGGTGCTGAACCTTCTGGAGTGGATCTCCATTGGGGTGTGTGTTTGTGTGTGTGTGTGTGATTTGTGTGTGGTGTGCGTGTATGTGTGGAGTGTGTATGGTATGTGTGGGTGTATGTGTGCATGTGTGCAGTGAGTGTGTGTGCATGTGCGTGCGTGAGTGTAGTGTGTGTATGGTGTGTGTGTATGTGTTGTGTTTAGTGTGTGGTGTATGTATGTGGTGTGTATAGTGTGTGGTGTGTGTGGTGTGTATGGTATTCGTGTGGTGTATGCATGTGGTGAGTGTGTGTGTATGTGGTATGTGTAGTGTGTGTTTAGTGTGGTGTGTGTGTGTGTGTGTGTGTGTGCGTGTGTGTGTGTGTGTGTGTGTGTGTGATGGACAGACTGAGCTCATTTGTTCCATCCCAGCATACAGCTGGATGCCGTCTGTGCTGCTTTCCTCTGGGCTTGTCTGGCTGGAGTACTGACAGTAACCCAGCTTAGGAGGTGGTGACTGTCCCCTGGTCCCAATGATTTCACCTTTTACACCCACCCTTTGATCCTTTGATGTTTATTTATTAATTGATTGGTTGAGTGTGTATGTGTTTGTGCATGTGTGTGCAAAAACATGCGAGCATATGTGCATGGGCACACATGTGCATGGGCACACACGTGCCATGGTACATGTTGAGGTTGGGAGACAACTTGCAGAAGTAATTTCTCTCCTTCCATTTGGGGTCTATGGATTAAACACAGGTTTTCCTACTTGGCAGCAAATGTGTACCAGCTGGTTGGTTTCACTGGCTTTTATTTGTTTATTTATTACCTTCCTTCTTTCCTCCTTCCCTCTCTCCCCTCTCTCCCCTCCCTCCCTCCCTCCCTCCTTCCCTTCCTTCCTTCCTAGATACAGATTCACAGTGTACCTGAAGCTAGAACTCACAATTCTCTTCCCTCCATCTCCTAAGAGCTGGGACTCTAGCCTGCTCTGTCCTGTCTGGCTATGGAACCCTTCATTTCTGCCTAAGATCGAGAAGAGCGGTGGAAGAGGCCCCAGATGTCTGTGACCTCTGATCCCTGGCCTCCCAGGTGATGGCGTTGGAGCTGTGTGTGGGCAGGGGTTGGCTGAGTACTCACATCCTGGGGAGACTCTGAGCCCTGACTGTGGAATATGACCTCCTTCCAGCCCTTGTGACACATGCAAGACCAGCCTGCCACCTACAGTGGTTCACTAGGTCTAACAGCTCTGTTGGACCCACTGTGCCTTGGTTTCCCCCAGCAGTGATGCTGACTAGGTCTGCCACCACTGTTGGACCTAGCTGTGCCTCAGTTTCCTGTCTAGCAAACAGATTGCAGCTGAGTGGTATGTGCTCTGTGGCGTGGCCTTTGGACTGGAGACATGTGCAAGGTCAGGGCCACGCTCATGTCTGGGGTACGTCCACACGCTGGCCTTGGTCTGGCTTAGCCCTGTCCCTGCTAAGCCTGAGGACGTCCGGGTGGCCTCCCACTCTCTTACTGACTTCATTGTCAGAGTCACCCAGGAAGCGCACTGGCCATACTGCAGAGCCGGGACCCAGAGTCAAGGGCTTTGGGTCCAGCTACCGCCTCTTACCAATTTGGCCCCCAGCCCACCACAATGCCCTCAAGGCCTGCCTGCTGAAGCCCTGGAACAGGACTCAGGGCTTCCCTGACACTTGGCTCCACCTCTGTGCTGGGCTTATGGGAATAGAGAC
Organism: Rhizomys pruinosus; assembly: GCA_009823505.1. Lineage (NCBI taxonomy): Eukaryota > Metazoa > Chordata > Mammalia > Rodentia > Spalacidae > Rhizomys > Rhizomys pruinosus. The sequence goes on along the minus strand of VZQC01005317.1, from coordinate 1,296,814 downwards.
TCAGCCTTCAGTCACCTCTGAGTCCCCACGCCAGACACAGAAGTGAGTCATCCCACCCAGGAGGCCATCACCAGAGTCACCCATGCCTGTCCCCTCCAGGCTAGGGGAAAGGGAGGCAGCAGGGAGGGGAGGGGCCTGGTATCCTGACTGCTTAGAGCCTTCCTGGGACCCCTAAGCCTCAGTAGGATAGGCAGATGGGCATCTGGTGCAGTTCACACACTGCCCACAGGGTCGCAGTGTTTCTCCACGTGGGCCAAGATCACATGTGTGGCCCAGGACTTCTCCCTGGCACCATCAGTCCTGGGCCCTGCTTTGGGTGGACTTGGGGTTTCTGAGTATTTGAAGCATGATCAACACATAGTTAGTTGACAGCTTGAGGTAGTCCTGATGGTCTTTCCTCCAGAAGCCCCTTAAAATTATCTGGTTGGCCAGGTGTGGTGGTGCATGCCTTTAATCCTATCACTCAGGAGGCAGATCTCTGTGAGTTCAAGGCCAGCTTGGTTTACATAGCAAGTTCCAGGCCAGCTGGGGCTACAGGGAGACCCTGTCTCAAAAAGACTAAAAAAAGAAAAACATCTTCAGGTTGAAGGCCTCACTAGCTCAGTTGTGACATCACTGCAACTTGATTGGTAAATAGCTTCCACTCTCGAAAAGTGGGTACCTCCCCAGGGAGCACATATAAGGCTCCCCTCTACACCCCTGCCAGGCCCTGCCTACAAATGTCTCTGCCAAGGTCTCACCTCCTGCACGGGGCCAGTAGTCCATGCTGAACTGCAGCATTTGAGGTAGCTCACCAGCTCTGGGAGGGGAGCCCACAGACCCAGTCCCAGGCGTGCTGAGTGCCTGGCCTTCCTTCCTCCTCGGACTCCATGCACCTCCACTCATTGGTCACTGTCTTTGTGACCTTACTCCATCGTTGTAGCACTCAGGGGCCATGGCAGGGACAGAGGATTATTTATTCATTATTTTTTATGTGTATAAGTGTACTGTCTGCATGTAGGTTGGTGCACCTGTGTCGTGCAGTGCCTTGGAGGTCAGAAGAGGGTGTCAAATTCCCCCAGAACCAGAGCCATGTGGGTGCTGGGAATCGAACCCGGGTCCTCTGCAGAGCAGTCGGTGCTCTTAACCACTGAGCCATCACTCCAGCCCAAGGTCAGGCATTTTAATGCCTGTGGTTTTATTTTGCTTTCGTGAGGCCACCAGGTGGCGGTAGATGATCTGTGCTGTAGGAGAGGTGATTCCAGTGGTGGATCCTGAGCTCCCTGTAGAAAGACAGGTGGGAGTCTCTGGGACATGAAGGTGGGAAGCCCAAGGTGGCATCCCCAAGATAGGAAAACTAGCAAGGTGACGATGCTACTTTGAAACTTCCAGTCGACTTCGGGCCAGCAGGCGGAGGCGAGGACTTAACCCCCATGTCCCTCCACCTTCCCATGTCTACATTCGCTTCTGCCCTCCACACCTCATATCCAAAGTTCTGTTGGGATGATAACAGTGTGGGTGGTGCCCCAGATACATGGTGACCAGAACAACTTATCTATTTATTTCAGTGCTTAGGGATGGCTTTCCTACTGAACCACATCGCACCAGCCCTGCTCTCCCACATTCAGCCTCTCTGGTCTGTTCTGGCCTTCAACTGATTGGACAAGGCCCACCAACATCAGGGTGGGTGATCAGGTTACCTCAGCCACCCAGTCCAATGTTAATCTCATCTGGAAGCATCCCACAGACAAGCCCAGAATGACAGATGTCAGATATCTGAACACATGGGTTCATCCTTTTGTGACTGGCCACTCTGCTAAGCATGGCCATATGTGTGCCCCTTTTCCAGGCTGTGAGGAGCGGGCAGCAGCAGGAACAGCTAAGACAGGATGCCCAGCTCTCACTTCCTGAGATGGAGCAAGGAATCACTCTTTCCTCTGTAACTTGTTTGTAATGATGTGCAAAACATTTTTTTGCATTTTTTTTAATTTTTATTTATTTCGGTATGTGTATGAATGTACTGTCTGCATGCAGGTGTGTGCACCGGTGTCGTGCAATGCCGCGGAGGTCAGAAGAGGGTCTCGGATTCCCCTGGAACTGGAGTTCTCCTGGAATTGGAGTTTCAGATGGTTCTCGGCTGCCATGTGGGTGCTGGGGATCGAACCCAGGTCCTCTGTAAGAGTGGTCGGCACTCTTAACTGCTAGGCCATCTCTCCAGCCCAGTGAACCCAGTTAATTAAGTGCTTGCTGCCCAAGCGCGAGACTCCAGTTTGGGTCTCCAATACTCACATAAAAACCTGAGCATGGCGCTGCCACTCGTAATCCCAACAGTGTTGGGGCAGAGGCAGAAGGATCTCGTGTCCCACTGAGAGACCCTCTCAAAATACAAGGCACGGTGGTGGCACACACCTTTAATCCCAGTACTGGGGAGGCAGAAGCAGGGGACTTATGAGACTGAGGCTATCCTGGTCTTCATGGTGAGTTCCAGGCTATCTGGGGCTACAGATAGACCCTGTCGAAAATAAACAAACAAGGGGCTGGAGAGATGGTTCAGCAGTTAAGAGCACTGGCTGTTCTTGCAGAAGACCCAGGTTTGGTTCTCAGAACCTAGATGATGGCTAACAACCATCTGTAACTTCAATTCCAGAGGGATCCAACACCTTCCTCTGACCTCCCTGGGCATTGCCCAACATGAGTGCACTTACGCACATGCAGGCAATACACTCATACACACATAAAGTAAAAATAATAAAAAACTTTAATTACAAATAAAGAAAACAAAATGAAGTGGATGGCCCCTGATGAGATGCCTGAGGCTGAACTCTGGGCACCACATGCTTCATGCAGATTTCCCTGTCTTTACCTGATGTCCATCTCTGTCCCCGGACACCTTGTGTCTCAGCCTGTGTCCCCTTGGGCTCCGCTGTGACAGGGTTGTGGACATTCCATCCTTGGTGCCTCGGCAGCTCAGAGGCTGGCTGGGCGGGTTTTCCTGACTCCCTGTGGCTGGGCCTCATCTGCTGTGACTGTGGTGGACGTGGCCCTCGTCCCACAGTGTGGAGGCAGCAGGCTCTACTGCTGTCAGCATTAGCTGCCTGGGGGAATGTGTGCCAGGATGCTCTGTGGTAGTTACTCATCCCAGGTAAGGGAGTCTCTCTGAAAAGTGGGCTCTCGAGCTCCTAAGGGACTTGAAGGACTGGAAAGAGATTTGTCTCTGACCTGCTTGCCTCCCCGCCCACCTGCTGGCCTCGGTCAGTGTGGTCCAGGTTTTCCTCACTGCTGCAGTTCGGCCTCCCACTTCAGCCACTGGGGAACTTCTGGTAGGTTTCGTTTGCTTGTTTTTCTGAAGATCTCATGTAGCCACCAGAGGGTGAGCCCTCCCCCCTCGCCGGGGACCACACCCGGGGCTTCATGTAATAATCAGGTCCACTGGCGACAGAGCCACAACCCCAGCCCTATCAGTCCGGTCTGTAAGCGTCCTTCATTCTTCAAGCCAATTTTTTTTTTATTTTATTTATTCTTTATGTGTATGAATGTACTGTCTACATGTAGGTTTGTGCACCTGTGTCGTGCAATGCTGCGGAGGTCAGAAGAGGGCATCGGATTCCCCTGGAACTGGAGTTAAAGATGGTTCTCAGTTGCCATGTGAGTACTGGGGATCGAACCCGGGTCCTCTGCAAGAGCAGTCAGCACTCTTAACCGCTAGGCCATCTCTCCAGCCCGATTCTTGCCTTCATGTAATAGTCAGGTCCACTGGCAGCAGAGCCACAACCCCAGCCCTGTCAGTTCGCTCTGTAAGCGTCCTTCATTCTTTGCCCATATCCACAGGTGCTCCGAGTCCAGGGTAGGCACTGTACCCCAGCCTGAGAACCGGGGCTTCCCAAGGCTGGGTGTTACAGGCACTGGTTGTGACAGGGTGTGGTCTCCAGCCCTCTCAGTGGAAGCAGAGGTGTGGGTGTGGTCTGGGTAGGTGCACGGGTATAAATGCATCTAAGCATGGGGACCCTGGTGTTTCTGAAGTTGAACCTGACTCTAACAGATACTGCAGCTCAGGTGCATCAGCACACAAATCTTTTGTGTGTGTGTGTGTGTGTGTGTGTGTGTGTGTGTGTGTGTGTGTGTGTAATTGTTATTTGGTCTTTTTGAGATAGGGTCTCCCTGTAGCCCCAGCTGTCCTGGAACTCACTATGTAGACCAGGCTAGTCTTGAACTCACAGAGATCCACCTGTCTCTGCCTCCCAAGTGCTGGGATTAAAGGCGTGTGCCACCACACCTGGCTGTTTATTATTTTTATTTTAGTGTATGCGTGTATTGCCTGCATGTATGTACGTAAGTACACCCATGTCATCCAATGCCCACAGAGGTCAGAAGAGAGGAATCAGACCCTCTGGAACTGGGGTTACAGATTGTTGACAGCTGCAATGTGGGTGCTGGGAATGGAACCCAGGTCCCCTGCAAGAGGAGCCAGTGCTCTTAGCCGCTGAACCATCTCTGCAGCCTCCTGCACACAAATCTTTGTCACCTCTCTCTGGCTCCCTTGGTGGTGGGGAAGCATGGACCCTGCCATCTTACTGGCATCCCACCCACCTGAGCAAGCACACGAGTGGGATACCCCTGCTCCCCCCCCCCCACTGTGGCACTGACTCCTTTATTTTGCAGCTCATTAAAGTGCTGACACCCAAGGTGCTGATCTCCTTGCCTGCTAATGGGCATCAGACTATTTCTGGGTTTGCGCTCAGACGCCTCTGATGTTATTGTAAATATTTTATTAATAGTTTTGTTTTGGGGGCTGGAGAGATGGCTCAATGGTTAAGAGCACTGGCTGCTCTTGCAGAGGACCTGGGTTTGATTCCCAGCACCCATATGGCAGCTGTCAACCATCTGTAACTCCAGTTCCAGGTGATGCGACACCCTCTTCTGGCCCCCCATGGACATCATATGCATGTGGTGCTCTTAAATACATGGCAGACAGAATACTCATGTACATAAATTTTGAATTTCTTTTTATTTTAATTTTTGGTGTGGTGTGTTGTGCATGCATCTGAGTGTGCGGGTGTACCTGCCTGTGATGTACACTCAAAGACCACAACAGAACACCAATTTCTTCCTCTATCGCTCTATGCCCTACTGCTTTGAATGAGTTGAAACAGGGTCTCTCACTGAACCTGAAGCTCCTGTTTTGGCGAGGCAGGCTGGCCAACAAGCCCTCGGGATCTCCCTGCCTCTGACCTCCCAGTGCTGGGATCACAGACATATGTAATTGTGCCCAGTGTGTTGGTGGGTATTAGGGATTTGAACTTGGATCTTCATGCTTGCAGAGCATATAGTCTTACCTGCCGGCCTGATCTCACAGAGATGCACCTGCCTCTGCCTCCCAAATGCTGGGACTAAAGCTGTGTACCACCACTCCCAGTGAATAATTGTAATCTTTAAAAATTTTTTATTTATTACTTTCATTTAATGTGCATAAGTGTACTGCCTGCATGTGTGTAAGTGAACCTGTGTCGTCCAATGCCTGCAGAGTCAGAAGAAGGTTGGATTCTCTGGGAACTGGAGTTACAGATAGCTGTTAGCTGCCTTGTGGATGCTGGGAATCCTACCCTGGTCCTCTTTAAGAACAGCCAGTGCTCTTAACCACCGAGCCATCTCTCCAGCCCCCTGAATAACCATAATCTTAAAAATATTCTCAAGCAGATGTGGTGGCCTAGGCCTTTACTAGTTGGGAGGCTGAAGCAGAAGAGTCTTGAATTTAGGAAAGGATGAGTCTACACAGTGAGACTGCGTACCAAAACCATAAGAGAAAAGGAGGAATTTCTACTTGGAGGGCAAGGCTTCCTCAGGAGCCATGTGCTGGCCAGGCCCTGCGCTGAGAAGCACAGGTAGGCCAGCTCACCATGTCAGTCTCACAAGCTTTGATTTTTTTGTTTTGTTTTGTTTTGTTTTAGCACAGTGTGGTTTGCACAGGTGTTATAGTTCTAAGTTCCACTTGCTGCACCTGCATGATGGTCGAGCACTTGGCTGGCTGAAGGATTTCTTGCTTCATGTTGCTTCTGTGGTGTTACTCAGAGGACTTGGGAGTGACAGCCAGGGACCGAAGAAGCAACCAGCCCCCATAGTCCCCTTAAATAGGCTTGACCTCTCGGGGCTGGGTGTGGTGGGGCATGCCTTTAATCCTAGCACTTGGGAGGCAGAGGCAGGCAGATCTTTGTGAGTTCAAGGCCATCCTGGTCTACAGAGCGAGTTCCAGGACAGCTGGGGGCTACAGGGAGACCCTGTCTCAAAAAGACAAAAAAAAAAAAAAAAAAAAAAAAAGGCTTGACCTCTCGCTAGACCCCACTTCTCAACAGTTCTGCTCCCCTAAACAGCATCACTCCAGGAACCAAGACACATGAAGGTGTCAGTACCCAGACAGTGCTGGGATAACATCTAGGTTTGATCTCAGGAACTTTGACTTCTGGTCTAGAAATTAACATTTCTGGAGCTGGAGAGATGGCTCAGCGGTTAAGAGTGCCGACTGCTCTTGCAGAGGACCGGGATTTGATTCCCAGCACCCACATGGCGGCTAAGAACTGTCTTTAACTCCAGTTCGAGGAAAATCCGACACCTTCTTCTGATCTCTGAGGCATTGCATGACCCGGGTGCACCAACCAGCATGCAGACAGTACATTCATACACATAAAAAGTAAAATAAGGGCTGGAGAGATGGCCTAGCGGTTAAGAGTGCCGACTGCTCTTGCAGAGGACCTGGGTTCGACCCCCAGCACCCACATGGCGGCTGAGAACAGTCTGTAACTCCAATTCCAGGAGAACTCCAGTTCCAGGGGAATCCAAGACCCTCTTCTGACCTCTGAGGCATTGCACAACATGGGTGCGCAGACCTACATGCAGACATTACATTCGTACACATACAAAAATAAAAAAAGAAGTATAAAAAATAAAATTAAATTAAAAATACATTTAAAAAAATTAACATTTCTTCTATCTCAAAATTGTTCAGTGCATTTTTCAGTGACTGTACTTAGGTCGGGCATTTCTTTATGGGAAGCATTTTATTTGATTATTTTTATTTTTGTGTGTATGCGTGTACTGTGTGCGTGTGGGTAGGTCCACTTGTGTTGCACAGAGTTCAAGGAGGTCAGACAAAGGCATCAAATCTTTTGGTGCTGGAGTTACAGGTGGTTGTTAGCCACCATGTGGGTGCTAGGAATTGAACCTGGGTCCTCTGCAAGAGCAGCCAGTGCTCTTAACCACTGAGTCATCTCTCTAGCCCCATGGGAAGCTTTTTTTTTTTTTTTTCTTTTTTTAGGATTTTTTGAGACAGGGTCTCCCTGCAACCCCAGCTAGCCTGTTACTTACTATGTACACCAAGATAGCCTTGAACTCACAGATATCTGCCTGCCTCTGCCTCTGGAGTGCTGAGATTAAAGGCGTACATACAGTACCACACCCAGACCCATGGGAGACCTTTCAAAAAAGGTTTATTTTTAATTATGTGTATGTGTGTCTGTGTTGGGGGGGCATGGTGGAAGGCCAGTCCCCTGGAGCTGGAGTTAATGGTGACCCCCAACATGGGTGCTGGGAACCAAACTCAAACAGTACACACACTCTCTTACCCAATGAGCCATCTCTCCAGCCTCCCCTTTCCTTTTTTTTTTTTTTTTTTGAGACTTGCCTTCCCCTCCCTCTGCCCACCACTAGGCTCACAGGTTTATGTCACCATTTCCATTAACATTTTTAAAATCTTATTTATTTTTACTTTATGTGTATGAATGTATTGCCTGCATGTGTGTAAGTGCACCTGTGTCGTGCAATGCCCACAGAGGTCCTTCACCAGTGTGTGAAGGAGGCTTCCAGGCTAGGAACCCAGGCTCTGAGCCCCAGTGGGGGGCCGTTAGCTCTCCTCCTCGCCTCCGTCTCTGGCCTTTGTGTGTCCTGGGTGCCACCCCTCCCAGCTCTGGGGGGGTCTCTGTAGTAGCTTCCAGACCCAGAGTGATGAGACCACGAGGGGGCAGTGTGGCCCTAGACACGGCCATGGCCACAAGGGTGAACAAGTGACCCCACTCTCCTCCAGGACCCCACTGTTTTTCAGGGCCTTGCACCACCCAGATTCTTTCCCACTCAAGCCCAGGTGGGCATCAATGGCTGGGCCTTTAAAAACCCTTCCATATCCGGGCGTGGTGGTGCACGCCTTTAATCCCAGCACTTGGGAGGCAGAGGCAGGTGGATCTCTGTGAGTTCAAGGCCAGCCTGGTGTACATAGCAAGCTCCGGGCGGGCCAGCTGGGACTACAGGGAGACCCTGTCTCATAAAGACCAAACCCCCCCCCCAAAAAAAAACAAAAAACTTCCATATCTTCATGTTCCACCAGGGGGCGCAAGCTGCCCAAGTCCAGCTTGTAGGGAAGGGGAGGAATTAGACCAGTGATGATGGGAGAATAGAAGACTGCTAGAAGAAGCTGGTCCACCCTGACTCCAGGCCCCTTGTCTATCGTCCCCCTAGGCTTGGGAGCCCCTCACTCCCCATGCTGAGCCCCAAGAGCAGCCTGGAGCTTGAGGGTCCTGCCTTGAAGGGGGGGGATCCTTCAACAAGTCTTTTTGTTTGTTTGTTTCTGGGAGTCAGCAGGGCCACAGGTGGGGATGTGACAAAGCAGCAGTGCTGGAGGACAGAGGCCTTTGGTAAGGCAGATGGGGATGGGAACAGGGGACGGTGTGTGGAGCTGCCTGTCCTGCCTCTGAGGCTGGGGCAGGGTCAACCCCCTAGTCCTTTACTCTCATGCCCCATCAGCAGGGCCTGGGTCCCGAGTTATGAGTCTTTAGTTTGGGACAGCTGGATGTTGCTAGCCCAGGCATGCGAGAGGTGAGGGTGGGCTCAGTCTGAGAGTTTCTGGGTCACAGGACATTGCACAGGCTGGGGGCATTCTTTTGTGCCAAGGTGGGTAGGGTGTGGTGTGCCAGGCATTCCCAGCTCTCACCCCAACAAATCAGAGCAGCAGCATATGGTCAGCAGGTCTTTGTGTACCTAGAAGAGACAGCTGGGGTGGTGCCAAGGTCCCATCCCATCCCTGCCCAGGCTCAGGGCCTGTGTTGTGCTTGCTCCCTGGCCCTGACAGCAGCTGAGTCTGGCTCCCAGCCAACACAGAGCAACAGGTACTAGTGCTGTCAGGCAAACCAAGATGCAGGCAGCCAGCTGGAGAGTGCAGGGTCCCATGAGGACCTCAGTGGCTAGGGTCAGCAAAAGGAGGCCAGCCATGCCAGGCTCCCACGACCTGGAGCTCAGCCTGCATGCCCCCAGCTCCTTAAGGCACAGGCACAGTCCTCTGTCTACTCTCAGTGTGCTGGGGAGGCAGCTCAAAGCTCCCCATTCTCCCTTCTGGTTCAAAGGAGGGCAGCCTATGAGCTATGGGTGCCTAGTTTTTCTCTTCTTAGAGATAGGGTACAGTTTCTTCTTCATGCAGCAAGGGGCCTGGCTCCTGTCACAGGGGCAGAAACTGAGGGAGCTTCCCTTGACATTCACAGGACCGAAGGCACATTCTGTTGGGGCTGCAGCCTTGGAGACTGGATGGCATGCCTGGGGGTCCTCAAGGGCCTTCAGGACCTGGGAGAGGATGGCAAGGCCTGATCCGGTACCCAGAGCAGGACCCTGGAAGGCAGGGGCATGGGGCCAGGAAGAGAGATGTCACCAGTGTCTATAATCTCCCCAGGATGGGAGGGGGTTGTCATCTGCAGAGGGGCAAGGGCAGGGCTGAAGGCTGGGCTGTGTGGTCCCTGAGCAGGCTGCCCCAGATGGGGCAGGGGCATGTGGGCAGGGCTCGTAGGGGAGGTGTTACCCCACCACAGCCTCTCCTTGGAGAATTGGTGAAAACCTCGCAGGCCCATGACTCTCTAATTTGATTTCGAGGAACCCCTCCTACGCCGTCTTTGTTGCATAGGTAGACTGAGGCCTGTTAGCCAGGCCAATCTCCTGATCCGTCTAGCATCATTGTCTGCTCAGCGAGCCGCTCCCTGTTCCCTTACCCACCTCCTTATTCCCTCCTTCCCCACCTCTTACCCCATTATATTGTTCCCCAGGATTCCCAGTCTAGCCAGCTGACCTACTCAGAGAATCAGAGTCAGGCTCTACCCTGCCCTGTCCTGTTTGGACTCTCTCCTGGATCCCCAGGGTCACAGAAAGCCACTGGGAACCCCTGGCCACTGCGATCCTTCCCACCCGCATCTTGTGATAGCTCTCCTCTGATCACGGATCTCCAAGGGCAGGCTGACCCCATCGGGGTTCTCATATTCCCCAGTCATACCCGGTCTCAGGACCCAACAGACCTGCGTGGCATGTGAATTGCCTTAATTTTTAAAATTTTATTTATTTTTGTATGTGTATGAATGTACTGTCTGCATGTAGGTTTTTGTGCACCCGTGTCTTGCAATGCCAAGGTGGTCAGAAGAGGGTCTCGGATTCCCCTGGAACTGGAGTTCTCCTGGAATTGGAGTTACAGATGGTTCTTAGCCGCCATGTGGGTGCTGGGGATCGAACTCAGGTCCTCTGCAAGAGCAGTCGGTGCTCTTAACCACTAGGCTATCTCTCGCCAAGAATTCCTTAATTTTAAAAAATTATTTTTAATTACTATTAGGGTTGGAGAGATCTATTAGGAGTGGTTACGAGCATTGGTTCTCTTACAGAGCGCCAACGTTCAGCTTCCCAGGCACCACACTCCAAGCAGCTTAACAGCTGTCCGTAACATCTAGTTCCAGGAGATCCAACGCCTCTTCTCATCCTTCACGGCATGCCTGACAGGTGCACCTTTAGACATCCGAGCAAGGACACTCCATTAACATAAAAAAAAACCCACCAACACATATTGGAAATAATAATCTTCAGAGGTGAGAAAATTGCTTTATTATCATAATTGTCTTAATATGTTTCCCTGTCTGCCAACATAGCCACCAAACATTGTTTGATCTGGAAAAGCCCTCAAGGGCTGTGAACCCACCTAGCATCCCTCTGTCCTGCTCCCGAGGGCCTGTGGTCCTGGAGTCATGGGTGGTCCCAGAGCCCGTGAAACTTGGGAACCATTCATTGGTGCAAGGAAAGTACATGTGATTTGCTGGGCTTTGAACCCAGCGTCTCTGTTAAACTGGTCATGAGGATTATAAACCAATAAAACCTCGAAAGCAGGAAAGGGGGCTTCTAGAGAGGGCACTCAGGAGTGCAGGGTGCAGCACCCAGCTTTTGAGGGTCTTGTCAACTCAGACCCTCAGGCTAGCACCCCTGCCAGGGCTCCTCTGACCTGGCCAGCATCCCAGTCTCTTCCTTCACCACCTCCCTGAGCCAGAGAATGGGCCCCCTACTCTGTGTGGCTGCTCCTAGCCCACGCTTCGGTCGTGGGAAGAATGTCAAGGCATTCTTGGTTGGTTAAGGGGAGACGACCACCTGGAAGCATATTCTTCTTCCCACTCTGGGATGAGGCACATGAGGGTCCCATTTGTGTCACATGCAGTAGAGATGTGATCATCCATGCATAGAGGTCACTAGGTGTCCTTCTCTATGGCTCTCTATTCCTTTTTTTATTTAAAAAAATAATATTTTATTCAAGACCCAGCCTGGTCTACATAGTGAGTTTCAGGATAAGCTAAGTTACAGGAGACCCTTGTCCAAAAAGCATTGACAAAGACCCATTTTACTTATTTTATTTATTTAGTTGTATTGCACATGTAGTGACCCATGTCATTGCAATGTCCTCGAGGCAGGACAGAGAAGACTGAGGGCATTTGAATCCACCTGTGAACTGGTCAGTTACAGAGAGTCGTTAGCCACCATGTGGGGTTGCTAGGAATCAAACTGGGTCCTATGCAACGCAGCCAGATACTCTAAACTTGTGAGCCATTCTCTCCAGTCCTTTAAGTCTTTTTGGGATAGTTGTCTCCCCTGTAGCCCCCAGGCTGGCCTGGAACTCACTATGTATACAACGGCTGGCCTTGAAACTCCACTGAGATCTGTCTTGCCTCTGCCCTCCGAGTAGCGTGATGAGTAAATGTGTGTTACCATGCCTGGCTCTTTTACTTAATTATTTAATTAATAATTAAATCATAATTAATTAATTATTTTGATGTTTTTGAGACAAGGTCTCCCTGTAGCCCCAGCTGGTTAGGAACTCGCTATGCAGACCCGTGATGGCCTGAATCGAAAGACCGATCTGCCTGCTACTACTCCCAATGCAGAATCTAAAGGACGATGGCTACCACGCCCAGCTATTTTTTGAGACCGTTTCTCACTGAACTTTGTGGCTGACTGGCCATCCCCCCTGCCCACGCTCCACCCCCAGCACTGGATTACTGGACACACACTGTCACACCCAGTGTGACAGTTTTTTGCAAGTGCTGGAGTCCTGAAATCAGGTCCGCGCACTTGCTCAGAAGCATTTTTGCCTACTAAACCTCATTTTATAGCTGGGTTCTGGCCCAGCCAGGGCAGGGCTCCACTACCTGAGTGTCATGTCCCAAGTCCAGCCAGGTCTCACAAGACAAGAGACAGAGCTCGCATCTGAGGCCTGGGTAGTTCTAGACCCTCTGAAGTGCTTAGCACGGACTGTACAGCCTTGGGGCTTTCCCACGGTCCAAGCTAAGGGCTGGGATGGCCTGGGGGCAGTCAAGGGGAACCGAGTGGGGTTCCTATGAGAAAGGGCTCTTCCAGCCACACCCTCCTCAGGGCCACTATCGGAAGCCAAACACAGAGCTGGGGAATGTCAACACCTCAGGCTTGCCACCTGGCGTCTGGTACCTGAGGGCTGGGCAGCGGCCTGTGAGGGACACTGCAGCCACCCCCAGCCAAGAAGCTCCAGGCTATTTATAACATAGTTGGGAGGAAAGGGAAACTGGGGCAACATCCTGAGATCCTCCCCTCCCCTTGACCTCCAGGGCCCTGTGTTTTAACACTTCACTGGGCAAAACAGGAGGCTATAAGGTGCAGAGATTCAGGACAGTTTCAGCTCTGATAAGCATCTTCCTCCCCCAGGCATGGGGAAGTTCTTGTTCTCGTTGGCTCAGTCTGCCTGGTATCCGTGCTGTTCCTGCTTCCCCTGCGTCAGCTCCAGTTATAGGGGTGCCCCACCAGGGCCCCCCACCACCACATGCCAGGCCCTGTCAGGTTGGGGTCTGTCTCTACCATGTGGTTGACCTAGTCAGAACTCAGCATGCCATCCATTGTGCATACCTGAGCACGGGCTGGGCTAGCCTGGGCAAAGCCCAGTGGCTTCCATTTGCTTCTCAGAGATATAGGATGGACCAGCACACAGCAGGCACTCAAGAGGAACTCCCCACACGCTCCCCACTTTAGCACCCGGCTTTCCTGCCGGTCTGCATCCTGGGCTCTTGTCCTGTCATCCCCATACTAGGGGTCCTAAGTTACTTTGAAATGGATACAACACCCAGGGTAGGGATTCGGGGCCAGTGCGCTGGGCCGGCTACTACCTGCTGTGTCCCACTGCTTGCTCTCCACTAAGCAACCCATGATGGCCTCAGCTGGGATGAGGGCCAGGGGCAGGAGCTGGAGGCCTGCAGCGAAGGGGGAGCTCAGTTTGGAGTCTGCCTGCAGTCAGGAGCCAGGCTCAGGTTGAGTCCTGATCAGACTCTCATTTTGTCCCTGTAACAGAGTTGTGGGTGGCTAGGATCACGGCTCAGTCAATGTAATATCAGGGTTTAGTGTATGGCTGGGATTAAGGTGCGTTATGTAGTGCTTATACCAAGGCCTCATCCATGATAGGTACCCATGGGTCAAGTCTTTGTAGCTAGGATTGAACCTTAGTTTGTTGGTATTTAGGGTCCGGCTTGTCACTAGGGTCAAGGATGAACTTGCACCCTGGCATTAGGGGTCACCTGTGGCTGGTCTGGCAACTTGGTGTTGCAGCTAGGATCAAGGTTTAGTGTTGTGATTTTGTTAGTCAATCTCTACTCGGAATCTGGGATAAGATCCTTTAGTGGCTTGTAGTGCATGCCTTTTATCCCAGCACTCAGAGGCAAGGCAGACGGGCAGAGATCTTGTGAGTTCAAGGCCAGCCTGTGGTCTTCTACATAGCAAGTTCCAGGAAGATCCAGGTACATGGGGACTCTCGTCTTCAACACTCAAAAAAACCTCCCCCCCCCCAAAGCCAAAGCATCCTATCAGCGGCTGGCCTGTGTCCCTGAGTTCAGTGAACTCAGTGTTTGGATCAGAGATCAAGGTGTTATGGCCAAGGCAGACAGTCTGTGCCTATGTGAAGCCTCCATTCATGGCTAGGATCAGGGCTCAGACTGTGATTGAGATCTAGGCTGAGACTCTATCTGGGACTGGGGCTCAGCCGGGCCTGGACAGTCTGCCTCTGCCCAGCCCTCCTTGCTTCACAGTGGTCTCGGGTCAGGTTGCGGCAGCTGAACTATGCTTCCTCTTTGGATCAGAGCATTCTTGGCCAGCACCCAGCTGCTGATTCCCGGGGGAGAGGCCCGTTCCCGCCAGCCACATTCCCACGCCTGCCTGGGAGGGTGCCAGCCAGCAGTGGGTGTCAAGGGGCTGCCTCCCAGCTGTGGCCACCAGCACTAGGCTCCGACAGAAGGGTCCTTGGTTCACAGGTCCCTCATCCTCCTGCCCCAGAAAGGACCAGAATATGAGGCATTTGGGTGGTCTGTACCCCAAGACTTGAAAAGCAAGCACTTCCCCAAGGGACTTGGTTTCCTGAAGTTACTCTATAGGCCTGTGCCTCCTGGGCCCTCGTTTCCCAAAACTGACAATATAGAGAGGGATGTGTGGTGGCCCTGAACAGGATCTGTCTACGGCCCTCTGCTGAGACAACTCTTACCAGGTTCTGGGATGCGTCAAGGGTCTGTTTTTTCCTATGGGCATGACCACCATCAGCTGGAGTTCCCAGAGAGGAGCTTATCCTCAAAAACATAGGCTTATCCCAGGGCCTGATGGGATGGGGACAAGACCTGGGGCTCAAAGGGCCAGCCTGGCCTCTGGGGATTTTCAGTGGCCTCAGGTCTATTGCCAGTGGGGTAGAGCTAGCTCTGAGGAGACCTGCAAGGAGACACTTGGGAGGTATAGGCCCAAGGCCAGACTACAATCTAGCTCACAGCTCCGTGATGCCAAGGAGACAACACCATGTAGCCAGGGGTCACCAGGACTCGTTCCAGCCCTAGGCAACAGCATGAGAGGAGGGACCACAGTAGCACTGGTCCTCGTCAACCTGGAATCTAAGTGACCTATATGTTAAAGGCACAGGACCACCTGCTAGGAGACAAGACGGCCATTCCCCACCATCACTACACCACTGCTCCCCAAGAGGACCTGGGAAGGTGGGGGACCCCACCTGCAAGCCAGGTACGGAGACACGCAGGCAGCCGAGCTTCTCTTGTTTTGTTGTACTTTGTCCTGACCAACTCTATCAGCTTTCCAGTTCAAGGAGTGAGACTAGGACCAGGTGAGAACAGGTCCAGCTTCAGGGGAGTGACAGAAAGGGAGGAACGAGACTCCTATCTCCCAGAGGCCAGAGGGCTGGGTACTGTGTTCAGTGGCCTTCCTGCAGACTGCCCAAGCCGATGCTGCAAACATTATTCCAGCCATGTCCCAACTTGCCACAGCTCCTGCCCGGGGGCTCGGAGGAGAGCCTCGCCCGTCTTCCCAGGACCAGGACGACAAGTCTCAGCGTGGCCTGGTCTCTGTGCCAGCTCTGAGCGTGAGAACATGTTGAGCGGAGGTCGGAGGAGTGGCAGGTGGCCAGGTGTGCGCACCAGCAAGTGCCCCTCAGGGGACCGGAGGAGGCTGCCCCTCAGGGGACCGGGAGGAGGCTGCTCAGCCCCTGGCCACTCCGGGGCTCGCTGGCCAGGTCTCCNGAGTTCTCCTGGAATTGGAGTTACAGATGGTTCTTAGCCGCCATGTGGGTGCTGGGGATCGAACCCGGGTCCTCTGCAAGAGCAGTCGGTGCTCTTAACCGCTAGGCTATCTCTCCAGCCCCAGAATTGCCTTAATTTTAAAAAATTATTTTTAATTACTATTAGGGTTGGAGAGATCTATTAGGAGTTAAGAGCATTGGCTGCTCTTACAGAGGACAAGTTCAGTTCCCAGCACCCACTCAGCAGCTAACAGCTGTCCGTAAATCTAGTTCCAGGAGATCCAACGCCCTCTTCTATCCTTCACAGGCATTGCATGACATGGATGCACTTATAGACATCCAGGCAAGACACTCATACACATAAAAAAAACCCCAACAAATATTGGAAATAATAATCTTCAGAGGTGAGAAAATGCTTTATTACATAATGTTAATATGTTTCCCTGTCTGCCAACATAGCCACCAAACATTGTTTGATCTGGAAAAGCCCTCAAGGGCTGTGAACCCACCTAGCATCCCTCTGTCCTGCTCCCGAGGGCCTGTGGTCCTGGAGTCATGGGTGGTCCCAGAGCCCGTGAAACTTGGGAACCATTCATTGGTGCAAGGAAAGTACATGGATTTGCTGGGCTTTGAACCCAGAGGTCTCTGTAAACTGGCTAATGAGGATTATGAAACCAATAAACCTCGAAAGGAAAGGGCTTCTAGAGAGGCACTCAGGAGTGCAGGGTGCCAGCACCCAGCTTTTGAGGTCTTGTCAACTCAGACCCTAGGCTAGCACCGCCTGCCAGGGCTCCTCTGACCTGGCCAGCATCCCAGTCTCTTCCTTCACCACCTCCCTGAGCCAGAGAATGGGCCCCCTACTCTGTGTGGCTGCTCCTAGCCCACGCTTCGGTCGTGGGAAGAATGTCAAGGCATTCTTGGTTGGTTAAGGGGAGACGACCACCTGGAAGCATATTCTTCTTCCCACTCTGGGATGAGGCACATGAGGGTCCCATTTGTGTCACATGCAGTAGAGATGTGATCATCCATGCATAGAGGTCACTAGGTGTCCTTCTCTATGGCTCTCTATTCCTTTTTTTAATCTTAAAAAAAACTATTTTATTCAAGACCAGCCTGGTCTACATAGTGAGTTTCAGGATAGCTAAGGTTACAGGGAGACCCTGTCTCAAAAAGATGAAAAAGACCCTATTTTACTTATTTTATGTATATAAGTGTATTGCCTACATGTAAGTGCACCCATGTCATGCAATGTCCTCAGAGGTCAGAAGAGAGGGCATTGAATCCCCTGGAACTGGAGTTACAGAGAGTCGTTAGCCACCATGTGGGTGCTAGGAATCAAACCTGGGTCCTCTGCAAGAGCAGCCAGTACTCTTAAACTGCTGAGCCATCTCTCCAGTCCTTTAAGTCTTTTTGGGATAGGGTCTCCCTGTAGCCCCCAGGCTGGCCTGGAACTCACTATGTAAACCAGGCTGGCCTTGAACTCACTGAGATCTACCTGCCTCTGCCTCCTGAGTGCTGGAGTAAAGGTGTGCTACCATGCCTGGCTCCACCTTAATTAATTTAATTAATTAATTAATTAATTAATTAATTAATTATTTTGATGTTTTTGAGACAAGGTCTCCCTGTAGCCCCAGCTGGTCTGGAACTCGCTATGCAGACCAGGATGGCCTTGAACTCACAGAGATCTGCCTGCCTTTGCAGGATTAAAGACATGGGGCACCACGCCCAGCTATTTTTTGAGACAGTTTCTCACTGAACTGTTGTGGCTGACTGGCCATCCCCCCTGCCCACGCTCCACCCCCAGCACTGGAGTTATGGACACACACTGTCACACCCAGTGTGACAGTTTTTTGCAAGTGCTGGAGTCCTGAAATCAGGTCCGCGCACTTGCTCAGAAGCATTTTTGCCTACTAAACCTCATTTTATAGCTGGGTTCTGGCCCAGCCAGGGCAGGGCTCCACTACCTGAGTGTCATGTCCCAAGTCCAGCCAGGTCTCACAAGACAAGAGACAGAGCTCGCATCTGAGGCCTGGGTAGTTCTAGACCCTCTGAAGTGCTTAGCACGGACTGTACAGCCTTGGGGCTTTCCCACGGTCCAAGCTAAGGGCTGGGATGGCCTGGGGGCAGTCAAGGGGAACCGAGTGGGGTTCCTATGAGAAAGGGCTCTTCCAGCCACACCCTCCTCAGGGCCACTATCGGAAGCCAAACACAGAGCTGGGGAATGTCAACACCTCAGGCTTGCCACCTGGCGTCTGGTACCTGAGGGCTGGGCAGCGGCCTGTGAGGGACACTGCAGCCACCCCCAGCCAAGAAGCTCCAGGCTATTTATAACATAGTTGGGAGAAACTGGGCAAACATCTGAGATCCCCTCCCCATTCCCCTTGACCTCCAGGCCCTGTGTTTAAACTCTCACTGGGCAAACAGGAGGCTGATAAGGTGCAGAGATTACAGGGACAGTTCAGCTCTGATAAGCAGCTTCCTCCCCCAGGCATGGGGAGCTTCTGTTCTCTGTTGGCTCAGTCTGCCTGGTATCCGTGCTGTCTCCTGCTTCCCCTGGTCAGCTCCAGTTAAGGGGTGCCCCACCCAGGCCCCCCACCCCACATGCCAGGCCCTGTCAGGTTGGGGTCTGTCTCTACCATGTGGTTGACCTAGTCAGAACTCAGCATGCCATCCATTGTGCATACCTGAGCACGGGCTGGGCTAGCCTGGGCAAAGCCCAGTGGCTTCCATTTGCTTCTCAGAGATATAGGATGGACCAGCACACAGCAGGCACTCAAGAGACTCCCCCCGCTCCCCGACTAGCACCTCGGCTTTCCTGCAGGTCTGCATCCTGGGCTCTGTCCTGTATCCACCATACTAGGGGCCTAAGTTACTTTGAAATGGATACAACACCCAGGGTAGGGATTCGGGGCCAGTGCGCTGGGCCGGCTACTACCTGCTGTGTCCCACTGCTTGCTCTCCACTAAGCAACCCATGATGGCCTCAGTCTGGGAATGAGGGCCACGGGGCAGGAGCTGGAGGCCTGCAGAGAAGGGGGAGCTCAGTTTGGAGTCTGCCTGCAGTCAGGAGCCAGGCTCAGGTTGAGTCCTGATCAGACTCTCATTTTGTCCCTGTAACAGAGTTGTGGGTGGCTAGGATCACGGCTCAGTCAATGTAATATCAGGGTTTAGTGTATGGCTGGGATTAAGGTGGTTTAGTCAGTGCTATACCAAGGCTCAGTCCATGACTAGGACCATGGGTCAGTCTGTAGCTAGGATTGGACTTAGTTTGGTCTGGTATTTAGGGTCCAGGCTGTCACTAGGGTCAAGGATGAACTTGCACCTGGCATTAGGGGTCACTCTGTGGCTGGGCTGGCAACTTGGTGTGCAGCTAGGATCAAGGTTAGTGTGTGATTTGCTTAGTCAATCTCTATCTGGGATCTGGGATTAAGATCCTATAGCTGGCATGGTAGTGCATGCCTTTAATCCCAGCACTCAGGAGGCAGAGGCAGAGGCAGGCAGATCTCTGTGAGTTCAAGGCCAGCCTGGTCTACATAGCAAGTTCCAGGACAGATCAGGCTACAGGGAGACCCTGTCTTAAAAGACCCCCCCCCCCAAAGAAAAGATCCTATAGCTGACTAGGACTGTGTCACTGAGTTCAGTGAACTCAGTGTTTGGATCAGAGATCAAGGTGTTATGGCCAAGGCAGACAGTCTGTGCCTATGTGAAGCCTCCATTCATGGCTAGGATCAGGGCTCAGACTGTGATTGAGATCTAGGCTGAGACTCTATCTGGGACTGGGGCTCAGCCGGGCCTGGACAGTCTGCCTCTGCCCAGCCCTCCTTGCTTCACAGTGGTCTCGGGTCAGGTTGCGGCAGCTGAACTATGCTTCCTCTTTGGATCAGAGCATTCTTGGCCAGCACCCAGCTGCTGATTCCCGGGGGAGAGGCCCGTTCCCGCCAGCCACATTCCCACGCCTGCCTGGGAGGGTGCCAGCCAGCAGTGGGTGTCAAGGGGCTGCCTCCCAGCTGTGGCCACCAGCACTAGGCTCCGACAGAAGGGTCCTTGGTTCACAGGTCCCTCATCCTCCTGCCCCAGAAAGGACCAGAATATGAGGCATTTGGGTGGTCTGTACCCCAAGACTTGAAAAGCAAGCACTTCCCCAAGGGACTTGGTTCCTGAAGTTATCTATAGGCCTGTGCCTCCTTGGGCCTCAGTTTCCCAAAATGACAATAGAGCGAGGATGTGTGGTGGCTGAACAGGATCTGTCTACGGCCCCTCTGCTGAGACAACTCTTACAGGTTCTGGGATGCTCAAGGGTCTGTTTTTCCTAATGGGATGACCACCATCAGCCTGGGAGTTCCCAGAGAGGAGCTTATCCTCAAAAACATAGGCTTATCCCAGGGCCTGATGGGATGGGGACAAGACCTGGGGCTCAAAGGGCCAGCCTGGCCTCTGGGGATTTTCAGTGGCCTCAGGTCTATTGCCAGTGGGGTAGAGCTAGCTCTGAGGAGACCTGCAAGGAGACACTTGGGAGGTATAGGCCCAAGGCCAGACTACAATCTAGCTCACAGCTCCGTGATGCCAAGGAGACCCACCATGTAGCCAGGGGTAACCAGGGACTCAGTTCAGCCTCAGGCAAAGCATAGAGCCAGGGACCACAGGCCACTGTCCTCCAACCTGTGAATCTCAGGACCTATATGTCCTAAAGGCACAGCCACCTGCTAGGAGACAAAGACGGCATTCCCACCATCCTCACCCTGCTCCCCACAGAGGCCTGGGAAGGTGGGGGCCCCCACCTGCAGCCAGGTACGGAGCACGCGAGGCAGCCAGCTTCCGTGTACTTGTCCTGACCAACTCTATCAGCTCCAGCTTCAAGGAGTGAGACTAGGACCAGGGAGAACAGGTCCAGCTTCAGGGAGGACAGAAAGGGAGGACGAGACCTCCTATCCTCCCAGAGGCCAGAGGGCTGGGACTGTGTTCAGTGGGCCTTCCTGCAGCTGCCCAGCCGATGCTGCAACTTATTCCAGCCATGTCCCAACTTGCCACAGCTCCTGCCCGGGGGCTCGGAGGAGAGCCTCGCCCGTCTTCCCAGGACCAGGACGACAAGTCTCAGCGTGGCCTGGTCTCTGTGCCAGCTCTGAGCGTGAGAACATGTTGAGCGGAGGTCGGAGGAGTGGCAGGTGGCCAGGTGTGCGCACCAGCAAGTGCCCCTCAGGGGACCGGAGGAGGCTGCCCCTCAGGGGACCGGGAGGAGGCTGCTCAGCCCCTGGCCACTCCGGGGCTCGCTGGCCAGGTCTCCACTGGGCTGCCAGGTGACCCTCTCCATTTACCCTGAGTTGGCCAGGCTGCAGTTTCACCCACTCAATCAGTTCTGCCCAAAGACTCTGCTGTACCTAGCTGGTGCTCAATAGTTGCCTCTGCAGCATGAACAGCAGGGTCCGCAGGGGCCTGGTCAGGTTATGGAATCTGAGTCAGGACATCCCTGAAGCTACCGTCCCCAGAATGAGAAGGGAAAACTAAGTCTGCAGCCTTCTGGAGTCAGCCAGGGATGGAGGCAGATGGCTACTGCACTCCAGGGGCACTCAGGCAGGGCCTGATACACTGAGGCCTGGTCTCTAGGTCCCATAGGTCCTTCATAGGCCACTAGCAGCAGGGAGCTGGGAAGAGCGTTCTCTGTGTAGGAGCCAGCGCTAGCCACAGTGGATGTCGCCCGGGCATGTATTTCACTCCATAGAGCAGCTGCCCTGAGAGCTTACACAGTCAGTTATCGTAATCACCACTAGGCGACTCAAGTAGTGGTCTCCTTCAATCAAGAAACTGAGGCACTGACAAGAAAGTGGCTTGTCCAGGCTACCTAACCTCTATTCTCTGAGGTGGTTTTAATGACTCCAGAGCCTGGCCAGGTCTCAGGACCTAGGGGATTAAGTCAGAGTACGGGCAGCCCTGGGGAGGCTCCTAGAGAAGGTGGTCATGCCCTGGACCCCAAAATCAGCCTCTGCTTATAGTGACTGAGATGTGTACTAGAGGAGTGGAAGGAAGAGCTCTGGCCTGAAGGTCCAGCTCGTGTTCCCCTACAAAGAAGGGTGGGAGAGGTGGGTATGGCATGCCACTTCCTGCTTCAGAATGGGCCTGGCCCTGACCAGGGCTCTCTTGGGCCAGCTTGCTGCCACCCTTTGTACACCCACAGCTGCCCTGGACCGTTTACTGTGGCCACCTCTCATCCACAGTCTATATGCTGGACACTAGGACCCCCCCCCCAGAGTAGGCTTACTTAGCCCCTTCCTACCCCTAGCCTCCCGGAACCAGTGGACATATCACAGAGGTCAGGCAAGGACAGCACCCTGACCAAGTACTGACAGCTCAAGAAAGAGACCAAGCTAGGGGTCGGAGGAGTGAGGCAGGGGGCAGAAAGGACTTGTAAGGGGTCAGTGGGGTACCATATGAGGTTGAGTTCCAGTGTGCACCTTCAAAGGAGGCCTCAGGGAGACATGGCTGCTAGGTGTCAAGGCCTGTGAGCATAGTGGAACCTGCATAATGGCACAGGGAAGCCCCTCGAGGCACACTGTGAGAATGGCCAATGAGGCTGGGCCCTCTGGCTGCCGGTCAGCCCCTTTCACCAGGCCCAGCTCTGGGGCTCCGGACCAGGCTCTAGCTGTGTCCCTGCACGGAGAGGACCTGCGCATTTATTCCCCAGCTCACCTACCTCTACTACTTCATCCCCCAGAGGAAGGAAGTACCTATCACTGGCCCCACCTGTGGTGGCCCTTGCTGAGAACAGGAAGCGGAAGGTGTGAGGCCGCCACCCACTGCCTCCAGCCCAGGAGGAGCAGGCAGAGAAGGGAGTGTGGGGCCTCAGGCACCCACTGTGAGCCCACCCAGAACTGCCCTTCCCCCCAGTTCTGCTCACATCCCAAAGAGGCTTCTGGATTCTCCGACATGCCCAGGCAGAACCCATAGCTCTCCTAGGCACTGAGGGTCCTTGGGGGGGGGGGGGTCTAGCACTCCATTGCCCAAAAGCAAGGAGGCAGCTGGGGACCTGGGAGAGCAGCAAAGCCCAGTGTTCCCTACTTTGCTTGTACGCATTTCCCAGCCCCAGGCATCTGGTGAGGGGCTTTGGGCAGACCACTCTTGATAGATGGGGAGACCAAGATGCCAGGACTCAATGGCCAGGGTAGGACCCCCCCCACTGTCCAAGCTCTGGGTACAGAGCACTTTTTCCCAGGCAGGTAGGGCAGGCAGTGCCCACTGCCACCCTCTCAAGGACCTGCAGTATGGAGCGTGTCTCCACAGGGTCTCTCGGCCGGCACCCCCTCCCCGTGGGAGAGGAGCCTGGGATCCTGAGGCAGGCAGCAGGTCCAGGCCTGAATACATCAGGGTTTCTGCCACAGCCTTCATGTGGTGTCGCAAGACAAGCAAAGAAGCCTGGCCTCGGGTGCTGGGTGGGGCTGGAGGGACTGGAAGGCCCCGGTGTGGGAAGAGGGGCTCTTTGGGATCCCAGAGAGTCCCAGCTCTCCTGGGACCCCCCTCACCCGGGGAGGCTCCCAGAAAGCCCAGGCCAAGCCCCCCTGGCCAAGTAGTGGAGGGCAGGTGCCTCCTTCTTGGTCCCCAGGCAGGAATCACATGCCTGACCTGCAGAGAGAGGCCAGCTTGAGCCAGGGTCTCCGTGCTGCTGGGGCGCAGCCGCACTGCAGCCAAGCTCTTGGGTGCCAGCTGGCTGTCCCCCTCCACCCCATTCCCCATTGCCCAGGGAGCACCCGGCAGGGGTGTGGCCACAGGATGGGGGATCAGGAGGTGACCCAGTGCTGTCCATCTGAAACCCTGGTCAGGTTGCCTCCCATTTGCTGGACTCAGTTTCCCCTTAAAAACTTTACCACAGGGGGCTGGAGAGATGGCCTAGCGGTTAAGAGCACCGACTGCTCTTGCAGAAGACCCGGGTTAGATCTCCAGCACCCACATGGCGGCTGAGAGCCATCTTTAACTCCCGTTCCAGGGGAATCCGACACCCTCTTTTGACCTCCGAGGCACTGCATGACACGGGTACACAGACCTATATGCAGACAGTACATTCATACACATAATAAAAATAAATAAAATTAAAAAAAAAACAACAACACTATACCAAGCTGAGTAAGTCCCTAAAGACCTCTAGGACTCCCTAGTTAGAGGCCGTGGCCTCTGACCTTGCCTGTGGGACCTCCCACTTCTGCCTTGTGGCTAGTTCCCAGCATCTGCTTCAACTATAAACAATTATCTCTGGTGGAGCCAGGGAACTCCAGATAGTGGGGACTGGAGGACAAGGGGAGCCCGTGCCCCTCCCCGTGTGAGCTCAGTATGTTGAGGTCATGCAAGAGGGCCCTGATAGTGGTGGCCAGGGTGGGGCTCTGGCTCTGTGTCCATAATCAGCTGTCCCTCCC
Organism: Rhizomys pruinosus; assembly: GCA_009823505.1. Taxonomy (NCBI): domain Eukaryota; kingdom Metazoa; phylum Chordata; class Mammalia; order Rodentia; family Spalacidae; genus Rhizomys; species Rhizomys pruinosus. The sequence continues at coordinate 1,272,590 of VZQC01005317.1, read as the reverse complement.
TCACCTTCCCCTGAACACCCATGGCTGTCACTCTTTGGGGGAGCTGGATGCTTGGCTACCTATATGCCTTCCACACTGTCGAAGGATAGGCAACGGTCTCAGCAGACAGGAGTTGTAAAGGATGTCACGTGGTTATGGTTGCTGTTGCCCCATAGCTGACCCAGCCCAGACCGTCCTCTGGATATGCACACTGGGCACAGAAGGGCTGGCTCCTCTCTGGCTCATCTTGCTGGTCAGGGAGGATGCCAGGCTCTGTGCCCACAGTGTTGGTCCTTGCTCTAGGCTTCCTAGGCCTAGCCCAGGGCTTTGCCTGACCAGGTTCTGCCTCCTCTGCCTAGGGTACTCCACTACCCGTAGGTGGGACTCTCTACTGCCCCAGGTCCCCGATCTAGAGAAGAAGGACTTGCTTCTGTTCCCACAGGGAACGACTCAGAAAGACCCTCCTTCAGACCAGAGCCTCACTCTGACCCAAGGGCCAAGCCTCCAGCTCAAGAGGCAGCTGAGTTTGGCAGACCCTCATGGAGGGAGGACAGTGTCTGCGTATGGGGGGGGGGGGGAGTACAGTCGCAACTCCCAGGCTGCAGAGCAGGTGGGGAGACAGAGCTCAGGAGAGGAAGGCCCAGATGCTAGCATCCTCCTGGCCAGTTCGGGTTGTAGTGCGGAAGTCCAGCTGGTGGATGCAATCCTAGCCATAACTCCCTGGAGCCACCGTGGGCATTGGGCTACTTCATGGTGACCCGTGCCTACCCCCTCGCGTGCAGCCACAGGCAGCTGGCTTTCCGGGCCCACAAGTTCATTGCACAAGCTCTCGGGTCATCCACACAAACATCTCTGTTGCACCAGACCTCCTGCCTGCTTCCTCTTTGTTCTGCTGAGGCCTTGTCAGAGGATGAACAGGGGCCCAGCTTCTGGGACCCAGCCCGGGCTGGACGCCCATGTCCCAGTGCTCGGGGTCACAAGTGCTTAGCAAGCCACCGAGGTTGTGAGCTCTGTGACACAGTCTCCACCCTCAGAGTGCAGGCTTCTCCAGAGAAGACTTGTCTTCTCCAAAACACAGAGGCAGGGTGCACAGAGTGCAGAAGGAACCTGGAGCCTCACCCACGGGTTCAGCTGTGCACGTGTGGAACCCCAGCGACAGATAAGACCAGCTCTTCTTCCCATCACCCAGAGGGGCAGACGAGGCCAGAAGTGTGCTCAGCTTCCTAGAACCTTGGAAACATCCCTCCCCTCCCCCTCCAGGAAAGCCTTCTGGACACCGTCCTCCAGCAGAGGTCGTTGCCTTTTCAGGTGACACTGCCTGCTGCTCTCAGGACCAAGGACACTCCATTTCTCCAACTTCCTGGATTGCACTCTGCATATATTAGGCACTCCATAAGTGTTTACAGATTACTTGTCTTGATTAACATATCTCTTGGCTGAATGTCTGCTCTTCACCCAGACATCTGTTTCTGTTCTGGTATCCCAACTTTCTCTTCCACAGTCAGAGGTGCCTGCTCCGTAACAGTGCAGCTGAGGAGAGCTGGGGCGGGCTGGCAGACCCCAGGACCCTTGCCCCTGCTTTGGCCTTTATGTTCAGAACCTGTGTCCAGCTACCTGCCCCATCAGCAGCCTGTCTCTGGTTGAGACACAGCTCAGAGCCCTGGGCCTAAGGCCAAAGGGACCTGACAATGGAGTCTATCACTTGATGAGTGACACGGTCCTAGCCTGTTTTATTTATTTATTTATTTATTATTTATTTATTTATTTATTTATATTTTTTTTGATGCTTCCTTCCCAGGAGGGGGAGGCAGGAGTTGGCACAAGGCTTGTCCATGTTTGGGACAATTACGAAACATCTACTGAGACAGGTCCTGGTGAGCAGGGGTCAGCCACAGTCCTGCCCATGAGAACCCATTCTGCTGAGTGTTCTATCCTCAGAGTTGAGGCCACCTGCACACTTGGCAGGGGGGGATGGGGGGGACAGGCACCGTGTCGGCCAGCTGGTGCACGCACCTGTCACTAAAGCCAGGCTTACAGACAGGTAGCGTCTGTGGTGGGCAGAGCTGACTTAGCCAAAGGCATGGCTTACAAGTCCCAGATACTGCTGCTGGGGAATCTGGTAAATGAAAAGGGAGAAGGAAAGACAGGACCTCACTGGAGCTTCCCGCCGCAGGGCTGTCTGCCTCCCAGGCCTCCCAGGCCTCTCCCAGTCCAGCCCTCCTGAGCATAACAAGAGCCTGCCTGCTTCTCCCTTTTACAACAGGCTGAACACTTGTTTCCGATCATCTTTTCCCCAAGAGGGTGACTCGCATCTCCTCAGCCCTCTTCCTCACAGACCTCCTGCCTGCTCAACCCTGCAGCTGCCCATTCTCTGGCCGTCTGTGGGCAAAGCGGGCGGGCGGGGCTGCCCAGGTGATGCTGGGCCGGGCCTGAGCAGGCCCAGGCGGAGCTGGCTCATCTCCCTCCAGGTTTCGGCCGGTGGGGAGTTAATTGCCCCGAAACACAGCTTCTATACTCGGCTGTGGCCTGACTCCCTTGCACCTGTCAGGAGGCCTCTGGGCACCCCAGCTCAGCCTCATACAGGGATCCCCATAGAGAGTAGCAAGCCTCGGGATCAGCTTTCTCCTGCAGCCTCTTGACCACACCAAATTGAAGGGACCCCATGTAGCTTCCTACCAGTAGCCCAGGGTTCTGTCAATGTCCTGAGTTCACATACGAGACCCAGGCCCAGAGAGCAAGAGACTCCCCCCCCTCCAAGGGCACCCAGCCTGGCAGGCCAACTTATGGTGCCCCTTCTTGCCTCCTTGCACATTGAGACTTTGCTAACCATACTAGGTCTCCAGCCCCAGCCAGCCCCATTCTCCACAGAAGCCAAATGCCAGTCCTGGGCTGACCCTGCTTAGGCCTTGCAGGAGAGACACAAGACACCACACAGCAGGCGTGTGGCGAGAGCCCCATACCTGGTGGGCTGTTACCACCCTATCAGTTGGTCTCAAGTACTCCCTGGGTCCCAGCCCTGGACCAGGATCTTGCTAGGTTCCCCACACCCAGCGCCCAAGGAAGCTCAAGCCCTCTGGCCCTCCCTTCCTCCAGACACAGACAGTATCCAGGCCATACAGGGATTGCTCCCTCCCCCTCCCCCTCCCCCTCCCCCTCCCCAGCCCAATCCCATTTGGCCTCAGAAGGCTGGTCAGCAGACAGCTCCCCCCAGGTGGTCTGCAAGCTGTGTGGACATTTGGACACTACGCCGGGAGGCCAGTGGAAGGAATCGTGTTTCAGGGATCGTGAGTTGATGGGTGAGGGGGATCTGGGCCTGAAACGCAGAGGTCACAAGGAGGGCTGGGGGCTCTGAGAGAAAGCTCTGGAATGTGTGGCTCTCAGAGGCTTCAAGAGTATATGGGAGAGGTGAGTTTCTTTGGCCAGGGACAGTGAAGCCCCCTCCGTCCTGCCAACCACATCCCCTGCTGAGAGCACTGAACTAGACACATGGGAACGATATATGAGGGGGGGGGGGGATGGTGGCCCCCAGGCAGGTGGAGGTGTCACGGGCTGAATGGTCTTATTCAGACCTCTGGTGGCCAGTTGTCCATGACCCTGCATATCCTCTAAGCAACCTTGAGTAGGGTGGGTGAGTCCCTGTGTGTGCTCCAGGCTTCTGGGAGTCACGGGGCTCCATTAGTTTGGAGCTGAACCCCCATCGTGAGACAAAGTAAAGTTCATCGTGGGCAGACCCCTATGGCTGGGCAGGGGCACAGGCCTCAGGGGATGTTGGGAAACAGAAAAGACTCAGAGAGACCCATGGGTCCATCCTAGGTAGTTCTTTGAGGTGAGAACCACTGAGCTGTTATTGGAGGACAGGAGGCTTCCAGCAGGAGATAGATAGCCTCGCCCTGGTAAGGGTGTAGCTGCCATCCTCTGGCCAAAGTGACAGGCTTGCTCTGGGAGTCCTCTGATAGAGAGATGGCTTCCAAGCACCTACTAGGTGCCAGGTATTAGTAGATGGCACAGTGCTGGTTGGTCACCAGAGCTGACCAAGCCCTGTTCATGCTCAAAGCAGCCCTGTGAGGTAAGAGGCTCTACTCTCTTAGTGAGGCCGTACATTGTAGGTCAGGACCATTAAGGCAGCTTGCCCAGAGCCCCACAGTCATCAGTAGCTAACCTCAGGGTTCTGCTTCCCAAACTCTGTCCTCATCCTTTACCCCAGAAGGGAGGCAGGACAGGGCCAGGGCCTAGGCTATCCTCCTCCCAAGGAGAGGAGTGGGCCAAAGGCTGTGATGTGGGCCGTTTGGGGACAGATAGGCCACAGGGCAGGCATGGGGAGGCCTTGAAGGCTGGTAAGGGAAGGCAAGGTGTTTGAGTGCCACAGGTCTCTTTACCTAGTGAAGGCTGAAAGGGAGCCACCAGGGCCTGGACTTCAGCTTTGCCATGTCTTGGAGGCCTGAGGCAGAGGGAGGAGAGCACTCCCCACTCCGAGGAAGCCCACCAGGCCCAGCTGCATCCCCTGGACAGAGTAGTGTTCATCCAAAATTCTGCTGTTGAAGCCCTAACCCCCAGGGCCTCAGCATGTGGTTATTTGGAGACAAAGCCTTTATTTATTTATTTATTTATTTATTTATTATATATTTTTTGGTCTTTTTGAGACAGGGTCTCCCTATAGCCCCAGCTGTCCTAGAACTCTCTGTAGACCAGGCTGGCTTTGAACTCACAAAGATCCACCTGCCTCTGCCTCCCAAGTGCTAGGATTAAAGGCGTGCGCCACCACACCAGGCCTGGAGACAAAGCCTTTAAAGAGCTCCTTACAAGCCCGGCATGGTGTTGCACGCCTTTAATCCCAGCACTCAGGAGTCAGAGTCAAGCGGATCTCTGTGAGTTCAAGGCCTGCCTGGTCTACATAGTGAGTTCCAGGCAAGCTGGGGCTACAGGGAGACCCTGTCAAAAAAAAAAAAAAAAAAAACCCGGGGCTGGAGAGATGGCCTAGCGGTTAAGAGCGCCAACCACTCTTACAGAGGACCCGGGTTCGATCCCCAGCACCCACATGGCGGCCGAGAACCGTCTGAAACTCCAATTCCAGGAGAACTCCAGTTCCAGGGGAATCTGACACCCTCTTCTGACCTCCGCAGCATTGCACGACACCGGTGCACATACCTGCATGCAGACAGTACATTCATACACATACCGACATAAAAATTTTTTTTAATTTTAGAAAAAAAAAAAACCCAAAAAACAGCTCCTTATAAAAAGTGGGATGTGGGAGCTGGAGAGAGATGGCTCAGTGGTTAAGGCCGGCTGCTTTTGCAGAAGACCTAGGTTTCATTCCCAGCACCCACTTGTTTGCTAACAACTGCCCATAATTCCAGTTCCAGGGGATCTGATGCTCTCTTCTGACCTCCACGGCACTGCATGACACAGGTGCACTTGCATACATGCAGGCAATACACTCGTACACATAAAATAAAAATAAATAATTTTAAAAAGCAGGATGTGCGGGAAGGCCCTGGCTAGCATAGCTGGCATTTTCCTTGCGGGACCAGACCAGGACATGCAGAGGTGCAGCCCTGTGCGGATCCAGAGAGCATGTTTGCAGGCTGAGCCCTGCACCCTTTGATTACTGACTGCTTTTTTGTATGTGGCACTAGAAATGGAACCTGGGGCCTTGTGAATGCCAGGCAGACTTCTCTGGCTGAGCTGTACCCCAATCCCCACCTCAGAACTCTGAGACCATAAATTCACATTGTTTAAGCTACCAGGTTGTAGAACTCTGTTACCATCTCCCCAAGCAACAAACCTGCCTCGGGCCCCCTGTCTTCACATTAGGGAGATGAATATAGGTCAGTGTCTCCCCAATGCCAGGGAAGGAAGTGTTCTGGGCTCACGAGGCCTGGCCCAGCTTGCTGCCTGGTCTCTGTGTGACATCCACATCTCCTGTTGGGTTTGTGGGGAGCCAGAAGCTACTCTTCCTGGCCTCCCCTTGGCTTCTGGGATATACATGACCTGAGAGCACCCAGGAAGGTCCTGGAGGGGGCCCAGCCTCACCCATCCCTCAGAGCTGTACCCATGCTAACCTTAGACCCCAGGGGACTCCTCAGCAGACATTGAAACCCTCCTCTTTGGAGCACCTAAGATTCCTGCACCCCAACAGGAGCAATAGGCACAGAGGTGGGAGCTCCCTGGGGCGTGGCTCCTGACTGGAGCCACATGAGGCAGAAGATACGTCGTCAGTCCCGGGGGAGCATAGTCTGTCTTGGGGGCATGTGATCAAGCTGGAAGACAGCCACATGATCAGCCCTAGAGTTGTGTGTCACCACTGACGGGGTCATCACCGAGGGCATATGGTCACTCCTGGAGTTTTAGTACCTGGGAGTATAACATCAGTCCCAGGGGTGTATGGTCAGTCTTGAGGGTACACGGTCAGTCCTAGGGATCATGTGAACAGCCTCCCAGCCTGTAATGCACAAGGCCTGGTGGTCAGTCGGCAAGGCTGGACAGGAGGCGGCCACTTCCTTGGCTGCTGGTGACTCACAGCCCCATTTCTGAGAACCCACACCCCAGTATCCTGATGGCTCAGGGCTCAGTATGGGACCAGCTGCAGGAAGTGTAGCTGTGATTAAGGCCGGGTCTGGGTGAGGAAGGGCAGGATCCCACGGAAGAGACAGCTCTCTAGGACAACGGGCAATGGCGGAGCTGCCCCTGAACCTCCTGGCCCAGCATTCCTCCACCCTGTCTGGGGTCGGAGGCCTGACTGTCACCCCAGAGGAGCATGTGACCACATGAGCCTCCTGCCTGAGACTATCCGCAAGTCCCTCCCACTCGGGTATGAGGCAGGCCTTGCACAGGAGTCCACAAGGGCACAGCATTCCCTGGGCCAGGGCACTGTGAGGCCAACACCCCTGGACCCCATTGTTCAGGGGGCTCTGCCTAGACACCGGACACAGGCCATTCCTAACCAGGGGTGAGATGTGGGGCGGTCCCCACCAGGCTTCCTGGGCCAGAGTCCAAATACCATTTGCTTCTTGCTTCCTTCTGGGAAGACCGTGGGAGGGGAGGAGGCCTCGGTGGGGTGGGAGAGGGGGCCAGGCCTGCCGAACAAACAGCAGCCAGTCCAAGCTCTTCACCCTAGCTCTACAGGACAGGGCCATTAGGGGAAGGACAGCCCTGCTCTGAGAGCTTCGCTGACACCCACATAGGCTGGCTGTGGCCTCAGGGTACGTGTTTTCTGTTTTCCCAACTTTATTGAGAAACAGCTCATTTATCACACTCCCAGGCCTGGGCACTGGCCTCAGTTCCATCCAGACACCTGCGGTGGGCACAGCTTGACCAGCCTGGAGCACAGGCCCGCTTCAGATCCATGGTCTAGGACATGAATCGGTTCCTGTGGGTGTGGCCTCTGCAACTCTTACCATGAGCTCCTCGGCTCTTCCTAGTCTAGCACTGTGGGAATATCTTTCCTTTTCATGGCCGATCCTGCAGATGGCTGGGTCACACTTGTGCACCCACTATCCCCACTGGGCATATGGTTGGCGTGTGTCGCATCTCAGGAACATTCTAGTACACTGCCCGGCACGTGCTGTGTAGACAAAGTTGCACACATTTCCTTGGGTGTGAGGTCAGGCAGTCGCTTCGCCGTTTGGGGACCTGAGGACAGAGCACACAGACAGCTACGCCATTCTGTGCTGGCGGGCGGCAGTGCCTTTCTCCAAGTGGATGTTTACTCCACCCCTGAGGACAGGTCTGCAGTCAAGCCTAGAGGCTGGAGCACCTGGTTCCCACTGGGGCTGGAGCAGAGCGTCTGCAGCTGGTCTCCACTGGCCTCCACTGGCCTGCCTTCTCCAGGCTGCAGATCCCCAGGACCTCCTTCCTTCAAGTCCAGCATCCTCTCTGTTGAGGGCTCCAGTTGGAAGAACCTGTGACCTAAAACTCAGGTGTGAGGTTCTGGAAAATTCTCAAGAATTCTGGAAAGTTCTGAAGGCATCTGGGCTCCATAGATAACATGCCCAGCTCAGCCTAAGGAGGGATGCCAGAACTCTCTCTGATCTCCAGGATCCAACCCCAGAACCTCCGAGGACGCTGCCCTTCAGGACGTGGATGGCTCTGTGCCCTGGGGCCATTCCTCTGGCTTTGGCCCAAGTCGTCTCCCTAATGCCGCAGCTGTAGGAAGTCCACGCAGCCTGGGGCCAGGGTCCAATGCACAGTCCTCTGCTGGCCAGCTCTGCGTCCGATCTACTTAGTACCTTTGTCATACTCACCGCCCCTACCAATAACCAGTGACAGGCAGACCTCTGGGGCTGGCCAACAAGCCCCAGCTCGAGTTCCCAGCGAGAGATCCTGTCTCAAAAAATAAGGTGACTGGCTCCTGTCTCAAAAAATAAGGTTGACCTCTGGCCTCCACACAAATATTCATACTTCCATACCTGAACTCATACATGCACCACACCCACAGACACATACCCACATACATTCACATATGCGTACACGAAAAGGTGTCCTAACTAGCCATGATGTGAAGTACACACAGGAGCTGCCACCCCTCAATGCCTGTCACTCTCCTCTAAGAACCCTGGAGAAAGATGTGTCATTTCCATTTGTAGAGGAACCAAGGCTTGTTTCCCTCTAAGACTGTACCTGGAAGGTGCTGGGGAGCCTGGGGAGCACCAGGGGCAGTGGCCTGGAGCCTGGGGAGCACCGGGGGCAGCAGCCTGGAGCCTGGGGAGCACCGGAGGCAGTGGCCTGGCTGTTCCCTCTCCCTAGAGCTTCTCATCCCTCACATTGCTCATTTGTTCTTTCAGAGCTTGATTGAACTGTAGCCCTGTGCCCCACAGGAAGCCCGTGGAACTTTTGGGTGGGCTCACCCTGCCCATCTGCTCCCTAGAAACATGTCAGGCTCTTTCATCTTCACAAGGGCCAGAGCAGATGGAACCTTCCCTGCCTGTGAAGGCATTCTGCTTGTAGGCTTCCCTCTCTGGGATCAGGTCTGTTATTTCTTTTTTAAATTTTTTATTTATTTATTTTATGTGTATGAGTGTACTGTCTGCATGTAGGTTGGTTCACCCATGTCATGCAACGCTGCAGAGGTCAGAAGAGGGCGTGGGATTCCCCTGGAACTGGAGTTAAAGACAGTTCTTAGCCGCCACATGGGTGCTGGGGATCGAACCCGGGTCCTCTACAAGAGCACTTAGTGCTCTCAACTGCTGCCAAAGAGGGTTTTTTTTTTTATCTTTTTTTTGAGACAGGATATCCCTATAGCCCCAGCTGTCCTGGAACTCACAGAGATCCACCTGCCTCTGCCTCCCAAGTGCTAGGATTAAAGGCGTGTACCACCATGTGGGTGCTGGGAATCGAACCTGGATCCTCTGCAAGAGTAGTTGGTGCTCTTGGGGCTGGAGAGATGGCCTAGCGGTTAAGAGCACCGACTGCTCTTACAGAGGACCCGGGTTCGATCCCCAGCACCCACATGGCGGCTAAGAACCATCTGAAACTCCAATTCCAGGAGAACTCCAGTTCCAGGGGAATCTGACACCCTCTTCTGACCTCTGCGGCACTGCACGACATGGGTACACACACTTGCATGCAGACAGTACATTCATACACATACAGAAATAAATAATAAAAAAAAAATTTAAAGAGTAGTTGGTGCTCTTAACTAGTGAGCCATTTCCAGCCCCCAGGTCTGTTATTTCAAAGGACCTAGGAGAAGGTTTATACCATCAGGGGCCAAGTAAGGACACAGCTAGAGAAAGGACAGAGATTAAAACCCACAGTGCCATCAGTGCCTTACATGGCATCCCAGAGCCACCTGGAGCCCTTAGACCTGGCTATGTGGATCTCAACCCTGCCATTCTGCAGGCCTGTGGCTGGGACCAAGCTGAACTCTGTGGGACACAGGATATCAAGAGCATTCTGCACAACAGATACCCAGAAAATGTTTGAATAAGAGGAGGGTGGGGTCATCCCCAGCCCTCTGGGAAGGCAGAGTCTATTGCATGGATTGTCCCTGGATACGCTGCTCTCCAGGAGCCTGGCCTGCCCCCCACCCCAAGCAGAAGAATGGGTCCTACCTAGCTCAGTCCTTCCTGAGTGAGAATAAAGCAATGGCCCCCAGAGAGATATAGGGGTCACGGAAGGAGCAAGCCCAGGACAAGACTTCCTGGGCCCAGCAGTGAGTGTGTGGGAGGGTCACCACACAGGAACGCTGAGTCCCAGCAGCTGGCTAGGGCCTGGAGCTCTGGCAGTTTCTGTGACCACCCTCAGGGGCAGCTGCAGGGAGGGGCTGTGAAAGACTGTGTGCTGGGGTCTTACTTAGCTGGGCTGCCTTCCAGTCCAGCTCTGTCCAGAGGCCTTGGAGTTTCCACAGGATGGTAATAGGCTGTGTCCACACCGGGGGACTCCAGCTCAGCACATGTCACCATCCAGGCCTCCCTTCTCTGGCCACTGTGTACCCTGCTCACACCCCAAGGGAGGAGCAGGCCATGGAGAGGGGCCCTGTGGGAGATCAGGGCCCAAGAGCCCCAACCACACACACCATTTGCCAAGGCTGGAGGCCAACCGTCAGCTGGGCTTGCCCCACCCAGCAGACAGCTTCAGCCCATTTGGTGTTTGGCTCCATCCACAGAGACCACTGGTATCTGTTTTCCTAGGAAGTAGGCCCTGTAGTGGGTGGGCCAAGGGGGAAGAGTGACATAGGGAGAGGGACACTGGGGAACCAGAAGCGGGAGGAGAGAAAGAGGCAGACACAGAGACAGAGACGGAGAGACAATAAGACAGACCAAGGGAGAAGACAGACATTAGGGAACCAGGGTGGAGGATGGGTCCACAGAAACACCCATAGGTGGTGGGGCACACAGAGGCCCAACCCGAAGGGGAACAGTCAGCCCCCAAGGATAATAGAAACACCCCACAATCTCAGAGCCTCAAGGCTGACCAAGAAAATATTGTCAGGCCCTCCTGCCCTTGTGCTACCTCTGAAGTCTGACTGGCTGAACAGCAGGTGAATCAAGAACCCAGCCAGGCCCACGCACCAGCTGGGCACAGGCTGGGACAAAGACCCCTTTGAAATCAGCATCAGATGCCAGGTTTTATTTGAACTCTGCTGTAGCACGCGGGCAAGACCCGCTTCAAAGGCTGCCGGGATCCTGGGTGCATCACCTACCTTCCTCCCTGAGGGAGGTGAGAAGCAGGAGTGTTTCATTCCTTCATCCAGCCAGTGCGGACCCAGGGTAGCATCAGGTTGGGCCAGAGAGGCAGAGGGCTGCAGCCAAGTCTACAGACCACCTGGTATTCGTGCCCTGTTGGCAAGCTGACTAGACAGCTGTAGGAGAGGCAGAGCCAGGCAGAAAGGTGTCAGGGGCTGACACCCAGAAACCACAGGGCAACTGGGTGAGCCAAGAGGCCTCCTGGACCAGTGAGTTGGGTCAGCCTGGAGCACAGTGAGATTTGGCTATGGATGAGGAATAGAGTGGTAATCACCCCCCTTTTTCTAGACACTACACCTCTGTTATACCTCATGGCAGGCCTCCCAGCTGTTCTCCCGACACTGTCAACTTCTCTTACCATCTTAGTTCCAGTGGCCCCTGGCCCAGACTCCTTGTGGGGTCTAGTTTCCTGCCCCCATGGGACTCATCCAACAGCATGGTCTAGGGAGAATTGCCCAGCGCCTCCGGCCTACACTGTCACTGTCGGAGCCCTCCGCTTTGTAATTAGTCCCCAGTCCCATCCTCTGAGCCGTGTTCTGGGAACCTAGGCACTACTCCCTTGAACCCCGCATCCATCTCCAGTGGCTGTCTACCCTGAGCATTCCCTGGTCACTCTCTTCTGAGCTCCCTCCCTTCCTCCTTCCCTCCCATCTGGCTCTGCCTTAGAGTTGCCCCATATATCTGTGACCTAGTGTCTACTGTGGACAGGGCCTAGGGCCAAGGTTGGCATGTAGGGTAGCTAGGCCAGCCCACCAAGATAGACTTAAGCTTTAAGAGTCAAGAGCAGGTGGGCCCACCCCAGAAAAAAGGCTGACCCCAGAGACAGGGCTGCTCAGAGTTGTAAGGGGAGTCAAGGCCCCTGCCACCTTCCTGGCCAGGGCAACCTGCAAGCTGCCAGGGCCCCTTCCCGCCCACACCAACAACAGAGGGGTAGAAGTGGGAATCAGACTCCAAACTCCCTAGCCTACACCTCTGCCTGAGGCAGACGCTCCTGCAGGAGGAGGGAGAGAGAGAGAGAGAGAGAGAGAGAGAGAGAGAGAGAGAGAGAGAGCTCACAGACACCCAGAAACTTTCCCTGGATGCCTGAGGCCAGAGACCTTTGAAGTGGGGAGGCCTGGGCGGTGAGATGGTCCAGGCTGCAATTAGAGGAAGTTTCACTCTCTCACAGGGAGTAAAACCAGTCCTGACTCCTAGGACAGAGTTAGCCTCGCTCCCTTCCTGAGCAGTCTCCAGGTCTGTGGCCACTTGACTTACCTTCCTAGGAGCATGGGTAGCTGCACCTGCTCCCCCAGCTGCTGACCCCTAGCCCAGGACCTGTAGCAGGGAGGTCAGGGAGAGGTCTGCTTAAGGCTTGGGTCACATAAGGCTTGGCAGATACTCCTTGTTTCCCAGCACCCCATCTTCTGACTTTACAGAATGTGAGGTTGGCTGAGCTGATGCCCAGCCTCTCCCAAGACCTCCTTCCTGACCCCAGGAGTTCTGAGCAACACAAGGCCAGGCCCTGTGAGGGTCCTTCCTTAGGGCACACAGACCAGGCTATGCCAACAGTCACTCTCTTCCTGCCTCAGTGTACCTGCTGCTACCCGCTGGATGGCTCCCAGGATGCCCACCTCCATGTTGATGGGGCGGTGCCCACAGGGCTGGTATTCTCTCATTCCATGTTCCTTCTTTCTACCTCTGCTTCTCTCCCTCCCTCGCTCCCTCCCTCTATCCTCCATCCTGCTCTCCCCCACCCTTCCATCTCTCCTAGCCTCCCACAGCTAAGCAGGGTTCACTGTTGGCTGCTCGGAATGCCTCAAAAAGTCTCTGCCCCAATCTCTGATGGAGCCTGGCCAAGCACTTCAGATAGGCCAGCGTAGCTCCCATGATGGGCTGTGATCACTGCAGGCTTCCTGGGAAGGAGGGGGGCTCCCTGGCCCCCTATGGGTAGTACCCCAGCAGAGAGGAATAGAGGCAGAGGCAACTCTAGGTTCTGGGTATGTTTGGGGATTCGATGGAGAGCGCCCTAGAGCCTTTGATGGCCAGGGTTGGAGATGAGCATCAGATGGGGTCGGGGGGAGCAGTTTTTAGGCAGGGAGCCCCCACTTGGATCCTCCTGGGCCTATGGATGCTGCTCTTTCTTCCTCTGTCCATTCCGGGACGCTAATGACTGATTTGAGGGGAGGGAGCAGAGAGCTTTGTGGTGAGATCTGGGATTTCTAGTCCAGGAGCCACCACAGACACAGCCCATCCCACAAGCCAGCCACTGGCTGTAAGGCAAAATCAATCCCTCAAGAAACCCCAGCCCAATGAGGTAGAGAGCCAAGTGTCCGTCCTGTGGGACTCAGGACGGATTAAGTGCCTGATGGCCTACTGACCCTCCACACTATGCCTGCACCGTCTCCCTCTGCCCTGGCCCGGTCCCATACCTCCCGTCTTCACTTCTGACTCTGACCACTTAGGGCTGCAGACATGTCAGCCTGCACACAGCAGCCCCACTCTTCAGGAAGATGCAGAAATTCATACCCAGCTTTAGAGTTCCAGGACCTCAGGGCCCAGGAAGAGTCCAAGTTTAAAACAGAGTTGGGGGACTGGAGAGATGGCCTAGCGGTTAAGAGCACTGACTGCTCTTGCAGCGGACCCAGGTTCGATCCCCAGCACCCACATGGTGGCTGAGAACCATCTTTAACTCCAGTTCCAGGGGAATCTGACACCCTCTTCTGACCTTTGCGGGATTGCACGACACAGGTGCACCAACCTACATGCAGACATTACATTCATAACACATAAAAATGAATAAATTAATTAATTAAAAAAAACAGGAGCCGGGCGTTGTGGCGCACACCTTTAATCCTAGCACTTGGGAGGCAGAGGCAGGCGGATCTTTGTGAGTTCAAGGCCAGCCTGGTCTACAGAGTGAGTCCCAGGACAGCCGGGGCTACAGGGAGACCCTGTCTTGAAAAAAAAAAAAAAAACCAGGATTGGGGGCACTGGGCATGGTGGTGTACACCTTTAGTCTCAGCATTTGGGAGGCAGAAGCAGGCAGATCTCTGTGAAATCAAGGCCAGACTCACCTCCACTATTGAGTTCTGGTCTACCTGGGATACAGGGAGACCCTGTCTCAAAAAAACCAAAACAGGATTGGAGGTTTAGCCTGGTGGCACAAACCTGTGATCGTAGCAACTTGGAGGACTGAGGGAGGAGGATTTGCAAATTCAAGGCCTGCCTGGGCAACAGAGTGCCCCCTGAGTAACCTAAAGAAACTAAGAAACAGGAAAAAGTCTGGAAGAACTGGAAAGATGGGTCAGTGGTTACCAGTCACTTGCTGCTCTTACAGAGGACCTCCCAGTTCATAACCACCTGTAACTCCAGCTCCAAGATACCTAATGCCCTCTTCTGTTCTCCACAGGCACTCACACACGTGGGGGGGGGGCGCAGGAGGGAGCGTGCAGGCACACACACACACACACACACACACTCCATTAAGAGAAAAAAAATAAAGAGACGATAAAGGTGGTAAAGAGGGAAGGCAGGGCTGAGCGTGGTGGTGCACACCTTTAATCCCAGTGTCCAGGAGGCAGAGGCAGCCAGATATCTGTGAGTTCAAAGCTAGCCTGGTCTACATAAGCAATTCCAGACCAGCTGAGACTATAGGGAGACCCTGTCTCGAAAGAAAAAGACCAAAAAAATTTAAAAAATAATAAATGAGGAAAGACAGGGAGAGAGGGAAAATAGCTTTAGGCTGGATGTGATACACCTGTAATTCCATCACTCAAGAGGCTCAAGCAGGATCATGACTTCAAGGACAGCCTGGACTACAAAGCAAGACCCTATCTCAAAAACAAAACAAAATAAAACCAAAAATAAACATTTCAAAAAAGAACGTGTCTCTCCTTTCTGAACAGAAGGACCATGAGGCCTGGCAGTGTGGATTATGATGTATTTACCTCTGCTGGACACCGTGGTATCTTCTGGGTGTCAGAGAGAGGTGACAGCTGAGCAGTCTTAGCTGCTCTGGATGGGGATAGTCTGTTCCCAGTAGACTGGCCTTTCAAAGTCTGCCATCCTGCCCAGCCTTGGGTCCCAGGGTCCCCAGCATGGGAGGAGGCTGGCTTTTGGGCTCCAACCTCAGCTGCTGCCCCGGGTGACTCTGCACTCTGGGATTATGTGTGGTGTCTTCCTAGGCTCAGGTTCCTCAACTCACAGAGGCTCAACCTCCAGTCCTTGAAGGAACCCTCAGAATGGACTGCTTTCGCAGAGATGATGAAAGTCCTGGCTGCTGCATGGACATTGTGTCCAAACCCATCTGCCTCACCCCACAGACACCAGCAGGTTGTGGGCCTAACCACACTATCCCCAGCTGTGATATGCAGGCTGCCTAGGGTTGTGGACAGCCTCCTGTGTACAAAGGGACCAGCAAGTATCTGGCTGCGCATTAAAGCAAGGCCCCTGAATCCCCTGTCCCATGGTACGTACAGAAGGACTTGTATGAGGAAGTCACCCAGGGGAAGAGGGCATGGACAAGTGCTTCTGGGAACTTGGCCAGTGCCAACCCTTTAGGAGAGAGGTCAGAGTTGTTCTATTACCCTGACCCCCCACCCCCCACAGCATGTGGAGACAAGCAGCCCATTCTCACTAAGTGATACCACACTCAGGGACTGACTCCAAGCGACTTGGGATGGTGAGGAACCAGGGGAGGCCAAGTCAGGGCTCCTCCTCAGGGCTCCCATGACTTGTGCCCTTCTTCCCCAGGACAGCAGGGAACTGGCTGGGGCCCACCCACTCCAGATGCTCTGATCCTCCTCCTCCCCACCCCAGAGGCCTCCTGGGAGCAGAGGTGCGCAGGCCAGAGCCGGTTCCCACGTTGTCAGTGCGTAGCAGGTGCTGCTTTCATCTGCATTCCCTCCCAAAAATCACAGCCTGAGACGCAGGAGGCCACACACTACCACCTGCCAGTGCACAGGGAGGCCCTTCACACGCCCTCCTGACCAGCTGCCTGAGCCCAAGGGCCCTGGAAGGCCGCCCACGCCACTCCCTCCTGGCCTGTCAGTGCCTGCCGGCCGGGCCTCAGGCCCCTGTGCTGCATCACACACACTAGCCTGACAACTCAAGGGCAAGGCAGGGCCCTGTCCAGGCTCCCTTAGTAACTCCTAGAGTCAGCCACAGAGCCCTGACACCCACAGGCTGGCAGAGAGTGCAAGAGTTCTGGACAAAGCCTGTCTCTGCTGCCTGGGCTGCCAGGCTCCCTGAGTCCAGGGGGAAGGAGGCTGGTGTCTCAGGCTGAATGCCAACCAAGCTCAGATCCTGGGCCTGTGATAGTCCAGGGGGCTGTGGAGAAAGTATCTGGAAGCTAGAATGTATGATTTACACCACCCTACATATCAGGAACAGATCGCGTAGAGGGTGACCTAGTGGCAGGACAAGGCCGTTCTGAGCCCTATCTGCCAGCCACTAGAGGCTCCATGCACTGCGGTTCTGGTTCTGAGTCTCTGACCCTAACTCCAGGACAGTCCTTAGAGGAGGGCTCTGCTGGGTGTCAGGAAACAGAGGCTTGGTGGGGGTGGGGATATCCCCTCTTCTGAGGTGGCTGGTCATGGGTATGGAGAGGAAGCTTAGCCTCCAAGCTACTTCAATGGTGATCCCCCATGTCAATAGCACTGAAAAATGGTTCTGGACTTAGACAGTAGGGCTGTGGGTCTAGCGTACAGGGACAAAGAGGTCTTTGTGTTGCCGCCAAGGCCCCTCTGCCAGAGTTAAGGCAGCTGAATGAGCCCCTCGGAGGCAGTCCTCCCCTGCATGCCAAGGCCACAGGACAGACAATGGTCATTAGCATAGGTCCTCCCCCAGCACCCAACCAGACTGGCCATGAGGGTGAGAAACTTGGGCCTCAGCCCCAGAGGCCCCTCCTGGACCCCTGGTCCCTACCCCAGGCCCCCATCAACACCCTTCTGACACAGATCACCGTCAGCTGGGTCCCTGCCTGAGCCTGTGGGCTGCAGGGTCAACTGCAAGAAGAAAGGGGGCTCGGGAGGAGAGTCACAGGGGTCAGGGCTCTCACCCAAGGCAGCCCGCCGCTCCCTCAGGCCTCCCCCCAGCCCTTCCACAGGAAGAGAAGTGGGTTAGAGCTCCCCTGAACTCAGTGCCCCCCACCCAGCATTGAGACAGATGCAGAGAGCCCAGCTCCAAGGATGGAGGCTATAATGTGTGATTTGAGGGTTGGGGGTATCAGGCTCCCAGGCGAGGGCCAATAGTACTGTAGATTCCTGTCCTCTTGACACAGAGGACAGCCTCAGGGCCAGCTGACATGGGCCACATCTCTGTGACCAGCTAAGCACAAGGCCTTAACTGAAAAGGATGTTGTGAAGGTGGACAGGGCATGAGGGGGCGTGGCTGGGGCACCAGAGGAAGATGAAGGCAGGGCATAGCCTAAGGACTGTCTCAGTTCACAGCATGGGTCTGCATCAGGGCCAGCAGAGACTCGGGCCCTGCTCTGGCCCAGTTCAGCACCCTGCAAAGCTTTCCTGCACCAGGCCAGGCCTTGAAGCCCTAAGAGACCTAGCTATAAGACAGGCTACTCCAAAGACACATGTTCAACAGACCAGGAGTGGTCCCAGTAGTCCTGTTATACCGGCCTGTGGCTGGTATAAGAGAGGGGCTGTGGGCTGCCATCTGACAGCTGCTAGGTGACACAAGAACCTAGAGGCATTTGAACACATCTGCTCCCTCAGGCCTGCCCATAAGAGCCCCACCAGTCCAGACAGCCTAGGAAAGCCCTGTCCACTCCCCTTGTCTCACTCTGTCCCTCCTGACCACACTGCTCAGAGAGGCCCTGGCTGCTGCAGTGGGACTCCACCACACGGCTATTTGCCCATCACATCCGCCAATCCCATCCCCTCACTCCATCCCCACCCTCTCCCACACCCCACTCCAGGCACTGATGACCTTAGGAGCCCATCCCCATGCATAGGGTGTGGGTCTGGGGGAACTGCAGGCTCTGCTATGGATGCTAAGGATGGCAGCCTGTCAAGCCGTGCACCCCATCCCCACAATGACCAAGAGCTCATGGAGCAGAGGGGACAGGAAGCCGGGGCTGAGAAAGGGGTTCAGTGGGGCCCCTGCTCTGCCTCGGCCCAGCTTCCCAACCGCCCATAGCAGCCGGACTGCTCCCTAGAGCACCAGTGCGATTCCAATGCAGGTGTTTCTGGGCCTGGAGGGGAAGCCGGTGGGGTGTAGGAGGGGAATAGGGGGCAGTGACCCCAGGACGTCCAGGGCACAGGTGAATGCTCAGTCTGAGGAGTAAAGAGGTGTCGCCCCAGGCCAGGCCCAGGTGGGTCCATATTCTGCCACCCCCCCATCACCTGTCCCCACCACCCAAGGCATTTACAGACTCCAGTCGCCTGCAGCCTGGGCCCAGCCCTGCCCCTCTGAGGATTGCCCTACGTCACCACCAGGGAGAGCTGGGGAGGGAGCAGGGCCCAGAGCTCCTTCCCATCCCTTCTACAGACGGGGCTTCGGTCTCCCCACTGGCTGGTTGGCCAGTGAGTGGGCGGGCCCTGTTCTTGCTCCCATGAGGGATGCAGCCCCCACCCCCTCTGGGGCCAGTCTGGAGCTGGTTTGGGGGGAGGGTGGCCCAGGTCTGTTGAGACTTATCCCCTGCCCCGCGCTGGAAGCAGTCCAGCACCCTCTTCCCGTTGGCAGCGTGCTTTCCCCAGCCCATCCTGGAGGCTGAAACCAGTACGTAGTTTCCAGCCCTGGCAGGGTGGGGTGGGCCAGGGGAAGGCCGGCTGGTTTCAGGGTTACCCATCTAGGGCTGATGCCGGCTGAGCAGCTGAACCTTGCCCCTGACACCAGCTCCATCATCTTCCTGCCTGGGGACACTGAGAGCCAGCCCGGAGGGGCCGCAGCTGTCTGCCAGCCTCAGTTTCCTCCACCAGGCTTCCCTGGCATATGTGCTAAGAAGCACCTGCTTCCTCAGGCCCGGGTGCACCATGGCTCCCTGGCACCAAGTCCTTTGAGATGACCACCAAGAGCTGGGGGGCAAGGAAGATGCTGTGGGGGGGGGCAGGGGACCCAGAGAGGGGTGACCCTCTGGTCACATAAATGGGTCAGCCTGGGCTCAGATGCCTGCCTCACTTTCTGCTGAAAAGATACTTTCTTTCTTTCCATGGTTGGCACTTTGGGAACAAAGAGGCTTTGTGCAGACGCGGAGCAGCAAGGCAAGGCATTTTCCCTCCATGCAGAATGAAGCACTGGGAGGCTTTCTATAGATTTCCTCTTTCCCCAGCGCAGAATCATCTTGCTGCAGAGGACCAGCACATGGCAGTCACAGGGCCTTTCTACTCTTCATCCGCTGCAAAAAAATATGCACCACACAGGGGCTAAGGAAAGAAGGGAGGGGAGGAGAGCACAGAAGGTGGGGTGAGCCTGTGGGTCCCACAGAAGGCGGGGTGAGCCTGCGGGTCCCACAGAAGGCGGGGTGAGCCTGCGGGTCCCACAGAAGGCGGGGTGAGCCTGCGGGCCCCACATGCCAGGGTCAAACATTCATCTGCTGGGACCAAGAGGGGCTTCAAAAGTGTCAGTCAGGGTTGGAGAGATGGCTCAGCAGTTACAAGCACCAGCTGCTCTTGCAGAGGACCCAGGTTTGATTTCCAGCACCCAACATGGTGGCTAACAACTATCCATAACTCCAGTTCCAGGGGATTCACATCCACTTCTGACCTCCATGGGCATTGCACAACATGGATGCACTATATGTATGGAAGCAAGACATCCATACACATAATATAAAATAAAAATAAAACATATTTTTGTCTTTCTTTTGAGACAGGGTCTCCCTTTAGCCCCAGCTGGCCTAGAATTCACTATGTAGACCAGGCTGGACTTAAACTCACAGAGATCAGAGTGGTGCTGCCTCCCGAGTGCTGGGATTAAAGGCTTGAGCCACCACCCCCAGCTAATAATATATATATGTACATATATATGTATATATATGTATATATATTTTAAAGTCTCGGTCACTCTATGCATGGGGGCATCTCTTGAAATGTCTTGCAAATGTGTAGGGAGCCTTGGAGATCCACTAATGGGACTGCAGCCAGTGTCCAGTCAATAAAAATGAAAGTCTCATGCTTCAAAAAGGGAAATCTGGTCTAGCAAGACCTGACTTTGTCCTCCAGTGGATGAAACTGGTAAATGAAAAGCCGAAAGGAGAAGAAAAAAAAAAAAAAACCGAGTAACCCCTGAGGACCAGATAATCGACCGAGCTTGAGAAAAAAAAAAACTTTGGTTAATCTGGGCTAACTGTGTGGACTTAAGCATCTAAAAGGAAAGTATAACCAGAAATAATCAGTAAGGCCTGAGAAATTATACTTCAGATATAAAACAGAGATATTAGTAAAAAGACAAAAAAAGAGAGCAAGAGAGAAAGCGAGAGAGAGAGAGCACTGTTGTTTTGCCTGTCTTCAATTCTTACTGGCAAGTGCATCTACTCTGTGGCTGCCACTGCTTTTGCCATCCTTCAAAGATATGAGACACAGCTTTTCTTTTTTTTTAATTAATTAATTATTTATTTTATCAAATCTAGACCCATGTCATCCCCCCCATTCCCCCACCCCGCCAGAGCTCATGCATTCTGCCAAACATGCTTTTCATCTCTTTCTCAGTCTTTCTCAATATTCTCCATGTGGAAGTTGACTGTTTTGAGCAGAAGTTCACTGTTTCAGTCAGTTCTTCCATGCAGTCTTTTCTGTTGTTATTGTTGTTGTTGTTGTTTCCAACATGCATCACTCCCAACTGCTTTGGTCAAAAACTCAAGGGGCCGTGCACAAGAAATACTTACAACTAGGTAATTGGTACTAGCATCCACAGATGAGGGATACCATTCGTCGTTTGTTTTTCTGGGACTGTGTTACTTCACTCATCATGATGTCCTCTAGCTCCAGCCATTTTCCTGCAAAGCTCATGATGTCGTCTTTCTTTACTGCTGCATAGAAGAGACACAGCTTTTCAACCTTCCAATATGGACTGAAGACTCATGTCTCTCCAAGAATCCTCCAAAACTTCAATGCCAGATGGGGATTGCTGAGACATCCGGTTTGTAGACTGAGCAGCTACCGGGATTTCAGCCTCTTCAGAGTATAGACTGCCATTGTTGGACTACCCAGGCTGTATCATGGAGGCCAGTATAGGAAGATCAAGACAGGATGCGGTGCTTACTGGACCTCATTTGGGTGAACATGGGAAGGAAAGACCCCAGTGTGGAGCACAAGGGCAAGATTGAGGTTATTTGGGCTTGCCAAGGAGGAGCCTTAAAACACTTCCTTAAGGAAAACATGACATCTTTTAGTCTAAAAAATAAAAAAAGAGAGAAAAAAAAATCCTCCAATTCAGATGATTTGTGTATGTATGTATACATTTATGTATGTGTGTATGTGTATGTGTGTGTGTGTGTGTGTGTATGTGTGTGTGTGTGTGTGTGTGTGTGTGTGTATTGAAGCAATACAAGCTGGAGAGAACATCAACAAAAGAACTGGAAAAAAAAACCCGACTGAAACAGTGAAGTTCTCCCAAAAACAATAAGCCACTGCTTTGAAAACAAAAAACAAACTCTGGAAAGACTCAGAAAAAAGATTCAAGACATGTATGGCAGACTGCATGAACTCAGGTGGAGTGGGGGGCATGGAAAGGGAAATGAGTCTAAATTGGATTGAGAAATGATGTATGATGTATGAAAAAGCTTAATAACAATAAAAAAATTTTTTTTTGTCTTTTCGAGACAGGGTCTCCCTGTAGCCACAGCTGTCCTGGAACTCACTCTGTAGACCAGGCTGGCCTTGAACTTACAAAGATCCACCTGCCTCTGCCTCCCAAGTGCTAGGATTAAAGGCATGCGCCACCACGCCTGGCAACATTAAAAATATTATTAAAAAAATAAAAAGTCTCGGTCACTGCAGCAGTGACCGAGAAGAAGGATTGCATGGTCATGCACATGTGCACACACACATGCACAATCATAAACATAATCATGCACGTACACACACATGCACACAAATGATACATACATGATTATGCATACACACAAATAGCACACATACACCATGACAAATAGTCATGCATGCACATGTGTACACACACTCATACACACATGCACATACAAATGATACTACAAGCTGGGGTGGTGGTGCATGCCTTTGATCACTGTGAGTTCAAGGCCAGCCTGGTCTACAGAGTGAGTTCCAGGACAGCCAGAGCTACAGGGAGACTCTGTCTCAAAAAAAAAGACAAAAAAAAAAGACACTACAAAATCATGCACATACACACATAGCAAACACCATACACATACATCCACGTAGTCGTTCATTCACACATACTTGTGCACACACAGATACAAACCTCACCAGCACCCCCACGCCAGGCAGCCTGTTGGCTTCTAAGAACTGCCTTTCTCAGGTTTCATCCTGTATGTTAATAATTTACATCCACTTCACCAAATCAGTACTCGTTCTTCTGATTCATCCACTTATCCCTCCACAGGTAATTATCTACCTCTGTGACCCGAAGCCTTGCTCATCCCAGATACATGGTTGAATGACCTAAGCTAAGGCCCTCGTCACCCTTCAGAGGCCACATGGTCATCATATAGACACCAGGACATCTAGACATGGGATCGTCAGTCACTCTGCAATGTGCCCTGTCCTGTTGCACCGCATCCTGCCAGAGACATGGGCTCTGGGATTCCATTATCCAACATGTTCATGTAATATGATGTTTCTGAGCTGCTCCTCGAATTCCCATGGGTGTGCGCTGGTGTGAGTCCACTGTGCAAATGAAGAGCCAGGGAGGGACGACCCCCACTGTGGTCACCAGTGAGGACATGGATTCTGTTTGACTTTGCAGCTTCCTAGGGAGTCCTGTCTCTTCCAGGCCTCATTAGCAATTGAGTCCCTGGCCACAGGCGTGGGGGGGCGGGGGGGGGACCACGGACGACTTTCCACATCTTAACCTGGGAAGAACTGTGGCCTGATGGTTGAGGAGGAAGCCCAGCTCAGGGAGCACCTCTGGGTTTGTTTGGAGCAGGGCTCCTGCATCTCTGCCCACACCCTGGGGTGCGTTGACCCCAGCTACAGCTGCACCCTCGGCTGAATCACTTGTCTTTCCCACACAGCAAGGACTCCCAGTGCAGAGCTCCTGGAGGCCCGGGACCAGATGCTCAGCATCCTGCCCTTGCTCTTCAGGGCAGCCCTGTTATGTAAACTTATTTATTTGTTTTTGGACAGGGTTTCATGTAGCCCAGGCTGGCCTTGAAGTCACTGTGTAGACAAGAATGACTCTGAACTCCTGATCTTCCCAGGTAATAGAATTACAGGCCTATGCCACAGTTCCCAGTTCACTGTACTGGGGATTAAACCCAGGCCTTCATGTATGCTGACCCCAGCATTCTGCCAACCGAATTACATGCCCAGCTTGTAATGATGCTCTTCCCTGCCCCTACCCTCAGTACTAGGGATTGACCCTAGGACCTTATGCCTGATGAGCAAGTACTCTGTCACTCAGCTACATCTCCCAGTCTTTCAGGCACTCCTGAATACCCTGGGCTTCTTTTTAAAATGGTGTTAAAATGCATGAGACACAAAACCCAGTAGACCGACCCCGCCTTTTTTTTGGTCTTTTTATAAGACAGGGTCTCCCTGTAAATCCAGCTGGCCCAGAACTTACTATGTAGACCAGGCTGGCCTTGAACTCACAGAGATCCACCTGTCTCTGCCTCCCAAGTGCTGGGATTAAAGGCATGAACCACCACCACATCCGGCTAGCCCAATCCTTTCTAAGGGCACAGTTTACTCTGGGAAGTACATTTACCCCAGGAAGAATCCGGATGCATTAATGCCTGGCCATGTGATCCAGTGGCTGGGTTGTGTGGCTCAGTGCCTTGGTCTTATATCTAATGGCCAGATGCCCTGTCACTGTCTCCGGCTGCTGTAACAAAACCTGGAAAAGTGGTGGCTTAGTGCTACAGTCTGGGGGTTAGATGCAGAAAGGGCCCCAGGCTCTGGGCAGGAGCCCTCCTCCTTCTTCCCGATCCTAGTGCCTACAAGTGTTCCTGGACTGTGACAGCACTGGTTGGAATGCCAATCTTCTTCCGAGGCCTCTCTTACCAGTCCCTCTGTGTTCCCTCCTCTTGTAAGGACACCTGACATTGGATTAAGCACCACTCTGAACCTAGAATGAATTTACCTTAAGACCCCTAATTAACTACTTCAGCTAAAACCTCAGTTCCAACTGAGGCCACAGTATGAGGTGCTGCTAATATGGGTTTTGGGGAGTTCTTTCCCAACTGCTGGGCCAGCAACCCAAGAACCTCAAGAAGGGTGTAGGCTGCTGTATACACCACACACTTACTCAGAATTACCCAGAGTCTCACTAAAAGCCTCCTCAGGGCTCACTAGGGTATGTGTCTGCCAGGGCATCTCCAGAATGCTACAGTGTTTTGGTCATAAGGTTTCAGGCTCTTCCCAACTCATAGGTGACCCAGAGCCACTCTGTGGTCACTCAGTGTGGACTATGTGCTCTCTCCCTGTCTCCTTGATTTCAGGGGACTCACTGTGTGGGCTCCTTGCAGCCACAGTTGAGCCTGCATGGAAGCCACAGGGACTGTGTCTGTAGGGAAGCCTTCTGCTTGCTGGATGCTAGAAAATCCTCTCAGGAAGAGAGACTGAGCTTCCCCAATAAAGAAAGCAGCCTCTGCAAAGGCCCTGGTGGGACGGCGTTCATTTTGTGTCTCTAAGAAACAGAGAAGTGTGGGCAAGGTGGCAGCTGGCAGGCAAAGGCCGCCACATGGGACTTGGGAAGAGCCCAGTCAGTACTCGCAGCAGATTGCTCCCCTGCCCTGGACTCCTGTAAAAGAAGACAGTCTCACAAGAAACCAGAGTGGCACCCCAAGGATTCCAGGATCTGTGCTGAACCCAAGGAAGCCACTGGGCCTGGAGCCACTCCTCCAGCGGTGGGTGAGGGGTAGAGACTTACTCTTCCAGGAGGAGCAGACCCAGGTCGTTCAGTCTCTAAGGTCACATTAGTCTCTGACCACTGACCCCTAAAAACACTCCGCATTTCTGGGTTCATCCCCATGGGCAGGTAAGCATAGGGCTTCTCTTAGGAGCTCCACTTCCCGCTGGGTGTGACTCAATGCCTTAGCACACTGAGTGCATCTGGGGCTTCAGGGTAGGGCTGGATGGGGCCGGCAGCACAGGCTGTGCTGGGCTCTCAATTTAGCGCCCAGAGCTGAACCTAGGCTGCCCCAGGACCGCCTCTAGAGCACCATCCATGGGACCTAACAACAGGCTTGAGTTTGCCAGCCACCAAATCTGGCCACACGTCAAGGTCAGAAGGCCCTTAAAAGGTTGCCAACTTCACCCACGGGCAGGGGACAGGTGCTGAGGATTGCCTGTGGTCACTAGTGCCCATCACTCCCAAGGACAATGCATGGGCCTGACCTCTGTCTCCTGACCTCTGTCCCCTGACCTCTGACCCCCTGACCTCTGTCCCCCTGACCTCTGACCCCCTGACCTCTGTCCCCTGACCTCTGTCCCCTGGACTCTGTCCCCTGACCTCTGTCCCCTGGACTCTGTCCCCTGACCTCTGTCCCCCTGACCTCTGTCCCCTGGACTCTGTCCCCTGACCTCTGTCCCCTGGACTCTGTCCCCTGACCTCTGTCCCCCTGACCTCTGTCCCCTGGACTCTGTCCCCTGACCTCTGTCCCCTTGACCTCTGTCCCCCTGACCTCTGTCCCCTGGACTCTGTCCCCTGACTTCTGTCCCCTGACCTCTGTCCCCTGGACTCTGTCCCCTGACCTCTGTCCCCCTGACCTCTGTCCCCTGACCTCTGTCCCCTGGACTCTTCCTCATTGTGATGGCAGGGGCTGCTCAGCACTTCCAGCCTGGATAGGATCAAAGGGCCGAGGGCCAAGTGTCAGACACTGAGAGTCCAGCTTTTGGAGACAGGGCCTCTCCAGGATGGGAAAGAGAGCATGGGTCAGGGGGGACCTCAGCCCTGTGGGCAGAAACCCAGGAAGGCTTCCTGAAGTTGGGTCCCAGCTTCTCCCTGGTTGGACACCTTGCGATCTAGGCCTAATTAATGAGCCGCCGGTGCCGACCCTTTCTCCACTTCCGGGAGGAAGAAACAGCAAGGGAGACCAGGTATTCTGCCAGGCCAGGGGTACAGCAGGTGAGTGCCCAAGGAGCCTGTTTGGCCCTCTGCCAGCCTCCACTCCCAGGCAGCAGTTCCTAGCCAGCGTGGGGGCCCAGTGTGCAGAAACCACCCTTCTCCATGTTCCCAGGCAGCTTCCAAAGCCACCCTGCACCCCTGGGGTCTGGGGTCATGTAGCACTACCACATTCCTGTTGGAATAAGGGAGGCCCCAGGCATGTCCAGCATGGAGTCTTTCCCCCAGCCTACCCTTCCTGGCATGCCTGGTGCATGGGTGGTGACACCTGGGCCAGACAGGCTCCTCTCCTTCTCCATCCTGGTATCTAAACAGCAGCCAGATTCTGACATAGACTCATGAGTCAGGACTTCCATTTCCTAAGGCCTCTCTGGGCCTTCCCCTAGGGACCATATCAAGACAGAGTCCTGTCAACCAGGAGGCTGAGGCAGGAGGATAGTGATTCAAGGACGGTCTAGCCTCTATAATGACAGCTTGTCTCAAAACCAACAACAGAATACAGAGGAAGACCCATGTGGCGGCCTTTGCCTGCCAGCTGCCACCTTGCCCACACTTCTCTGTTTCTTAGAGACACAAAATGAACGCCGTCCCACCAGGGCCTTTGCAGAGGCTGCTTTCTTTATTGGGGAAGCTCAGTCTCTCTTCCTGAGAGGATTTTCCAGCATCTAGCAAGCAGAAGCCTTCCCTACAGAGACGGTCCCTGTGGCTTCCATGCAGGCTCAACTGTGGCTACAAGGAGCCCACACAGTGAGTCCCCTGAAATCAAGGAGACAGGGAGAGAGCACATAGTCCACACTGAGTGGCCACAGAGTGGCTCTGGGTCACCTATGATTTGGGAAGACCCTAGTTCCCACAGGCCCAGGTGTCTGTGAGAGGCCTGAGGGACCCCTGCCTGCCCAGCTGTGGGTTCTGGGGACAAGAAAACAAGAGGCCTCCTTCCAGTCAACAAGAGGCTGCCCAGGGGAGCCCTTGGCCACCCAGGTTCCCTTCCTGCCCTGGCCCTCTGTGGCTCCAGGGGTCTGGGGGACAGTCCCACCCCACCCAACCAGGACTAGGAGGAAATCCTTGCATTTTCCTAGGGTGAATGGAAGCAAGCCTTCTTGTTTATTTCCTGGTGAATTGTTGAGGGTGGGAAAGTGGCTAGGGGCTGGTGTTAACTCTTTCTCCCCTGGATTTAATTGTCCCCTTTCCGGCCAGGCTCCTCTGAGCTCCTGGCTCCTGGGACACTTTCCTGAAGGCGACTTGGGGGTAGGGGGAGGGTTGTGTAGAAAAAAAACACAACAAAAACAAAGTTCAGCAATAAATAAGTCCCTGGCATGTGGAGTCTGGGAACCAGGAAATGCTTCCCCAGGCCCCTACCAGAGCTAGGATGCAGGGCTGGGGGCTGGGAGTTAGAGAGCATACACCTGGCCCGGCTGGGGGAAGGGGAAACACTAGCTCCCCCGGCCCCAGCTGTAAAGAGAAGACCCCCATCCCACCCTCCCCGCAGTGCACAGTGTGAGACAGCCACAATAAACCTGCAGGAACTCTGGGATTCTGAGATGCTCAGTTGTGGCAGAGGGGCCAGGCAGCCACGGCAAGCTTTTCCCATTACCTCACCGGAAGGGCTGAGCCGAGGCTCTCAGTGGGTTGTGGATCTGGCCTGAGCTGCTCCTGCAGCTGTGTCCCCAAGCCCAAGGCCCTGGGGTCTCCTTTTACCCAGGGCCAGGTTGGGGTGGGCTGGTGGTAAGCCCACTGAGACCCCAGATGCGGACCCCATGTACCAAGGACCTCCTTTGTGCCTACCTGTTGGTGGAGCTTCCACTGGGAGCCTCACCCTCTCTGACCTTCAGGACAGTATGGCCCTCTGCAGTTCTCTCTGCAATGAAATCACTGAGTTCTTGGAGCTAGGGATATAGTTCAGTTGGCAGAGTACTTGCCTTGAGTTCAGGAGGCCTTGGGTTTGAACTCCAGCACTTTAAACTCCCTTTCCCCCTAAAAAACTTGGTAGCTTGTGCCTGTGATGTCAGCACTTGGAAAGCTGAAGCATAAGAACTGCTACAGTATTGGTCAGCTATTAAGAGCACTGGCCATTGGGGGCTGGAGAGATGGCTTAGCGGTTAAGAGATCCAACTGCTCTTGCAGAGGAGAGACCCGGTTTGAGACCCAGCACCTACATGGCGGCTGAGAACAGTCTGTAACTCCAATTCCAGGAGAACTCCAGTTCCAGGGGAATTCGACACCCTCTTCTGACCTCCACAGCATTGCACAACACGGGTGCACAAACCTACAAGCAGACTGTACATTCATACACATAAAAAAAAAGAAAAAAAAAAAAAAAGAAAAAAAAGAGCAATGGTCGCTCTTGCAGAAGACCCAGGTTTGGTTCCCAGCACCCTCAGGGTGGATAACAACCATCTGTAACTCCAGTTTCAGGGACTCTGATGCCCTCTTTTGACCTCTGCAGGCAATACACTAATACACATAAAAATAATAAATAAGTTGGGGCTGGAGAGATGGCCTCATGGTTAAGAACGCTGATTGCTCTTGCAGAGGACCCGGATTCAATCCCCAGCACCCACATGGCAGCTGAGAATTGTAACTCCAATTCCAGGAGAACTCCAGTTCCAGGGGAATTCGACACCCTCTTCTGACCTCCGCGGCATTGCACGACATGGGTGCACAGACCTACACGCAGACAGTACATTTATACACATAAATAAATAAATAAATAAATAAATTTTTTTAAATGTTAACTTCTGGGAGTTTGAGGCCAGGCCAGGCTATGGAGTAAGACTCTGATTCAAAAAAAAAAAAAAGGCTAACCTTGTGGAGCCTGGCCCACAGAGAGGTAGGTACCTTCCCCACACTCCAGCATCAACACCTGATCTGAACTCGGCATAACTTGGGCCACCTCCCCAGTCACCCCCCACTCCCCCCAACTAACCTGGGCTGCACCAGGAAATGTGACCTGTCAGTGTGACCAGCAGGCCAGCCCCACCCCCAGCTCGCTAGTTCTCACAGCCCCAGTGGCAGGACTGCAGCTCCACATGGCTGCTTCCCAGAGACGCTTCTCCTCCCGCCCCCAGCTTGCTGCAAACGCCAACCAGATGTTGGGACTGTCGCCCATGGGGGGTGTGAGGAAGTAGCTTCTCTGGGGAGCCCAGCCTGGAGCAAGTAGGACCTGGAGGGGAAGCAGATCAGACCCAGAGAGACCCAGGCCTTCCTGCTGCACTGACAGGGAAACTGAGGCCAGGGAGGCCCCCAGGGTAATTAGCCTGGAAGTAGGAACCCAGGCCTCCTTTAAATCCATGTATGGAGACCTCAGGTTACATCCTGCCTCCCTGATCCTGCCTGGCCCTGCCACTAAGCACTAGTTGAAGCGTGTGGGAGGCAGGCAGTATGAGGTCAGCACCGCAGGGCCACATGGAGGAGCTGAGCCCGCAAGCACAGCTTGTCCCAGGACCATGTGGGAAACCCATGGGTTAAGATTCCTAGAACAAGGCCTTTGTGGGCCACCTCCTGTTGGAGACCCATGCCCTCCGGGACAGATCCAAGTAATACCCCCTCCTTTGCACACAAATGCACACACCCACGTGCGCATGTGTGAGCACATGTGTACATATGTGTATGCTTACATGTGTACACATAAATATGTACACTCACAGGTTGTACACAATTAAAAGCATGCTTACATTCCCATACCAGCATGCAAATAGGTCCTTATACATGCATGTGCGGATGCACACGTGTACACAAACATGCATGTGTCCACACACATGACACAAAACACTTGAGTAAGACACATATATAGTCACCCATACAAGTGAACAGATACATGCACATGTGCAGTCCACTTGTACACCACAAAGGTCTCCCTGGAGCACACACCAGCTCTGTCTGTGGGGCACATGACTGCTTTACACATGTGTCTGTCCCAAGCCTTCTCCAGTTCAGCTCTGCCAGGCTCTGAGCCAATGAGGATTCAGAGTAGAGCCAAGGTGACCTGACGCTGGCGACCATGCCCTTCAAAAGCCACCACAAAGCTGCACAGGACAGGCCTGTAACCCCCAGACCTGGGCAGAGAGGTGGCCATCATGCCCAGAAGACAGCCCTCCGCCCCAAGCTCCAGGAACTCAGCTTTGGCACAGAGTAGCCAGGACTACCTACCCCAGGAAGCCTCCCGTAAATGACTGAATGAGTGAATGAGTGACTGAGCTGATCTTCCAGGCTTGGCCCTGGGGTCCAGGCCCTGACACTACCCATTATGTTGGAGGACAAGCAAGCATTTCCTGGGAGTTTCCTGCCAGCTTGGCTCACCAGTGCACCCCTTGCCCATGCACCCCACAACCATGCCAGTGGGGGTGAGACTGGTACATGAGAGTGAGCAGCCACCTCCCTCCCTGTGTGACAGTGAGCACGAGGTAGAGGCGGGCCTGGACTCTCCTTGGTCCCTCAAACCGCCTGGCTCTGCAGGGATGCAGTAAAGCCCCCAGATTTCTCTCTGCACCTCACAAGCATTCCCCAAGTTTCTCCTGGGTGCTCTTGCCTCCTGGCCCTGAGCCCTCCATCAATTTCTCAAGGTCCTCTGGTCTGGCTTGAGGACAGCTTACTTCACCTGGAGCTCCACACTGCTCTTCGGTGAGGTTTTTTTGTTTTTGTTTTTGTTTTTTTTAATTTTATTTATTTCTGTATGTGTATCACTGTACTGTCTGCATGCAGGTTTGTGCACCCGTGTCGTGCAATGCCGCGGAGGTCAGAAGAGGGTCTCGGATTCCCCTGGAACTGGAGTTCTCCTGGAATTGGAGTTTCGGACGGTTCTCAGCCTCCATGTGGGTGCTGGGGATCGAACCCGGGTCCTCTGCAAGAGCGGTTGGCGCTCTTAACCGCTAGGCCATATCTCCAGCCCTCTTCGGTGAGTTTTTGACAGAGCCTCGTTAACTCAGGCCTCGAACTGGCTCTGCAGCCCAGGATGACTTTGAACTTCTGACACTCCTGGTTCTATCCTCCTCCACTACCGTGAGTGCTGGGATTACAGGTGTGTGCCACCACTCCTGGTTGATATGGTGCTGGAGATGAAACCCAAGGCTTCATAGATGCTAGGCAGGCACTCTACCAACTGAACTACACCTCCAATTCCCTGACCCTAAGTGGTTTATGTAACTCCTGACGGTCCCCCTTATAGAGAACCTGTCTCCTTACACACATAATGTGGTGTGCTTAGTCTTCTGATGGTATCAGTTTGATGAGCCCTGGAAGACACTCATGTGCCTCACACAGAGCCCTTCTTAGTGAGGGCTACAGCTACGTGATGGATGGATGCATGCGTGCATGGGTGCATGGGCATGGGTTTATGCATGCATGGATGAATGGATGGATGCGTGAATGCATGGGTAGGTACATGGATGCATGCATGAATGGATGCATGGGTGGATGGATGTGTGGATGGGTGGGTGGATGTGTGTGGATGGGTAGGTGGATGGATGGATGGATGGATAGATGGATGGATGGATATGTGCATGGATGATGGATGGATGGATGGATGGATGGATGGGTGGTTGGGTGGATGGGTGGATGGGTGGATGTGTGAATGGGTAGGTGGATGGATGGATGGACATGTGCATGGATGGATGGGTGGGTGGATGGATGGATGGGTGGATGGATGGATGGATGTGTGTATGGATGATGCATGGATGGATGGGTGGATGAGTATACGGGTAGGTGGGTAGATGGATGGGTAGGTAGGTTCATGGATGGATGTGTGGATGGGTGGATGGATGAGTGGATGGGTGGGTGCGTGGATGAGTAGATAGGTGGATGGGTGGGTGGATGCATGGATGGACATCTGTGGTCGGCTGGGAAGAACAGGAAGTAGGGAAAAGCGTTCTGGGGCCATGGAGACTGTCTGCAGCCTCATCCCACTCCACTTCAGAGCTCCTGCCAGGAACCCCCTCACTGCCGCTCTAACCCTCTAGTGCACAGAGCCGGGTCCACAGGTCTATACTCTGGTCCCAGGGAAGGAGCAAGGCCAGCATACGCAGTATTTGCTCAAGGCCATGTGGGAGTATGGAGAAGCTTTCAGGAGAGGGAGGTGGCCCCTACCAGATGCTGAGGCTACTGGTGCCCAGAGGACAGAGCAGAGTTAGTCGCACCAGTGGGGGACGAGACAGAGACAAGGAATAGGGTCCGGCCAACACCTGCCTCCCCGCTCCCCAAGCATGACCTTAACAGTTAGCTTGCCCTCTCTAGACCTGCCTCAGTTTCTCATCGTACGCCTAGATTTGTGAACATGGGCATCCTGATTCCCGGCAGGACCTGGAGCTCTGAGGTGCACAGGCTGGGTGCCCGGCAGCTGGCCGTGGGAAGCAGCCTTGAGGTGGAAGGAAGGCTGGCTCCAGACATTCCAGGACAAGGGTGCCAGCTAGATGGCCCCTGGGAGCTGCTCATTGTGAGCTGACAGCTTGGGGGAGGGGGGAGGGGTGGGGCTGGTACAGATCCCAGGACTTGGGAGGGAGGCAAAGCAAGTGGGAAGGCACGGCTGCCCCTGAGACCAGCCCTGCATGTGCTTCGGCTGCCAACTGGGGAACCAACAGCTGTCAGGACAACAGAGCTGAGGTCCTAGCACGGACACTGCATTGTCTAAGGGGACTCCCTACTGTTGAGCAGAAGACTCCCAGCTGTGACCCTGACTAGCCTGGGCCAAGTCCTGTGGACTTAGGGAATCCCCAGGAAGAACCCGGTCATGGCATAAGTGCAGGACACCCAGGACATCTGTCCTGTGTCCTTCACCCTGTTTGTCACAACCCGTTGGAATACTCCATGCCCACTCTGCATGAGTCAGAGCACCATTGACTGGGGGTCCTGAGCAGCAGAAGTGGACCTTCTCCCTCTCTTGCCAGAGGTCTGAGGTGAGGCGAGGTGCATGGGGCTGTGCACCTACCCTCTACTCAGCCTTCATCTGTATCTCTAAGGCCTGGCCACCTCGCTCCAGGATGGCCTCATCACAAGACTGATCACATCTGAAGACCTTTTACCAAACAAAGTCCCATCCTGAGGGTCCCAGAGGACATACACCCCTTGAAAAGCCACGGACCCTCAGCCAAGTGCCAGGCAGTACTGAGGACCAGCCCTCCCAACACTGCCTCCAGTCCCCAGGAATGGGTGACGTGCTCCCTCAGATAAACGATCGGTGCTCCAACCCACCTGGCAACTCCAGGCTTCTCTCTGAGCCCCAGCCACAGGTGCCCCATCTCCTTACCATGGACCTGGGAAGCTCTGGTCCCAAAAGCCAGAAGCAGAGCTGTGGGCAGCAGTGGCTGTGTACTCGGACAGGCATAGGTATGGAAAGAGGACACCTCCTGTGGGCCCAAGGGCCTGGGAAGCCTGCGGTGGGCATGTCCCCAACCCCGGGGCCCAGCCAGGGCTGGGCTAGGGTTTCCAGACTGGAGCCACCACTGGGCCGGGGCCTCGCCGGCATGGCCAGCCCATAGCTGGCTCCCAGGATGCTGCAGAAATGTCCTTTTGTTAGCTGAACAAAGCAGCTTTGAGCTGGACCCTTATCGCAGGCCATGGTGAGATGGGACACCATAGATCCGGGCAGGCAGGAGCCGGCTGGCCAGCCTGGACAGGTACTCCCCCAAGCCAGAGGAGGCAGAGAAAGGCTTCAGAGGGCTGGGGGAGGGTAGGCCAGTGCCACATGAGCTCAGGATAGAAGGCGAGTGTAGCAGGCACAGGTGGGCACAGACACAGGCAGGTGCTAGCACACAGGTGGGTAAAGGTAGGCTTCCTGGCTGGGCCCCTTGCTATGCATGGTGGCCAGTGGGTCAGGTGCTGCTTACCCTGTGCCCATGCCCAGTTCTCTCTACAGACTAATTGCTAACTCCGGGCACAGTGAGGATGAGGCCCTGTACTTCTAAATCAGGACTCCTTCAGGACTCCATGTTGGGCAGAGTGCAGTAGCCCTCCGCTCCTGCCTCCTAACTAGGCCAGCCTGTAGGACTCTGGGTAAGCTCCTCCCTTGCTCCCTGTGTCCCTGTGTCCTGTGGATCAGGAGCCATCTGCGGAATGGATGAGTGAATGAATGAATGAACAAGTAAGGGCTGGGCTGGGGCTCATCCGCAGAGTGCTCATCTAGCATGCGTGAAGCACCAGGTTCCATGTCCAGTGCTCCATAAACCAGGTGTGGTCATCCACACCTGTTATTCCAGTACTTGGAAAATGGAGTCTGGAGGATCGGAAGTTTAAAATCATCCTTGTCTACACAGCAAGTTCAAGGCCAACCTGGTCTACATGAAACGGTGGCTCAAAAAGAGAGAAAAGCCCAGCTTGGTGGTACACACCTTTAGTCCCAGGACTTGGGAGTCAGAGGCAGGCAGATCCCTGTGAGATCTAGGCTAACCTAGTCTATATGGCAAATTCTAGGCTGACTGGGTCTACAGGGAGATCCTTTCTAAAGGATCTTGAGGGGACTGGAGAGATAGCCTAGCGGTTAAGAGCACCAACGCTCTTGCAGAGGACCCAGGTTCGATCCCCAGCACCCACATGGCGGCTAAGAACCGTCTGTAACTCCAATTCCAGGAGAACTCAAGTTCCAGGGGAATCCGAGACCCTCTTCTGACCTCCGCGGCATTGCACGACACAGGTGCACAGACCTGCATGCAGACAGTACATTCATACACATACAAAGATAAATAATAATTTAAAAAAAAAAAAAAAAAGGATCTTGAACTCGAAGAGATCTGCCTGCCTCTGCCTCCCGAGTGCTAGGACTAAAGGCATGCACCACCATGCCAGACGTCAGCTACCTTTCTTATGCAGCCTAGGACTACCTGCCTAGGGATTGGCACTGCCTTCCTGCCTCAATAGTAATCAGGAAAATGCCCCCGGGGCTAGAGAGAAGTCTCAGTAGTTAAGAGCACTGGCTGCTCTTGCAGAGTACCTGGGTTTGGTTCCCAGCACCCAAATGGCAGCTGACAGCCATCCGTAGTTCCAGTTCTAGGGTATCTTATACCCTCTTCTGATGTCTGTGGGCATTGCATAGCATGGCATGGGTGAAGTCACAAACATGCAGGCAATACACTCATACTCATAAACATGGAAATAATAAAATAAAAAAGGAAATGCCCCCACAGACATGCCACAGGCC
Organism: Rhizomys pruinosus; assembly: GCA_009823505.1. Taxonomy (NCBI): domain Eukaryota; kingdom Metazoa; phylum Chordata; class Mammalia; order Rodentia; family Spalacidae; genus Rhizomys; species Rhizomys pruinosus. The sequence goes on along the minus strand of VZQC01005317.1, from coordinate 1,237,106 downwards.
AGTCTGATGACAGAGAACTTCCCACTGAAGTTCCCTCTTCTCGGGTATCTCTAGCTTGGCAAGTTGATAAAGCTAACCAGCACAGCTGTGAGTCTACTCCTTTGCAACCTGCTCAGGAGGTGGTAGGCCGCATCCTCCTGGCTCCAGGCTGAGTCAGGGTTCTGGCTACCAGGGGGTGAGAAGGATGGAATTGTTTATTCATTCATCAAACACCATTGCATGGGGCAGGCAGAGTTCTGGACCAAGCAAGCCTTTCTCCTCAAACTCTGACTTGGAAGATGGGTTGACAGGTCACATGTGGGTGGTGACAATCCCTTGTAAGGAGGGCCTGCTTGATGGGCCAGAAGCTGAGGACAGGAAGGCTGGTGGCAGGTGGCCCTGCCCTTCCACAAGGGAGAGTTCTCTGGTCTGAGCTTCTTATAGGAGAGCAGGTGGCTGAGCAGAGAGGGTCCATCCAGCTGTCCAGAAGCTACTCACCCTCCCTGGCATTCCCACCCCCAGCTGCCCCTCCCCACCTTGAAGAAGAGAGAGTACAGGGAGACCTAGCTCCCAGCTCCCCATCCCACCCATGTAGCGAAGACAGTCTTTGGGACAGGCTGAGGTGGGGTCTGCACAGCCAGGCGGGCTGGCTGGCTGGCTGGCGGAGACCATTGTGTGGCCTGTCTACATAGGTATGTCTCACTGAATGGCGCACAAGTATTCCAAGAATGTTGTCAGAGCCAGTGGGGCTGCCTGGACCCCGGACCAACCCCAGGGGCCTCTAGTACTGACTAGCCCAGCAGTGCACAGCCTCCCCAACTTCTGAGTCTCCCCATCACTCAAGTCTGTCAGGGTAGAGACTAAGGAAGTCCCAGCACCAAGTAGGGGTGACTGAGCACGGCCCAGCTTAGTGGTGCAGGTTACAACACACTGCACAACGCCAGCAGCTCTGTGGCTTTCCTGTGCCCTTAGCAGTCACAGTTGTGAAATGGATAGGAGACCCCTCCTGAAAGGACATCTGCTTTCAGCTTAAAGTGTATGGAAAGGGGGGAGGGAGGAAGGAAGAAAGGAAAGAAAGGAGGGAGGGAGGGAGGGAGGGAGGGAGGGAGGTATTTCCACTGATCTTAAGCAGGCAGCACTCTGCTCTGATGGGCCACAGCCCCACACAGGCTGTGGGGTCTGTCCTGCCATCTTCCTCCCTGTGGAGGAAGAGTGGGCCCCAGCTCAAGGCTCTGTAGCCTAGAGTCAGCATGGACAACCCTGAAGCTCTAGCCACTGTCACTCCCAAGCTGCTCAGACCACCCCCCCATCAGTCTCACAGGATGGCAAAGAAGAGCCAGGTGCCAAGACCCCTGTGGGAACCTAGGCCACAAGGCCCAATGACCCCAAGGGTACGGTCTCTCTCATCTCACCTCAGCCCTCTGATCCTTGTAAACTGTGGGACCTTTGCTTGGTTCTGGGAGCAGATGCTCTGAGGCTGGGGCAAAGCATGTCAGGACTTGACTTTCCCCACAGTCTTGTATCCAGGTCCCCAAAGATGACTAACAGTAGCCAGCCTGGGCCAGGGCTTGGCCAGGTGGCCGTAGTATCTCTCACTCCTTGAGGTATAGAACAACACTGGTCCAGCTGGGTTCCCCTGAAGCTAGACAGAGAAGGATATTCCTGACAGTCCCAGAAGGATGTGGCCACCGCACACCCATGGTGAAGGGTTCAGAGTCTCGTCCCCACACGGACACAGGTTCCTGGGTTGGTGTTTGGCAAACGGCTCCTCACACCCAGCCTCAGTTCTTCCTTGTGTAGATGAGGTTGGTGACTGTCTACCTGCAAAAATGAGGTGGGGACTCAGCCTAGCTATAGATGGCCGGTCAGGTGGGCACAGCTACTGCTGTCCCACAACATACCAGATAGCACCCTGGTGGAGGTGGCCCTTTGAGAGGGAGCATAGCCAAGGGCAGGCCATAAGTGGAGTCCTCAAGGCTGGGACGGCAGGTTCTCTTTGTAAGTGTGGGAAAGTGAGGCAGAGGCCATAGAGACGTCTGCATTGGTGGCAATGGCCTAGGCTCACCTGGCTGACAGAGTAGACATGGCCAGGATTTTGAGAGCACCATATAACTTCTAATGCCCCTGGCACCAAGGACCTCCCAATGCCTGGCCTGCCCTTTCTGAAGGCCTTCTACCCATAGGGTAGAGATGCAAAGGTCTCTGTCCCCTGAAAAAGAAGCTGCGCTCCCTTTTCCAAAGCCGACTGCTGGCCCAGGCCTAGAACATGGCTACAAGAGGGAAGAAGACCTCACGTGCTGCAATGTGGGGTTCCCCCTCCCCAGAGTGAGAACTGACCCCCCCCCCGCCACTGCAGGGCGGTATCTGTTTAGAGGAAAGAGGGAGAAGAGTAAGAGGGAAGAAGGGGGCTGCGGTTGGCTCGGGTCAACCCTGACCCAGGGAGACACAGGCATTGGCATTGATTATCCCTGGGAGTACTGCAGAGGGCCCATGGGGCCTGGGGACTGGTGAGAGGTGGCTGGGTTAGGCAGCTCTGTTAGGCGGGGTCCCCACCCTATTAGGCCTCCCCTCTCCGTCCCTTGGCTGGCCCTGGCTTGGCTCTCTGACCTCCACTGGGCGACAGCAGAGGGAAAGGAAAACCATGGGGACAGGAAGAGAAGCAGAAACTGTTACCAGGGCCAGGCCCGGCCTGGAGCCACCTTTCCCCTACTCCTGCCCATCAGACAGACTGCGACGGAGCCCCACTCAGTGAGAAGTATGGGCCTTTGGTCTCCAGAACAAGACCTGTGCTACAGAAGGGGAAACTGAGTCAGGGTACTCCTCTGCACAGGTGGCCTTCTGGTGGAGAGCGAGGCTGGAGCATGCCCCCATAACTCTTTCCAAGTTGTGGTTCACCTGCCCCCTCGGGCTGCTTGAGAGGAGACAGGAGCTGGAAGCTGCAACCTCAGGCTCCCCAGTTAGTGAGATTCCCATTGCATAGAAGCTGCCTTTGTAGAACCCTGAAAATCCACTGTGATCACCAGATCATGGTGGCTCGCTTATGGCACACGATATTCTGTCACTACCCAAGTCCCTGCATCCTTCAGGCATCACCCTCCTGTCCCCCGCCCAGCTGCAGTCTGTCTTGGCAGATTTCCCACCCTGAGTGGATCACACGAAGGTCATAAAAACATGACCTTCGCCCTGGATTCTCTCACTGAGCCTGGTACTGCAGGCCAGTCTGTGGGACCCTGCACCAGAGCTTTGTACCCTCTTCAGTCCTCTGGATTCCTCCTTATGTGTGATGGGATGAGGGCGAACCTCGGGCCTGCAGCCTCGGCCTGGTCCTGGGGCAACCTCTTCTCTCCTGATACCCTAGTTATCTTGCTGGCACTGCCCAGCTGGGAAAGGAAGCAAAGTGTTGCCAGGGAGAAAAGCCAGGCCCAGTAGGTGGTGGAGACCTCCATGAAGTCACTTAGCTCCCTGAAGGGGAGGCTGGAAGGTGTCTTTCTGACCCTCCAGGTGGGAATCAAGGGCAACTGGGGAAGGCCTGGTGTGACCCTGAGCTTTCCCCCAGGGCAGGGCTGGCAGGAGGCCTCACACACACACATCCCCCCCATTACCTGTGCAGCACGGCCTCCTGACCAGCACGGAGAGGAGACACCGCCCCAGCGAGCCTCTTAGTCGCTGCAGCATATGGCTTCTGGAGTACTGAGGTGATTCGTGGTGGGAATAACTCATCAGCCCTGCTGGGCTAGACACCGCCTGGCAGCAGTGGTCTTTCACAGAAGCCTGGTCATCTCTCCGTGCTCTGGATCACCCCTGGGGCTGGAAAGAAGCCTTGCAAGGCTGTTCCCCTGGTGACTCCATCGCCCTGTCCATCCCCTCCCAGGCCAGGGAGCCCGGAACTTGGCGAGGGGGGCGGGTACCCATTTCCAGCTCTTTTGGCCAAGCAGAAGCCAAGATGGAAGGACACCTGTAGTCTCTGCCCCTTAGCCATGTTGCCTTAGAAGCCCTAGGGGACAGACTCAAACTGTCTCCCCAGGGCATCTTGGAGGAGCTCAAAGTTGTAAGTAACCCAGAATATCCTGAGAACCTCTAAGGTGTGCCAAGGAGGCTACTGGTCTAGTTTAATCCTGCTTCTGCTTTTGCCAGTATGGTGACTCAGTTTCCCCATTCTTAAAAACAAGCCTCAGAACTGGAGAGATGGCTCAGGGGTTAAGAGCACTGACTACTTTTGCAGAGGAGCCGGGTTCAATTCCCAGCACCCACATGGTGGCTAAGAACCGTTTTAACTCCAGTTCCAGGGGAATCCAACGCCCTCTTCTGACCTCCACTGCATTGCACGACACCAGTGCACCAACCTACATGCAGACAGTGCACTCATATACATTAAAAAAAAAAAAAAAAAGCCTTGCTGGACGTGGTGGCACACGCATTTAATCCCAGCACTCGGCAGGCAGAGGCAGGTGGATCCCTGTGAGTTCAAGGCCAGCTGGTCTACAGAGCAAGTTCTAAGACAGCCAGCTGGGGCTACAGAGAGACCTTGTCTCAAAAAGACAAAAAAGAAACAAACAAACAAAAACAACAAGCCTCACTGGGTGAAAATAACATATCAGGAAAGGTAAGTAGCTAATTCCCTCAGTTCGGAGTTCAGGGCCACCAGCAATGGTGGACTAGGGTTCATCACCCCAAGCCATGAGAACACCAGGCCATGAGAGCCACGACCTCTGAGATCAGCACTGTTGCCCAGGGTGGAGGGCCATCCTTCTCTCATGTTGCCTACAAGAAGGGGAACGGAGCAGGGCTGAGCCATCTGAGTTGCTGGGGACAGCCTTCCTTTCCTGCCAGGCCCTGATATGACTGGCTAACCCCAGGTGTCCCCAGCCTGTCTGTCAACTGGCTCTCAGAGGTTGTGGGCCTTGTCCCCAGCCTCCCCATGCCCAGTCTAGTCTCCATGGTTGTGGAGAACACCATCCCACCCTTGGCAGTCCCCAGCCCATCTGTGGAGGAGTCTATTCCCTGCCTCTGCTCTCAGGACCTGACTGTGTTGGGCCTGTGTCCTGTGCCCTAAGCACCCCACAGATTCCCAGCTGGAATCCAGGAAGCAGTAGAGACAGACAGCAAGGAGATCTGGGAGATACACAGGAGCTCAGGCCCACTTTCCTGTCCACCTCTGCTAGTCTTAAAATCCATCTGGCCCTACATCTCAAGGAAGCTGGGGCAGGTCTCAGGGCTGTTGTCTCTGCCCGAGGGAAGGGGGCCAGCTGGGCCAGGTGGTGAACCCTGCCCTCTGCCCTGCCTCCCACTCACCCCAGCCCACTCAGTGACCCAGAGACAGACCCGAAATCCATCCAGAGCAGAACGCTACAGCTTCCCACCGATGGCTAGTGGAGGGGGTGGCCTCCCTCCTGTGCGCTGGAATGCAGGCTCCCTCACTCCCCTCTGCCAGCTGGAGCGACACAGCTCTCCTCCCCTCCTGCCTTCGTGTTCCCTTCAGGATCCATCATCCATCGTGAGCATTTCCCACGCCAGCAGGACTTTCCACAGTTCTTCAGGCATCACTGCTTGCTGTCAGTGGCCTCTGGTTAGTGAGATGGCGCCGCCCCGCTCCCGCAGATTTGGTCCTTTTCCAGGTCTGGGGTTATAAATAACACCTCCAGGAGGGGTCTCCGTGGCCAGCTTTCCGGCTCCCTGGCTCCCACGTTGCTTCCTCAAGAGGAACTTCCAGAGGTGGAACTGGCAGGTCACAGATCTAGGGCCTCTACCTCTGCCCACGGTCACTGGAGCGAGTGTGAGAACCAAGTGGACAGAAAGAGAAACCGCAGAGGCCTTGCTGGAGCGGCCACCTTCCCATAGGCCAAGACACCGCGCTCCAGACTGGGGCGGTCTCCTCAGGCCCGGCTGCTCGGCGTGCCCAATTTCAAGGAATTTTCACACAGTTGAACCCACTGGGGAAACTCACACTTTGGATAGAAAATCTGGGTACCCAGGTGCTGCTTTAAACTGCTTTAAAAAGTTCCAGGGGAAGCTGGGTGTGGTGGCACACGCCTTTAATTCTAGCACTCCAGAGGCAGAAGCAGGCGGATCTTTGTGAGTTCAAGGCCAGCCTGGTCTACAGAGTGAGTTCCAGGGAGACCCTGTCTCAAAAAGACCAAAAAAAAAAAAAAACAAAAAAAAAATTTTTTTTTTTTTCTTTATCCTTTGTTTTTTGGTTTTTTTTTTAATTTTTTTTTATTAATTTTATTTATTTCTGTATGTGTATGAATGTACTGTCTGCATGCAAGTCTGTGCACCCGTGTCGTGCAACGCCGCGGAGTTCAGAAGAGGGTCTCGGATTCCCCTGGAACTGGAGTTCTCCTGGAATTGGAGCTTCAGACAGTTCTCAGCCGCCATGTGGATGCTGGGGATCGAACCTGGGTCCTCTGCAAGAGCGGTCAGCGCTCTTAACCGCTAGGCCATCTCTCCAGCCCTCCATTTGTTTTTTCAGTGGTGCTAGGTTGCAACCTGGGGTAGGCTTAACCAGGGTCCCAGCACTTGCTGCAGGAACCTCGAGGGGGTCGGGTGGAAAGGTTGCTGTACCGAGAGGCCCAGCCACAGAGCCTCCAGGAGCTGGCCAGGTCTCTCCTTTCATCTGGGTGCCAAGCAGGTCCTGTTCTGTAACCAAGGCTCTGGGCTCTTGTGACATTCACAGGGACAGAGCTGCCGGGTTGGCTGGCAGCTGGCGCAGCCAGACAGTGGACACAGCATGGGGAAGTCACTGTTTCCTGCCAACTTCACACGCTCTGTGATGCCTCTGACCTGTTCCTTCCTTTCTCTCAGGGCCTCCAGCCTCCATGGGCTTTCCTGTTTACTGCAGCCCAGAAGGCAGCCTGGACCTGGATGACTGGGGGTATTTGTTGGTAGAGTCCATTGTCACCTTACCCTCAGATCCCAGCACTGCTGGGCATCGGGGGTGGCAGGGGTGGGCTCATCCCACAGCTGGCTCTGACCCTCCCCTGGAGTGCCCATCATCTAGGCCACCCAGCCCAGCTTGGCTGCCCCTCCTGTGGGAAGTAGTCTCCAAGCCCGTAGCAACATAGGAGCATCCGGTCATTGGCACTTCCCACCCAAGCCCTGAGTGGAACCTGCCCTGTAGACTGCGAGTTCCCCACACTGACACACACTTCAGGCTGTCAGTTTGGTGGGAAGAAGGACTGTTTAACAGCCCCCTCAGGCCCTCCCAGGGCAGGTAGGGGAAGGGGAGGGGCTACTCAGAGGTCAGGGTCCAGCAGGAAAAGGGTTCAGTGAACTAGGAAGGACAAACTGTGAAGTGCCTGTTTTGCTCTGTGAATTACCACATGCCCATTTAAGCTTAACTTGCTCATTCCCAAATTGGCCTGGGCAGTACAGATAGCATGATCGGAACAGTTCAAAATTTTCTTTTTTGAGGCCAGGCGTGGTGGTACACACCTTTAATCCCAGCACTCAGCAAGCAGAGGCTGGCGGATCTCTCTGAGTTCAAGGCCAGCCTGGTCTACAGAGCAAGTTCCAGGCCAGCCAGCTGGGGCTACAGGGAGACCTTGTCTCAAAAAACACCCCCCCAAAAATAATTTCTTTTTTTTTTTTGTCTGAGGAAGGGTCTTCCTATAGCCCCAGCAACCCTGAAACTCAGTATGTAGACCAGGCTGGCCTCAAACCCACTGTGTAGCTAAGGATGACTTTGAACTCCATATTCTCTCACCTCCACCTCCCAAGAGCAGAAACTCCTGGCATGGGCCACCGTGCTCAGTTCACACGGTACTGAGGCTTGAACCCAGGGCTCCGTGCATGCTAAGCTTCTACTCTACCCCCGAGCTCCACCCCGTACTTTTTACTGCATTGTCGTTTTCATCCTTGTCTCGCCCGTGGGAGAGTGCATTAGGAAGGCGAAGAGACCTTGCTTCGATGGGCGGGCGTGCAGGGTGAGTGTCCATGAGGCCTGCATCCCAGCAGAACTGGACTTAGGACCCCGGCTTGTCCCCAAATTCCTGTCTCCACTCAGAAGGTTTGCCCTTCCTGGCTAAGCCCAGCATCCTGGAAAACTTCCTTCCTACAGCTCAAAGGAAATAGGACACCCTGGAAACAGTGCTGCCTTGTTGGGGCGAGCACAGCAGGGGCTCTAGGCTATGGGCTCAAGGGACCCCCACAGGTGGCTATGCACCCCAGAACCAAGTGTGGCTACAGTCCCAGGAGCAGGGGGGTGAACTCAGGGTAAGAGGACACCCCCCCCTCCTGAATGCCACACCCAGCAGTGATGGAGCCCTTGTCCTGTCACGGCTGGTCACTGTCCATGTCTGGATAGGGTCCCATCACCTGTCGCCAGGCTCATTTGATCCAGCTGGGTCTTCCATGTTCCAGTAGCCTTGGTCCCCTGGGTCCCTCCCCCCACTGCTCTGAGCTCTGACTAGACACTGTCTAAAAGTCCAGGGCCTCAGCCAAGCAGGGGAAGGTAGAGGAGAGTCGTCCCAGGCAGGGGCTCTCCCCACGCCCCCGAGGAAGCTTTCTTCTTCCAAGAGCAAACAGAACCGGCAGCCTGGGCGTGGGGCCCCTGGCACCTCTGACCCCAAGGTGAGGCCCTGGGTCCTCCCAAGCGCTTCGTTGCGGAAACACCTGCTGGCCCTGGGACCCAGGCAGCGGGCACAGCTCAGCACATGGGAGAGGATCGGGCAGCCGTTTCCCGAGAAGCTACCAGCCACAGCCACAGCTGGTTGGATTGAGGAAGTGGGCAAGGGGCAGGTGGATGGAGGATCTTGGCTTGAGGCAGGTAGGCATCACTGGGCCAAGTGGGAAGGGGCTCCCAGGCCTCAGTGGCCTAGCAAGGAAAGGGCGGACACAGCACTATTGTGTCAGGCTTTGGGCCAAGGCCCTTCCCACATCCCCTCACTCAGTGCAGCCCTGGAAAACGGGCCTTGCATTCATCTGGCAAGCCTGGTCCAGTCCTGGACAGAGTCGGAATACAGGGGCAATGAAAGTGAGCCCTGGGTTCCCTTCTCGGCTCTCCACTGCAACCACTAACAACAGGTGTGCCAAGAGAGTAATTTGAGAGTCCAGGTAGCCTGCTCCCCCCTACCGTGCCAAAAGCAGGTCCATCCACGAGGGGCACGATGTACCAAAGACCAACACAGGCTTGTGGACCTCACCAGGGGAACTGTGGCACAGGTCTTGTTTCTAGGACCGAGCAAGTACCAGGCCTATGGAGGCTTCCCAGGAGAACTTAGATCAAATCTTCCTGCCTCCACCTGAGGGTTGGGTTTATAGGTGTGTGTGTACCACTATGCCTGGTTTTATGTGACACTAGGGATCAAACCCTAGGACTTCACACATGCTGGGCAAACACTCTACCAACTGAGCTACATCCCCAGCTCGGAGATGAATCTTTCTTAGGAGCAAATCAGGGTTTTACTCTAAAGCAAGTATAAATTCAGTTTTTAAAATACGAGAACCAGGGGCTAGAGAGTTGGTTTAGTGACTAAGAGCACTGGCCATTCTTGCAGAGGACCCAGGTTCAATTCCCAGCATGCATATGGCATCTAACAACTGTCTGTAACTCCAGTTCCAAGGGATCTGATGCCCTCTTCTGACTTCCATGGACATTGCACAACACAGGTTCTGAGGGATAAAGAGTGCATGAAAAACTACAAAAATAACTGATTTGAACCTTGATGACAGGCCCAGCAGTCTGGGATGTTGGGAGGCTCCAGAGTCAGGGTTGAGTCCAGGGAGGAGGGGCAGGACTCCAAGGGAAGCCCTACCCCACCCATGTCCCAGGATGTGAAGGAGGGCAGGGCCTCCTTGGCCCCCTGGAGGATGAGGCTCCCTATGCGGCCAGTCCTGGGCAAGGCAGCTGTTTTCCATAGAGTTTGTTTTGCTGAATTTTTTGGAAAAGACATTTTCATTGGTATAAAAAAAAGTAATCAGTAAACACAAACATGTTTTTCTCCCCTAAACCGGCATTGAAGCCTGGGGAGACTGGGAGGAATCTGCCCTCATTTAGTGCGTACCTTTAAAGCCACCTCGGGATGTTTGTGGCACTAACCAATCCCATCTGATTGTTATTTCCTTGGATGGGGTACATCAGGCAAAGCCAGCAGCCAAAGATGCAGTCCACCACTGAGCTCCTTCTGTGTCTTTCAGAAAGCTCGGAGGCCTGCCTCAGCCATGACCCAGGACTCAGGGTCTTCCAAAGTGGAAGCACCAGTCTGGGGCCAGTTGCCCTGCTGGCTGACTTATAGACACTAAGACATCTCATTATAGTGTTTCACCTCAACCGAGGCCTCACTGCCATGGACAGGTGCAGGAGGGTAGTTGCCCAGCAGCCTCAGGAAGGCCTGACTCTGTGCCACGGCCCAGCCTCTCCTGCCTGTCAGCGTTTGGAGAAAGCTGTAAAAGTCAAAAGCTACCTTTGTTTCCACCCTGTATTGCCTCTGGGAAAATGAGTGGCCATGGAAATGGTCCTCCCCTCAGTTCTGGAGTATGGCATGGACCTGGTCATTCATTCATTCTTTTTTAAATTTTATTTATTTATGTGTATGAATATACTGTCTGCATGTAGGTTGGTGTACCTGTGTTGTGCAATGCCGCAGAGGTCAGAAGAAGAGGGCGTCAGATTTCCCTGGAACTGGAGTTAAAGAGGGTTCTCAGCTGCCATGTGGGTGCTGGGGATCGAACCTGGGTCCTCTGCAAGAACAGTCGGCACTCCCAACTGCTAGGCCATCTCTCCAGCCCCTCATTCATTCATTCATTTATTGAGACAAGGTCTCATATAGCTTAGGCTGGCCTCTATTTCAGCATATGCCCATAATCCTCCCTCCACTTCCCAAGTGCTAGAATTATTGTAGGACCCATGTCCTTCATCAAGGTATGGCAGGGCCTCGCCTCTTCTGAAGGTTCCAGTTCCCTCTTCTCTCAGCATGAATCTGCATTACTTTACTGGTCTCTACACCCTCCTCCTCCTCCTCCTCCTCCTCCTCCTCCACCTCCTCCTTCCCCTCTTCTTCTTCTTTTTGAGACAGGGTCTCCCTTTAGCCCCAGCTGGCTTAGAATGCGCTAGGTAGACCAGGCTGGCCTTGAACTCACAGAGATCCACCTGCCTCTGCCTCCCCAGTGCTGGGATTAAAGATGTGTGCCACTGTGCCTGGCTCTACACCAGTCTTCTAAGACAACAGCCCTTACCCTCAGGGCCACCCTGATGTAGCATGACCTTATTTGATTATGTCTACAAAGACTCTACTTCCAAATAAAGTCAAACAGATTCCAGAAAAACCTACCAGTGTATCTCTGCCAGGGCATACCTCAACTCATACCATCCCATGAATAGGAGACCATGCCCAAACCTGGTCCCAGTGGGAAGAGCGAAGCACAGGATATAAAACGGCTCTCTCTTGGGGGGTCACACGGCAAGGCCAACCCTGGCTCGGCTCAACACACCTGCAAGCACTAATTGCTGTCATTCCCTCTGGACTCCGAGGTCTATCCTGCTGACACAGAGATGGATGGGCTCAAGGACAGCAGAGGACTGTGTGCCTGGAGCTCAGACAACTGTGCCCTCTGCCCTCACCTCTTGAGGCTCCACTCAACCTTCACTACCTCAGGGCCTGGTCCCTGCAATGGCACCCAGTACTCTCCCACCCCACCCCCTGCTTCCTGTCTTCCTTCCACCTTCCATGCACATGAGCGCCACCAAAAAGGGTATCTCTGTCTTGGTCACAAGCGCCCAGAGCCCAGCTCAGCAGGAAGGGGTTCAACAAACAGACTCTGAGTCCACAGGATGCAGGCCATCCACCAGCACACCATCCCTGCTTCCCACCTTCTCCAGTTTGGATCTTCTCAAAATCCAAGATGGCTCCGACTCCTTTCTGTCTGTCTCAGATGTCAAGCCCTTTGGTAACAGTCTCCTTCCTCGGATCCAGTCAGTGGGTGGCCTTTTGGCCCAGGCACCAGGTCTGTAACCACTGACCTGGGAAGGCAGCTGTGACACACACAGGGCGAGTCCAGATAATAGCATCAGAGCTACAAGGCACCAGCAGACCCCATTTTCCCAGTCTCTCCGCTCCAGCTCCGCAGGCTCCCAGGCTCTAGGGGTGGAGTGCAGGGGGTCTCAGCACAGACCACATCTGCTTTGTCTCACTGCTTTCTGGAAGAAGTTCCACAATTTGCTGTTCTAAGTTAGGAGGAGATGTTGCTATGACTACACTTAGGACCCCCAGCTTTGGGGAAAGGAGGTCAGGGACCCCCACAAGCATGGCCCTGCAGATGGCGGGCTGTGGCTCAGGTTGGATTCGTTATAGTCGGCCACCTTACCCACCCTTGCTGACTGTCACCCTGGCTCAAAGGGACTTACCAGCCAGCTCAACGGCACCAGTGAGTGATGACACAAGGGAACCATCCCAGCCCGCTGGCTTTTACCAGAAGGGCCCTTGGCATGCAACCCCCAAAGCTATCCAGCACACCCTCTAACCTAGTCAATGAGAAGCAGCATTCTTTTGTTTTGTTGCTCCACGGGGAGCTCAGGGAAGCATTGTCAGCACCCAGCCTGGCACAGTGGCACCCTGCATACGCTCACCAGCCTTGGGGCCATCTCCAAACCCTGGCCTCCTGGTTCCCAGGGGTCTCGTGTCCCCTGGCTGGGCTGAGACGCGCTCTTTCCTGTTGCTCAGAGCCCCTGGGAACATGAGTCCTACCACAGTCTGGTGGCTCTGCCCCTCTACCCCCAGTGACAGTCCCTCTGATTTATGTGGTGTAAAGACCACAAGTGCTGGCAGCAACCCTCAGAGCTGGGCACCAGGCGGTGGTGAGAAATCTCGCTGTCCAGCGAGGGCACCGTCCTTCTGGCCACATAAAGGGATGACTATCTCTGCTGATTGTCATTATTGCAACGGACGTTCACCAGTGAGATGCTTCCTGTGATAACGAACGTAAGATGGTGAACCCTCTTCCTGGGTCCTGTCCCAGAAGTGCCAAGTGTGCCTACACATTCAACTGGCAGTTGCCACCGAGGTGCCTGTTTTTATTTAAATGGCCCAGAGCGAGACTCTGACTACACCAACATTCCCACGCCAACCGTCAGCAGCGCCTCTGGCTTTTGGCAACTTTTTCCCCTTAGCTGTCAAGGCAAAAATATAGAAGAATTCTGGTCTTACTTAAGGGTTGTTGGGGGTTTTTCCCTTCTCCTTAGAGACCCGAAAATCGCTCACAGATGTGCTGTACCTGCTAATGTTCCCACTTGCATTACTTTACCAACAGGACTCCCTGCACTCTCTGTAACCCAAACCCCGATTTCCAGGTCCATTTTCTTTTTAAAGAGGGAGTTGCGGGGGGAAGCGTGGGGGGAACGGAAGCCCTAAACATGTCTAAATGTGTCTGGAGCAAATTCCAGGAAACCCGGCCCGTGAGAAGCTCTCCAGACTGGGGGTTCTTGTAGGAGCGTGGTCAGGGCAAGAGTGGGCAGTGGAAGGGTGCAGAGTCTTACAGACTCCTGCTGGGCAGGGGACTCAAGTGGGAAGCCCACCCAGTACCAGGAAAATTAAAGTGGGCTTTTTGTTTTTGAAAAGGCAACTTCCCAGCTATTTTTAATCCCTAAAAAGGAGGAAAGGAAAGAAGAAAGGAAGAAGAGAGAGGAGGAAAAAAAAAAGAAAGAAAGGGAAGGAAGAAAGGAGGGGGAGGGGGAGAAGGAGTCGGCTTTCCAGTGACTCAGCCCTGGGTTGGCGAAGGCTGAGCGGGTACAGAGCCTGAGGGGCGGAGCTTTAGAGTTTCGTCCCCTGGGGCCTTTTCTTTTTGGAGAAAGTTCTGAGCTGAAGTGGGCAGGGGGCCAAGAGGGGTGAATGCTCCCCTCCCCTTTGCTCTGCAGGGGTCCTCGGGCCCAGCTGCTTAAGATCCCAGGGAGCGCAGGATTCGGTGCGGTGCGTGGGCAGACACTGAGGCCTGGCCAGGTCCTCAACCCAACACAGAGCCTGCGTCCCCTAAACAGGGCCGGCATGGTGACAGCCTCCTCCTGTAGGCCCAGTCCCTGCCCGGAGGTAGGATTTCTGGGTTCAGCCTCCTGGTTTTCCTGGGGGTTCTTCTTCCATGAAGCCCCTCTGCTTCGGGCAAGCCTGGGCAGTATCTCGGTGTAGCCCTAACTCACCCGGCACATGGAGTCCACAGCAAGGCACTGCCTTCACTGTCTTCTTGAGTCCTCAGGAAGCAGCATAAATGACCACTGAGCCCCAAGAGAGCCTACTCCAAGCTGTATGAGCAGCTGAGGGTAACCCAGGACCTGGGGGGAAGAAGCCTCAGTGAGGCCATCCTCAGAACATGCCCGGGGCCACCTGCTATCTTTCCTGAGCCCACAGTCTGTGCCTGATACAGTTTGGCATTCCTGGGGACAGGCAGGTGGCCTCCACCAGAGGGTAAGGGTGAGGGCTGCTGGGCCTACATCTCTGGGATGACGATGGGAAACCTGCCTGGAAGGCCAGACCTATAGCCAAAGTCCATCCCAGCGGGCCTCAGCAGCTCACCTGCTCTGGAGCTGGGTACCTGTCTGGGAATTTGCCCGGGCAGCACACTCTTCTTGGGCTTCCCCACAGTGGGGAGGTAACGTAGGGCCTGTGTCTGGGATGCTTTCTCTCCTTCCTGGGCCTCGTGGGTATCAGGGAGCTCTGAACAGACTCCCAGCTGCACAGAGAGGTCACTGCCCTTGTCGCTTGGCCCGGGGAGGGTACAGGCCCCAGCCTAAGGGCTGTTCCAGACATCTGCAGCATCCTAGGGAGGCTCAGAGCCTGCACCAAAAAGCCCCCGAGATGGCTGGCCCCTGCACATTCCCTTGGTCACAGATCAGTCAGCAAACCTTTCTGAGCATTCGGGACTGGGACCCAGCAGCACTAGGCCCTGCCTCAAAGGCCCATGAAGATGCAGACAAGATCTCAGCTAGGGTGAGGTTAGGGTTAGGGAAGAAGGCTGAAGGCTGCGAGGGCTTCTTCCCGGACAAGGAGGCAAGGATGAACTTCACAAGTGGGCACAGCCTGGGTGTCCAACATAGGCCACTGAGCAGCCAGCCCTGGCCTATCTTTTTTGAGTGATGCCACAGGCCACAGAAAGCACATCTGGGAAAGATCCTCAAACCTCTGGGAAATGTTCAAAGTGGTGTTTATGTTGAAAAAGACAGGCAGTACTTTATAAATCATTTAGTAGAGGGGGAAACTGAGGCCTGACGGCATGAAGGCCCCACAGTGAGCCAGTCTGGACACAGTGAGTTCCAGCTCAGAGGCCCATAGATAACACCAGGGCCATGGTCTGGCTGTGGTGGACACAGAAGTTAGCAGGGAACACCCTCTAGACTGGACATTTCTTGGGCCTCCAAGCCTAGGTGTTATTCCAAGGTGGTGGTCTGGAACTTTCCCGTATTTTCCTGCCCCAGCGACACCACACTCAGGACAGGACAGGGCAGGGCACTCACTACCACGGGCCATCTCCATGGTCAGTCCCACCTGAGCCCTTGCTGCTGACCCTGTGTTAAGTCTCCTTTGTTACTCTGGGCAGACCACACCACGAAGGCTTTCCATGTGCTCAAGCCTGGCTTTGACCTGCAGCTATTCCCCTCGGGACATCTCACAAATTTCTCCTTCTCTCTTGAACACTGAAGAACATCATGCTACCTGCCCCCAGCTGCCAGGTCCTGGAGGGATCAGGTGCCAAGGTGAGTTCCTGCAGGAGGGAAAGAAAGGTGCCTGTAGCTCAGGCCTGGAGGTACCTCTGCTCTCTGCTATACACAGGAGCAGCCCAAGCCAATCCAACTCCTTCCAGGACAGCCAAGCCATGCTGGTCTGTGTGAAGGTTGTAGGTGGTTACAATGTTCCGGGTCCTTAAGCCACACAGCACTAGAGGCTCAGGACACATCAGACAAAGGTCCTGTGTGCCGATCCACGGGGCTTTTGAAGGGCCCAGAGTATGGCATGGAAACCCTTCTGGTTTACTTACAGGAGCCCTGCTCTTAGAAACACTGGCCGTCCTCAGGATGGCCTGCTGTCCACTTCAGCCCTGAAGCCTCACCAGATTGGGAACCTTATCCTGGCTTTCACCATAAGCTGCGACAGGCAGATAAAAGTGACATCCAACTGGGGGACCTTGTCAGGCACCCTCCTTCCCCCTCCCACTGGTTTCTGGAAGCTCTCTCTGCTGGCAGATCAAACTCTGTCTTCCTCTCTAAGTCCTTTTCCTGGTGGACAGGGAAGGGGGTGGGGGGCTGGCCAGAGATCTCCAGCCTGCTTTGTGAATGAAAGTTTCACACCCACTCGCCAAGAGCCCAGCCTCTTCCCGGGAGCCGCAGGGAGGCGGGCCCTGGCCGGACCCAGGACTTTTCTCTGGCACATCTGTCTGAGGGGTGCTGCCCCTGTGCCTAGGCTTCTCCCCTGCCTGTGTGCTTGGCCCCATCTGTAACCAGAGCGAAAGAGTGCCTGGTGTCTGCTGGTCTGAAGTGCGGCCAGGTCCTTTGCTAGGTAAGGATGGAGTGGAGGAGGTATAGGAGCAGATGGAAGGACAGGGGCAGGGGTGGGGTCTGGAGGTGTTGCTGGACCAAGGCACTCTTCTGTCCCCAAAAGGCTGAGACCTTCCTGGCCCTCCAGCCGGGCTGTGGGGGGCAGGTGCTTCCATGCAGGGTGGAAATACAGCTGCCCCCACTCCGGCCCCAGCAGCCAGAGGCTTTCAGAACCCATCCCAGAAGAGGGGGAAAGGACACTTGCAGAGTGCTGAGACTGTGAACCGTGCATGTAACCAGCCAGTCCTTCCTTCTATGGAAACTGCTCCCTGGGGCTGCAGCTCTGTTATATAAACATTGCTGCCTTGGGCGCCTCCTCTCCCCAGTCCTGACCCAGAGGAGCTGCTACCCCCACCCTCCTGGAACAACTACCCCAGGCTTGGAGAACTGCAGCCAGCTTCTGAGGGGAACAGGGGAGGGTGGACAAGCTACTTGCACTGGCCCCTTAAAGTGCCCTCTCTGAAATGGTGTGACAAGAGAAGGACTGAGGCCCACAGGTGAAGTGAGACCACCTCTGTCTCCCTGGGCAAAGGCTGCCTCCTGGGGTTCCTTTGACTGCCCTGAACAAGGGTCTTCTGCTAAGCCCCTGCTCACATTTAAGGCCCTCGGGCATCCAGCTGGCTCAGGAGGTATCTAGGACTGGCAGGGAGCTGGGGTGGTGGCCTCCGGTGGTGTGCTCACCATCCTGTTGGGGTTGGAGTGGAGGTGCTGTTCATTACAGATTCCAATGAACTTTGTTTGCACAGGGACAAGGCAGGCATTTTGGACGCCCAGTGCTTAACCAGCTTGGCACAGGCTGCCCAAGTCTGGCATCAGGATGGAGCGATAAGAAGTCCGGAAAAAGCACGTGGTAGAGGCTGCACTGGCGCTAACAGGGTGTATGCTACCACGCGCTTTCCTGGGTCACCTTAAGTAGGCAGAGCCGGGGACCAGGAAGAGTGACCAAGGAAGGTCTAGACCAGCGTCCCTCCTGAAGAGCGAGTTTGCAATCCAAACCAGCGAGGCACTGGTCCCGGGCTGTTCCCTTGGGGTGCCCAGAGCTTCCTTCGGGGGAAGCCGCGGGCGCGAAGCCATGATCCCTAAAGGTCAAGCGTTCCGGAAGTCACGGCTAGGAGTGTCTAGCCTCGATCCTCCCGAAGCTTAAAACCGTGACCAAGGGCTCCGGGGAGTGGAGCCTCTGGGCCAGGGACACACCCACCGCTGCCAGAGCGAGACTTTAAAAGAACTCGCCCTAGAGTTCCACGAACTTGGCTTCAGCTGCTCTCCCCCACGGGTCGCAGACCTAGCGCCCCAGAAACCCGCGTCCTGCAGCCTCGCCTTCCCACCTCCACCAGCAACTCCTCTGCCATTGAAATGCAAATCATGGCAAATGTCATGGTCCTGGCGACGACCAGAGGCGGATCCTTCCGCATCCTGAGCTCAAACTTTTGGTTTCTAAAAACTTTCGAACAAGAAGTAGTCCCTAGGCATCCGCTCCCTACATCCCTCTGCGCTCCCGGGTCCCGCGACGCTGAGGACCCTGGCTTTGGGGATCCCCAGCGAGAGGAGGCATA
The DNA here is from genome assembly GCA_009823505.1 of Rhizomys pruinosus. Lineage (NCBI taxonomy): Eukaryota > Metazoa > Chordata > Mammalia > Rodentia > Spalacidae > Rhizomys > Rhizomys pruinosus. The sequence goes on along the minus strand of VZQC01005317.1, from coordinate 1,219,064 downwards.
GGACCGGGCAGGCCACCGGGAGGGACCCGGCCAACCACCCGGCTAGGGGTGCGGAGGAATCGGGGGCGGGGCGCGGCGGGGCCGGGGAGGGGCGGGGCCGAGGCGGCCCCCGCGGGGGCGGAGCGCACACCAGCTCTGCGCCTCACTAGTGCCTCGGCCGCGGGAGGGAGCGCAGGGGCGAGGGTCGCAGGGTGAGGGCGCTGGGCGCGGGCGCGGGAGTGAGCGCAGCGAAGGAACGAGCCGGGTGCCTGGTAGGGCCGAGGAGACCCTGAGAGCCTAGCGCCCCCCATCAGGCGGCGAAGAGCGGACTGCAGTGGGGGGACACCGGCGGAAAGGTCCGGGGTGCGCGCGTGTACCCGAGCCCCGCCGGCCACCGCCAGAGGCCACCGCCCGGGCAGCGGGCACCCGGCGAGCAGGCATGCCGCGGCTCCTGGCACCCCTGCTCTGCCTAGCCTGGCTGCCCGCTCTCGCCGCGAGAGGTAGGCGCCCGCGAGCCCGCAACTTCGCGCGTAGTCCGGAAACTTTGCAGCGCCCGTGAGCGCCCGGGGTGGGTGGGAGCTAGGGGACAGCTGCCAGGATGGGGAGCCGAGCGGCCGCAGCCGGCCTGCAGGGGTGCCCCGGGCGGGGGGGGGGGCGGGTTCTCCTTTCTGACCACCCCCTTCCTGGTTGGACTCAAGCTGCCCGCAGCGCCCCAAGACCTTGGAAAGCCGGCGTGGGGCGCCGAGGCCCAAGCTTGGCTTACCCGTGGGCAGTCGCGCCTGGGGCTCGCTGCGGGGGCGGGCAGGCTGCCTGCTACTTTTCGATTTGAATCGAATCGGTTTTGGTTTCCTGTTGCTTCTTGGGACCATTTATTTTCTTTCTTCTGGGGCGGATGTTGGGGCGCGCATTGTGGGGTCCGGGACGCAGCGCTCGCCTTGCTGGGCGCGGGGCGGGGGTGCAGTGACCTGGACTCCCCCGGTACCCCGGGTCGGGATCGGCGTCCCCCAGCCGGACTCCTAGGCTTTTGAGGAGGGACGGTGTGTGGGAAAGCTTGCTGCTGGTGGCGGACTAACTTTCCCTTTGCAAGTTTGGGAATTGTGCGCGGAGGAGATTGGCACGGGCGGGGGGTGGGGCAGTTGGGGGAGCTCTGCTTTCTCTGCCTGCTTCGTGGAGCCAGGGACTCCAGGGAAACTGACTCTGCTTTTCCCCTGGACGTTGTCTGCCCTTTTCTCGAGAAAAAAAAAAGTGGGGTTTCCTGGGACACCCAGCCCTGCCCCCACACAGGGGCCTTCCCGAGAACAGGGTCGAATGCCTCTAAACGCGGGCTCCTCGTCCCCCCCCCCCACCGGGGGTGCTGCCCCTGGAGATGCCCGCGTGCAGGTATTGGGTGTCGGCGGAGGCGGGGCGGGTCCCGGGTGCGGCCCCAGGAGGCGGCCCGCCGCGACAATGGGCAGCTCTGATTCCTGGCCCTGCGCTTGGCTGGCAGGCGGGGCCGCGGGCTCCGCAGCTGTCGCATTTTCCCACGAGCGGGGGAGCTGAGTGTAGCCACCCCCTCCTCCTTGGCCCCCTTGCATTTTGTGTTCGGACTGTGAGGCGATGGTGGAGGCTGGTTGGGGGCTTTCTGGGCTCCCCAAAGGACACCTGCTTTGTGTGCGGTTGACGTTGGGGCCAGTGTCCCAAGTCGCTCAGACCTTTCCGGGCTGTCTACTTCTCACCACTTGCCGGACAGTCCATCTGCCACCTAGCCAACCTGCCTCTCCTCCACCCACCTCTGACCGCAACAGACTGACCAGGAGGTTGTCTCAGAAGTCTTTCCCGAGGTCTCCCTACTCCCAGTAACTCCACCAGGGAGGCAAGGAGTCAGTGCCCAGAGTCTAGGCTGACCTCCCTCTTTCTTCTCTGGGTCTGCAGGCCTCAGATGCTCCCAGCCAGGTGGGACCTGCTTGAATGGAGGGCGGTGCGAAGTGGCCAACGGCACAGAGGCCTGCGTGTGAGTACCGCCCCTGGAGGGGACCTGTTGCTTTGGTCGGGAGCAGAGCCCCTGCCTTCTGGGGACCGAACACTGGGCCATTGTCTTCTGAAGACAGCCCAGGGGCTGGGTGCAGTCACGTGCTGAATTTTATTGGACAAAGTCTGGCAATTACTTAATCACCAGCAATTATGCTGCGTGTGGGTCTGCTCTGGCCCCTGGAGGTTGGCACACTCCTTCATGGGGCCCCTGGGGCTCCTGGGAATCCTCCAGACCTTAATTCTTAAAATCATTGAGAAACTGTTCTTCTTGGTGATGGAGATCTACAGCATTTACCTAGTTTCTGCCCCACCATCTGTCACCTGGGAGCCCTCTTCTGGGCAGGTGGGCACCAGGCAGGAAATTGCCTATTTTAAGACAAGACCCACCCCTACCCCCCCACCCCCTCCCTGCTCGCTCCTTGGGTTCTAGGTGAGGTTGGGAAAAGGTGGAAGGATCCTTATTGGCACCCCTGCCTGGGTGGTGGGTAAAGGGCTGGAGTCTGGGTTTCTGCCCCAGCAGCTGCAGCCCTGCCTACTGACTACCTCAGCTGTGAAATAGGAGTGACTTGGACGGGGTGGTCCTCCCCAAGCTGGGAAATCCTTTTGGGACCAGCTCCCTGCCTGGCTGCCTGTAAGGACCAGCCAGCCTCGGGAAGTTTCTCTGCTGGGTTGGGGCCAATGCCCTTAAACTTGAGTTCTCCCTGAGGAGAATAACGAAGTGCTGGAGACTGAGGCCTCCCCTGGAGGCCGCAGACAGAAACAGCTCCAGCCTGCATGGCTCGCCCTCATTCCAACTGCTGAAGGGCCCATCCCCTTGACAACGCCAGGCCGCTGCTGCCTCCAGAGCCCAGCCTGGGGGCAGCAGCCCCTCCTCCCCGCCTGCCCGCCCTGCACTGAAGCCAATTAAAGCAGGTCTGTGAGCAGTTTATTGGACAAAGCCGATTGTGTCTCTGTCAGACTCTAATGAATGCACACTCCTTTTTTTTTTTTTTTTTTTTTTTTTGGGGGGCCACTTTCTTCCCCCTGCAGAAGCCTCACGGACGCTTGATGCCCTAAATCTTGTTTCCTTCCATTCAGAGGCCGACAGCTGGGATTCAGTGGAAGGGCAGCAGCTATTGTTGGGAGGCGATTAATGCTGTGTGATTAATTATGCGTGGCTTCCCAGAATGCACAACCCCCTTCCTTGCCACTGTGCTCCTTGCTCTGCCTGCCTCTCACCCTTGCAGGGCAGGGCTCAGAAGCTTCTTCGTTCTGCCCAAGACTTGGAAGTGTACTGCCATGCTGGGGAAGGTGGGGGTGGTCTCTTCTCAGGCCCAGCAGGGGATGGGCACAGCCTGGGATGCAGTCTTCTCACAGCAGTCCCTCCAATAGCCTGCCTCATAGCATCTGGGCAAAGACCCTTCAAGCCAAAGGTGCAGTGGTGCTGGTTCTTTCTCCCATACTTCCCGAACTTAGGGAAGCTGCTTTCAAGTCCATACGGTCCAAGGCAGGCCACTGAAAGGCTCTGGATGGCCGGTCTTCTCTCTTTCAATGGGTCCTAAGGCCCCTCCTCCTTGGCAGAAGTCATGCCTCAGTTTGGCTCAGAGCTCAGTTGAGTTCCGCCACAGAGGTTCCATTGTGCACACTCCATAAATCCAGTGAAGAGGTGGAGTATATGTGCCCATTTCTGGTCAGCAAAACTAGAGGCCAGTGTCACAGCCAGGCCTGGCTTAGGACAGGCACTTCAGGATGAGGCTCAGTTCTGTCTAGGCTTGGGTACTTGGGCCCCTGCTCCGCGAGGTGGCTTCTGCCATCCCATTTCTGTCTACTTCTCAGATGACCTGAAGAGGCTTACCCAGGAGTTGGCCAGAGCACATATGGAGTGGTCCACCTCTCCTGGCTGAGGATAAGAAGCCCACAGACCTCTGTGACACCCAGACATGACCCCAAACAGGTTTTGGCCTCTGGTGCTGGCTGCTCTAGAGCAGGGCCTGTCAAGTGCCGAGTCACATGCCAGCATTTTAATACCTGGTGAATCATCTCTTCCACCCAAGGAGGAGGAACCTGCTCTAGAAGCTGCCGGTTAGGGAGTTTCAGGGCTCAGGAGTAGAAAGTAGATTCTTTTGGTGCCAAATGCCTTCCTGTCAAGTTCAGTACCACAGAGGCCTAACTAACCTGTGGCCATGTGGGAAAGGCTTGGCTTTGTGTCCTGGAGGTAGAGCACAGTCTCCACCATGGGAGCTTTCATTGGAAGAGCTGGAAGGATCTAGCTCCTTGGGTGAACATGCATTCACTGGCCAAAAGCCTTATGGGGCTGTGGGCCCTGAGCTTGGGGAGCCAGGGATAGCCCCAAGGGGGCAAATAAAGAGGCCTCCCTTGGGGGCAGTAAAGTCAGAATTTGAGGAAGACACATTCTAAGTGGCTATAGAAATTGAGTAAACTTTTTTTTTTTTTGGTTCTTTGAGACAGGATCTTCTTATAGCCCCATCTGGCCTAGAACTTGCTATGTAGATCAGGCTGGCCTCGATCTCACAGAGATATGCCTGCCTCTGCCTCCTGAGTGCTGGGACTAAAGACCAGTGCCACCACATCTAGCCCTGGATAAATTTTTATGTCCAGAGAAGCCCAGGATGGTAGATAATGAGCTCTGGCTTGGAACATCCTACATTCGAGGCTTGGTTCTAGTGGTCACCAGCACCAGCTCCATGACCTTGGGTTACCCCTGGCTTCAGTTTCCCCATTTGTAAATCAAGGCAGATGCAGGATAGATGACATGGCTAAGGACTAAGAGCAATGTCTAGTAGACACTGTGGAGTTTTGTCCTCCCTCCTCTCTCTTGATGAGCTCATGAGGTCGATTTCAAGGGACTCATTCTCCCATATTAAGTTGGGCAATTAATTCAGTGTCCAAAATGCTACCTGGTGGGCCAGTTTGGGTTGCTGTTTAAGATGGAGCCTGATGATTCTGAAGCTTCTACCTCTGGACATAGTTGCAGTTAGCAGCACTCTGCTTCCTTTTCAAACAGTCTCTCTCTCTCTCTCTCTCTCTCTCTCTCTCTCTCTCTCTCTCTCTCTCTCTGTATGAATGAGGGCATGGGTGACAGGGCATGTGTGTGGAAGTCAGAGGGCAACTTTTGTGAGTCCTCTCCTTCCACCATGGGATTTGGGTACAGAACTCAAGAGCCTTGCTTACACAGTAAATGCTTTTACTAAATGAGCCATCTCTCTGTCCTTTCAGAAACATTAGAGCACCTACTATGTGCTGGGTTCCACTCCAAGTATGGCCCCGAGCTAGGCCAGGCCTAGTCAGGAGAAGAGAGTCACTCAGCAGGTGTATGTAACTTACGGCAGGTAGGCCTGCCCCATGGTGGCCTGACATGGTTCCCAGCAGCCCAGTCAAGAAAGAGGAGAGAAACCATGCTTGGTCCTGGTGACCCAGTCTCCTCTCTTCAGAGCAAGTGTTCTTTTTAACACAGGCTGCCCCTCACTTCCCATCTGCTCTGTGAGGAAACAGGGATGAGGTATGACCTCAGTAGGAAGTAACTGGTGAGCTGGGGAGGGACCCAACAGAACGTTATGTCTTCTGTCATCTAGTGCTACGGTTCTGTTGAGTCACCTGCCATCTTGGGTTGGTCCCATCCTCTCCAGCACGAGCGCCAAGGCTTTCCTAGGCCTGGCTGTCTGAACAATGCAGTTCCCGGCCTTCAAGGACACAGGGTTAGAAAAACAGGTGAGAAGCAGTATCGCAGTGTCAGGGAACCTTCGGGGAGATGTCTGGGCACTGGAACACCTGGGCGGGGCCTTGTGCTCTGTGAAGGAAGGTGTCTCTGTGGGCAGCCCTGCCTTTGGCCAGCAGCCAACAGTTTTTCCATTGAACGAGTAATAAGAATACTAAAAGAGATGGGGAGCGCAAGCTGTGACCTCAGCAGGAAGAGGGCGGGGCTGGGCAGACAGGGGAGCCCTGTTTCAAGGTGCTGAGCAGGATGAGGATAAGCAGAAATGGGTGCCGGGGTCTCCAGGCACTGGGCTGGTGGTAGGGGGCTCCACTGGGTCCCATGGTAGGGAGCTCAGATAAAAGCTCTCTGAGAGCTGAGGATGGGCTCTGGCCCCCACTCTCGGCCTTGTGATGGAACACCATAGCAGACAAGGCCCACCAGGGCAGTGTCAGACTGGGATGAGGGGCTGTGCTGTCTTGTGTGGGGAGGGACTTTTGTTGCTTCATGTCTGGTCTATAAATAGCAGGAGGATGTGGCTTTGTAGTTGAGTGGCGTCCACATTGCTTTCCTCAAAAACATAAAGGTAGCAATAATTCGCAGTGCTGCTTTCATGGGCCTTGTAAACTGAGCGGCTGATGGCTGGCCCACTCTGTTTTATCCCCAGTTTACAGGTGGGAAAAACTGAGTCTTGAGAGATGAGGAGGCTGGGGGGGGGGGCGCTTGTGAGGGGTTAAGGTCAGCTTGCGTCAGCTTTCACCTTCATGTGCAGGCGTATCCAGAACTTTCCAGGCCTTTCCCAGAGGCCGAGGGGGAATCATCACCAGCTTTAATGAGCGGCTGGCTCCAGGGCATCTCGTGACTAGGTCAGGACGTGTCTGGCCCCCTTGTCTCCCAGGCCAGGCACACCCTGCAAGACAAGCGGGCTGGTTCTGGTGCTGCAGCCTCAGTTTCCTCCCTGTGCGCAAGAGGACCCTAGGGCCCCCTTTTAGCTGTATCCAGGCTGGGCGCAGGGATGATCCATACACATGAGTGGTCGAGGCAGGTAGCAGTACCCAGGAATAGCCGCATGGCAGGGCCGGTTCTGCAGGCTGGGGCCTGTTTATCCTTGGGCTGGGAATGCCCCCGCTGGGAGGGGAGCTATTGGACAGGAGGGTGGTAGATGCCCTTCTTGTGCCCCCCCTACTCCATTGTGCTGTCTGAGAGCCCAGGGTGCTGATCTGGGGGACAGGGCTTCTGGGTGGTAAATTACATACGCTGTAAAGTGTGCCATCCGAGCCATGGAAAGTGCACAGTACGGTGTGCTTAGCACAGGCATGGATTGCACAAGTGGCATGCCCATCCAGTTTTTAATCACCCCAAAGGCAGCTGCTTTCCCTCCCCTCCCTGGCACCCACTGATCTGCCCTCTGTCCCCGTGCCTTTGCTGTTCCGGTTCCCTTGAATCAAGCTGCCCAGTGTGTAGCTGCAGAGTGAATGCTGCTCTCTGAGTGTGATGTCAGGATCCCTCTGTACTGTAGCAGAGTCCAGCACTCAGCTGCCTGCAGCTATCAAGATGAGCCCCGTCCAAGTCCTGCTGTCAGCCTGGAGGAGTAGGCAAGGAGCCGGAGATATCCAAGGTGGCTTCCTCTCTGGGACGGCGTGGCTACCTGGGGTGCAGGGCTCCCTGAGTGGGGCGTGGTAGGCTCCCATGTGAGTCAGTTCGAGTGGCCTCATGTGCCCACTGCCCCACCTTACCTGGGGCCCATGGCAGACTACAGCCATTTTCATCCCTGTTTCCATTGGCCATTTAATGTCTTGGTCTTCCTCAACTGCAAGGAGGAACTAGGTACCCAGTGCAAGATGGTGCAAGCAGAAAAGGGTTTCGCTGAGTACTTAGTGCTTAGTGCTCTGGACCCTGTGGTCTAGCGTGGGCAAGGCAGATGCCCTACCTGGACAGGAGAGGAGCTTCTCAGTCTAGGCCCCCACCGTGGGGAGATGGGAGGTCAGCAAAGGTGGACGTCTGGGTCTCAGCATTGGTCACCAAAGGGCAGAGCTGCAGGAATGCCATGACTCAGTGCTCTAGGCCCTCTGCAGCCCACCATACAGTAGTATCTGCATTGGCCAGTACACATCCGCAGGTAGGGGACCCTCAAACAGCAGGAGAAGTTGGGAGGAAGGCTTTAGCCCTGCTACCCATTGGCTTGCACTGTGGCCTTCCATCCCCAGACTAGAGCTGTGAGCTGGCCTGCCAGTCTGCTCAAAATCACTGGCTGTGCCCTGTGAAGAAAACCAACTTCTGTGATGGGAGAGACCCCAACCCTTGCTTTAGACACAGGTGACCCCTCAGTTGCCCCCAAAGCTCAGGAGGGGAGCAGTGTCTCCTGCAGAACACTCTTTCCCCCAGGCCAGCAGAGGTCTGAGTGTGACCATCCAGATCTCTGGGCGTCCCCAGTGGAGGAGTTGAGGTGCTTGGATGGCCTTGGCATTTAGGAATTGCTTTCTGGGTATCTCTGTACCTGTGGGATTCTGGGAAAAGAACCCCCCTCCACAGGGCTTCCCCTCAGAGCCCTGCTTTTTTGCCGAAGCCTCCCCTGCCCCAGCTCCGGGGATGGAAGTACTCTGGAGATGCGCCCCACCTTTCCCTCATTTTCCTAGTGCTCTTGTCATTCACACTCTACAGTGAATGAATTAGCTACGTTACGGCCGGCTCTTCTCCTCCTGCTCTGCTGCAAAGCGGTTTCTTTGCCTGGCACCCACACGGTGGGCATGGCTTTCACTAGTTGTAGAGCAGGCCAAATTCTGGTTCTGGCTTTGCCCTAATGGACAGATGAGAGGAGTTGCCTTCGCGCTTGTCCTGGCTCAGCCTATCACCTGGCTGGGTTTCCCTGGTGCCTCTGAAGTGCTTCAAGTGCCTGTCCTTCTGAACTGGATAAGTGAGCCCTTGTCATCTCTTGACGCTGCTAATTTGCTGAATAAACTCCACCGCAGGTAGTGCCAGAGGCCAGCCTGCTCCAGCCCCAGCTCAGGCGTGGGGATGCAGGTCCCACTGAGCGCTGTCAAGCTTGTGTGAGGGCAGCAGTGCCGTTCTGCATGAGGGCCCGAGGAGTTGGAAGTTGGATTACAGCCACCTCAGAAGTCCTTAGACCGGGCTGGGGACACAGGGGTAACTGGCTTCTCAGATGACGCCAGGGTGCCGAGACCATAGCTTGGCTTTGGGTGTCTTACTCCACAAGTGGGTCACCCTGCATGAATCACAGCCTGGCCACAGGGAGCCCAGGAAGCCACAGGCAGCGGTGAGGCTGTTGACTTTCCTAGAAAAACATCTGTACCTAATCAAGTTCATGGAGAAAGCTGGGCCAAAGCCCCGCTCTCTGCAGCAGGTTTTCCCACGGCCTAGCAGCTTGTGTGTGTGCGTGCGTGTGTGCGTGTGTGTGTGTGCACGTGTGTGTGTGTGTGTGTGTGTGTGTGTGTTGTTGTTGTTCTATACGTGTGGTGTTGCAATGCAGGTGCATGGGAGACGGGCAAGCCTGATGTTGGGTGTCTTTCCTTGTTCATTCTTCACCTTTATTTTTTTGTGAGGTCTCTCACAAAAGTCTGGAAGTCTCTGACGGCTAGACTAGCTGCCAGCTGACCTTCCAGGATCCGCCACTCTCCTTTCCCCTCAAGGCAGGGGCTATAGGGACGTCCCAGCATGCCCAGGTTTTCACATAGCTTCTGTGGATCTGAACGTAGCTTCTCATGCTTGACCCAGGCATGTTACCTATAAAGCCATCTCCCTAGCCCACTTTTTAAATTTCAGTTTTTATTTTGTATGAGTTTATCTGTGTGTTTGCATGTGTATAAAGGCCAGAGGTTGGCATCGGGTGTCTTCTATTCTCCATTTATCTTAAAAAATATTTTATTCTTTTTTAGTATTTTATTTACTATTTTTATTTTATGTATATGAGTGTATTGCCTGCATTGTGTAAGTGCACCTGTGTTGTGCAGTGCCCACAGAGGTCAGAAGAGGGCATCAGATCCCCTGGAACTGGAGTTACAGAGGGTTGTTAGCTACCGTGTGAGTACTGGGCATCATACCAGGGTCCTGTACAAGAGTAGCCAGTTCTCATAACCCCTGAGCCATCTCTTCAGCCCCTCCTCCATTTTATTTTATTTTTTTAATTTTTTAAAAATTTTATTTATTTTTGTATGTGTATGAATGTACTGTCTGCATGCAGGTTTGTGCACCCGTGTTGTGCAATGCCACAGAGGTCAGAAGAGGGTCTTGGATTCCCCTGGAACTGGAGTTCTCCTGGAATTGGAGTTACAGACGGTTCTTAGCCGCCATGTGGGTGCTGGGGATTGAACCTGGGTCCTGTGCAAGAGCAGTCGGTGCTCTTAACCGCTAGGCTATCTCTCCAGCCCCCTCCATTTTGTTTTTGACAAGGGTCTTTTGTAGAACCTGGAACTCACTGATTCAGCTAGACTGGCTGGGCAGCAAGGCCTAAGGAACCTCCTGTCTCCCACCTGCCCAGTCCCAGGATTATAAGCGTGTGCCGCCATGTCTGGCTTTGTGGGTACTGAAGATTGAACCTAAGTCCTTTACCTAACTTTACTGACTGGGCCATCCACCCAGGCACCCCAGTGGCCTTACTTTTTTTTTTCTGGTCTTTTTGAGACAGGGTCTCCCTGGTAGTCCCAGCTGTCCTGGAACTCACTATGTAGACCAGGGTGGCCTTGAACTCACAGAGATCTGCCTGCCTCTGCCTCCTGAGTGCTGGGATTACAGGTGTGGACCACCACGCCCGGCGTGACCTTACTTTTTAAGGTACGTTTAGAGGCTGAGTTTTCTTTGTGGAATGTCCCCTGCTGTGGACCTCATGCCCACAGGAGTGGTCCTTTTGGGCATCAGACCCTTGGGGAAGCAGCTTACAGTGGGACCCTGCCTTGCCCTCTCTGGCTACCAAGTGTCTTCATGAGAAGGAATGTGGGTGGTAAGAGGTGGAAAGATCACCCAGGACAAACAGCAACAGCTCTGTCGTGCTCAGGGACCTGCCTCCCACCATTTCCTCTCTGTTTCGGTTCTTGCTGAGCGGAAACAACACGGTTACTGGAAATGAGTGCTTTTGGGGGGAAGCGGGGCTTCCAGTGTGTGTTTTTCCCTGGGGTGGCCAGGGTGGGGGCAGACACTGCCCATGTGCTTGGCGTTCTCCTGCCTCCTAGACCCCGGTCTCCCGGTTTATGGACAGAGCCCTGGTTCATCCTGTCTCCTAGTCCTTGACCCTGTGGGTCGGGGCTCCCCTCCTTACTTCCTCTTCTGGGGGGTCAGGCGAGGATGGCTTCAGTCCTGTTTCAGAGCCAGACAGCAAAGATCAGGTGGGGCTGAGTGTCCGGGGGATCTCTGATGTGACTATTGTCTGTATTCCACCTTCCTGGCCAAGGGTCTGACCCAGCATCTGTCTGTGATGTTTACACTTGGGCTAAGCTGGGCAGTTGGATCAGCTGGGGCCGGGCAGCCCTTTTCTAGGTTTCTGGAAGGTTTCTGAGTTTGCTAGGCCTGTAGTCCAGGTTGAACACTCACCACCCCCAACCCCCCAAACACGCACACTATACTGGATTTGGTCTCTGGAGCTAAACATGCTCTCTTCTAGCACCCTGTATCTAGTCCCTGGTCAACAGCTTAAATTAGGTTAGTTTCCTCAAGAATGTGGGATTCAGTTGCAGCCTTGCACTTCCTCTTTAGGTGAGAGGCCCCCCTCCCCTGACACACACACACACACACACACACACACACACACACACAGGTGGAAGGTGCCACAGGCTCCTGATGCTATAGGTGCTGGGTAACCTTAATTGCCTATGTGTGTCGGGCTTCGTTTGTGTTTGGGGTCCCATTTTGAGATCACTGTGGGTTTGCCCAAGGCTACAGAAAGTGACTGACTGGCATTGGGCAGCCCACCCCATCCACCAGTGGGGTGTGCCGGTTTCCTTTTAGTCAGCACTGGGGGTCAGCCCCAGTGAAGCTTTGGGAGGTGGAAGGGATGTGAGTGCCAGGGATGGGGCACCAGTGCCCACAGAGCAGAGTCTAGGACCTACAAGTCCAGCCCACAGGGAACAACTCCCACAGCTTGTCCTAGACCATCCGGCCTGGGGCACCCTGGGTCTCATACAGGTTCCTGTCCAGAATGTGCCCGCTCCCCTAAACCACCTCTAGGGCAGATATTGTCACCCAGATCTCCCTCGTCTTTATTGAGTTTATTGTGGCTCAAGGGACCCTGGTGGCCTAGGGCAGAGTGCGGGTTTCTCATGGACGGCGGGTGCACAGTGAACCTGTTTATAAGCAGGATTGGGATGGGACCTGGCTGTCCGCTGGAATGTGGGGACCTAGCAGTCACCAGAGGCACTTCCCTATTGGGAAACATTTGGCAGGGGTGGGCTGCTGAGTTTTGTGTGGTGGGGGTGGGGTGACCTCTGGAACCCACAGAGCTGCTGCTTGCACTTCACCTAATCAGGGACCACCAGGGACCCCACGGCCACACTGAAGGCAGGTTTCCTGGGAGCTCATGGAAGAATGCAGCTGAGGCCTGTCTGCTTTTGTCCAGCAGCCAGTGGCTTGGCCCTAGTGGAAGGCTGGATGTTGGCTTCCCTCCCACATCTCCAAATGCCCACAATCTGGAATGATGACTACAGGGGTGGCGTCAGGTGACCTTCCTGCTGGAAAGCGGGCTGGGAGGAGCTGAAGGTATTGAAGAACCCGTTTGGTTGGCAGGGGCTCCCTAGATCCCAGGCCTCTCACCTTGGGGGTTTTATGTTTCAGTTGAGCTCCTCCACATTGTGTTCTTTGCCCTCCCAGATTGGGAGATCAGGTGGTCACGCAAAAATCCAGGCCAAGGAGTGAAGCATCTTGGGACTGTAGGGGCACCCTTTCAGGTAGCCTCTGCCTCTGCTACTCATTCCTACCTGTGATTACTCTCACGGCCAGAGCTGGTCCACTGTGCTGACCAGGGGTTAAGCACTACAGAATTGGAGTGGTATGCAGAACCTGCTAAGCCTCTCTCTTCCCATCTGTAAAATGGGCCTAGCTTACTCCCAGGGCTGTGGTGAAGGTCTGTTGAGGTGAATCTTGTGACATCCAAGAACCAGTGAAGCCAAGAGGGGTGTGTCCTTTTCAGAGGTGCCCCTGGGAAGCCCCCCTCACCATGCCAGCAGAAGCAGAGGTGAGAGGTGCCAGATTGCTTTTGACTTCGGTGTGGAGCTCAGTCTGTGGTGCCTGGTTTCATTAATCGCGTTCCGCTTTTGCTTCGTCAGAGAAGTTGTGGGGTGCAGGGCTGGGCTCTGCCCCATATGGACCAGAGAGGCCCATGGTTGTTGGGTGTGGCCATTCCTAGCCTTCTTTGGTACTACACTCACTGGCCCTGGAGACTGGTCCCTGCGGGTCCCCAGGGTCACTCTGGGTAGATAGATGGCCAGCATTTCGAGTAATAAGGGAGGAGCATTCTTGCCTTGCTTTCAGCTTGGGGCTGTGTGTTTTGGGGAGACCAAGCAGGACGTGGTCCCCAGTGGAACCAGGGGCTTGAGCAGGTATTTTAGACCCCAACAGTGACTCCTGCTTCCTGGTGTCCCCTTGCTGGGCGGAGCCTTCATGAATGCTGGAAGGTCCAGGCTGGGTGGGGTCTCCTGCTTCTGCCCCCATGGGGCACCACTTCCCACAGACCAACTCCAGGAAATTGTTTGACCCCTGCAGGAGCATTTTTGTCCTCTTAGAGGGGCACCACCTTCTACAGGCAGCAGCAGGGGGCATTGTTTTCCCTGCAGTGGGAAAGGCAGCTTCCCAGGAGGGCAGGTTCCGTCCCCAACTGTCTCCCATACAAAGGGCTTCCCTGAGCCAGGCCAGGAAGCCAGTGCCTTTCCTGCACTTCCTTTTCCAGCATATTTTAAACCACCCGAGGATGCAAGGAGGGGGGCAGAGATTTGAAGACAAAAGAGCTGAGGGTGCTGGGAGCCGTGCTCTGAGGTTCTCTGAGCCGGAAAGCCTGGGCCTTGTGGCTTTCACACAGTCTGGCACCTGTAGCCACCTGTTGGACATGCTACACCTGCCCTAGCTGTGACTCAGTTTCCTCCTCTGCCACTCCTGCCCTTCTTGTCTGAGCAGTGGCTGATGTTTGGCGCCAGGGCCTCCCCACAACCCTTCCTGCTTTCGCTGCTCTAGGGGCCAGCAGCAGGTCCCCGAGGCTGCAGAGGGTTGAGGGAGACCACAGTTTGATCATCCCTGCCTGCTGTCACTGCTAGGACAGTGGAGCCTCTGGTACTGCAATAGGCAGCAATATTCTTGTTCCCATTGGGAGCAGGGCCAGTGGTCAGTAGAGCCCTGGGCTACATGGGCACCCACGTGCTTACATGCCTCTCCTAGTCAAGGTGGAGAAGGAAGCTGGGGGCAGGGTATAAGGTCAAGAGACCAGGAGGCTACAGGAAAGGCCTATCCCCACCCCCATGTTCTAGCTGGTCTTTAGACAGGTGTTTGAATCCAGGCAGGTTTGGTAGAAACCTGGGACCTTGTGTGCTATGGCTCTTTGTGCTAGGGACTCTGGAGAGGAGAAGGTTGTGGTCTGTAAAGGTCTCCTGTCTCTTGGACTTTGTCCCTTTGAGTTGAAATGTTCCTGGGGGAATACTGGGGGTCAGCAGGTCACCAGGCATAGCTTAGCTTACTGCGCGCACCTGCCTCCTAGAAGGTTCTGTGAGCCGGAAAGCCTGGGCCTTGGGCTTGGGGTAAGGGATCTGCTGGGTTGGGGTGGGTAGGGCTTGGACTGGTTTCTGCCCAGATAGGGGCTGAGGTCCCAGGACCTCTCCCCTACCTCTGGAAGTGTTTACTGGGCCTGAGACTAGGCTGGGATTGTTGAACCCATTAAGGCCGTGCAAGACAGGCTGTTTATGTTTGTGTGACAGGGTTGCCCTGGCCTTGGATGTATTACAGGTGGCTTGGGTGACAGGCATCCGGCCTTACTATGTCTTAGCTGAATAGGATCAGACTGGAAGAGGATGTTGCACTGAGCCATCCCTGAGGGGACAGGAGCATTGCTACCACTTGTTGGTTGAGAACTTAAGATCAGGGTCCTCAGACCTGAGTACCCTTCCTGGGGTGGAAAGCCCACTGGGCCTGGATGTGCAAGGGGAAGGGGAGGTTTTAGGAGCTTTCTGACAGGAGGCTGTGAGATGGTCTAGGGAAGAGAGGACCCTTGGCTTCTATGAGTACCACTCTTCTGCTGGGGAGATGTTGGGAAGATGAGCAGGTAGCTGCTATACCTGGGCGGCTCTGCTGGTCATAGGTAGACCAGGTTAAGGGGTAGATGAATCCAGGGACTCCTTCCACCCCTGTGCCAGAGCCTCTCAGTGGTGTGTGGGCTTGTGGCATACAGTGTTGCACTGTATGGGAAGGCTCTGCCTGCTCCCACGCTTTGCATCATAGATTCTGTGTGCACTCTGGACCCCAGGGGCTCACGGACCCCAGGGGCTCACAGACCCCAGGCCATAGACTGCTGGCCCCAGATCGGGATGAGCAGGCACCTTAGTGCTTAGATGGGGGCCTGTGTGGTGGATGTGTTCTTTCAGGGTCTCATGAGTGAGTTAAACCCAGCCATGCTGGAGTGAGAATCTCTTTGCCCAGCTGGTCCCAGCTTGGATCTGCCGGCTGCCAGTTGTATCAGGATCCTCTTGGCTCCCCCAGCGCATTCATGGGGAACTGAGGTCAACCTCAGGGTCTCATGTAGGTAGCCAAAGAAGAGCTAAAAGGGTCCCACAAGTCCCTCCCACTTCTTGACATGTTCTCCACCACCCCAGAGTTCCTCTGGCTATTGTGGGGCCTGGAGAGTTAGTGTGGGAACCTCAGTACAGACTCTGGCTCAGCCATCTGGGCTCTAGTAGACCCCTACTCCCTTTCCCAGACCTACTTGACCACAAACCCAACAAGGGCAGGTACTAAGGTGTTTCCACAGCAGTCCCCTGCCCCTCCTCATTTTGGGGCAGAGAGACCTGTCATCTGTCCCCTGGGGGTAGCAGATGGCCCTGTAGTTTGGAAAGGAAAACAGCACAATTTAGAATTAGTCCCGGGTGAGAGGTCGCCGCAACATCTGCCTCCGGATGCTTTGGAGAATCACATTTCTATGGAGCTGCGTGCAGCGGGAGTTGGGGGAGGCGAGAGGCAGCACAGTGGAAATACTGAAGCTGCCAACAAAGCGCAGCCAGCAGTTGTGGGAGGACAGGGGCCATTTGTGTCCCTCTGCCTCTGCGGAAGCCCCACCTCCCCATGCTTCCCCCTCCCCGAGGCCCTGGCCTGCCTGCCACTCACCTGCAGCTAGCCATAGTGAGCCAGGTCACACTACCCCCTAGGCCACAGAGTATGTAGTGTGCAGGGAGCAAATTGGAAGAGCAGGTGCCCTAAGGTGGCCACGAGAAGGAAGTAAGGAGAGAGTGCACCTGCCATGGCTGGATTCCCACTGTGGAAGGCCACGAGCCCCCGGATGTGGAGCACAGGCGGTTCTTATCCTGTGGATGGCTTAGGCTTCTGTCTTGGAGGGAGTCCTACCTTCTTAAAGGTCCCAGAAGGGTTTTCCTGCTACCTGGACAGGAGGCCACTTAGGGGCAGCAGAAGGCATCCTGGGTCACTCAGCAAAGCCTTGGCCTGGCACTCAGGGACTCTCCAGCAGGCAAGGCTACTGCTGGGTGCAGCTTCCCTGATAGGCCCAGGCATCTTCTGCTACTCACATCCACCTGTCAGTGTTGAGGACCAATGCTGAGGATCGCTGCCACTGGTGGTTCACGGCCAGGGCCCGGTTGTGACCTCCAGGTCCCTGCTGCCTCTTCAGAACATCTGAGTCCTGTGAGGAGGGGCAACCCCAGCTGTGCGGCCAGGTGGTGCAGAGGTCGGACTGGTGGGCCGTAGATGGGGAAGGCCTTTGAGCTGGCCTGCCAGCTACCCTCCTAGCCAGACTCCACCACCTGCCTCTGAGTACCTGAAGGACAGCCCCATCCAGGTGCCCAGCCTGTCTATAGCTATGGGATGCTGGTGGCGGATGGTGGCTTTGCCCATGGCTGTAGGCCCAGCCAGGTGGCATCCCTGCCCCAGGGTGTCCCCAAACCCAGGGTGGCAGTAGGGAGGACAATGGGCCTTCTCAGCCACCACATTCCCCCACGGAGGAGCTTCCTTGGCCACCAGCCGCCCAACTCTTGCCCCACCCGCCAGGGTTGGCATCTGGCCGCACCCAGCAGGAGCAGCTGTCCCCTCCACAGGCGCACCTGCTCCTAGCCGCCCTTTGTCCGCACTGCCAGAGCCTGATTTATTGGCCATATTTTCCCCTCACTGGTCCAGCAGAACGCAGCCATGCTTGCAAAGTGTGTGTCCTGCCTTAGGCAGGATCCCCCTGTCTTCTGATATTGGTCCCTATTCAGGGTGCTGTGGGTCACACAGCCCATGGCTGGAGGGGGACAGAGGTGTGTGCAGGTCTGGACCCTTTGGTTACATTCAGTGTTCATTGCTCAAGGTCTAGGGGGCCCAGGGGTATCCCTACTGAGACCAGAGACATAGACAACACATTTTAGGGGTGCTGTTGGACAGTGTGGTGTGAGCTTGTCCCCCTTCCCACCCAAGGAACATTTCCCGCCTCTTGCAGCCTCCGTCTCACTGGCCAAGAACCCCCCCCCCCAATCCCCCAGCCTATAGGGATGGGTGGACGGCACTTCCATTTGGCTTTGAAGATGAAGCTCCCTCTGTCCCTCAACACCCTTCCCCCGCAACTTCACCAGTGGCTGGGAAAGAAAAAAGCCTTTTCTCCAAGTGGGCCGAGGCCAACTTCTTCACGACAAAGGGGGGCATTGATCCGGAGAAGAGGGCTGTTACCGGGAGCCAAGCCCCAGCCTGCAGATCCCAGGCTCCCAGTGGCCGCGCCGGCCTGCTGGTAACTGGATCTGTGAGCAGTGAGGATGCTGGTCTCCTAGATTCCCCAAGTGTAGCCCTGCCAGAGCCCAGGTGTTCCAGAGAAGCAGGTGTGGATCTCAGTGGCTGACCACACCAAGGCTGCCCCAGAGCCAGCGGTCCCCGCCCCCACCACTCCCCATGCTGGGCAGGAGCCACCGCAAAGGCCTGAGTTAACTCCCCAGGGGCGGGGGAGGGGGGGAGATGATTTGTTTTCTTTAAGCCAGTTGGTTTGGGACTTTTGGCTTCTGGCAACAGATGGTCGGCCGGAGTGGCCATTTTGCGTCCTCCCCTACCCAAGCCATGGACACGGATGAAAGGCTTCAAGGGAGGACAGATGCCTCCCGGGTGCTGCTGCTGAGACACCTGACCCCCAGCCCCAAACTGCCTCCCCTCAGCCCTCAGGGGGTGAGGCCTCTCCCAGGGTCACCCTCACATAGAGATTTGGTTTGGTTGTAAACGGCAGTTCGGGGGCAAGTGATGACCAACCAACAGGCTGGCATTGGAGGTGGGGCTTGGGGCAGATGAATCCCGGGTTTTAGGTCTGGTCCTGGTCTGGAAGGCAGGATGGCTGTCTGGCAGGGCTACGTCCACCCAGCACCTGCTTGTGGCCCAACAATGAGACTGAAGGCCTTGGTGGCCAGCATAACATGTTCTGCCTCAGAGCCTTCCTACTGGGAAGAGCCTGGCTGGGCTGCTCCCACAGCCCTCTCTGGGAGTGTGGGGCCTGGAGGTGGGGCGGGCGGGAGCAGGGTGTGGGGATTTATGGCTTAGCCTTGGGAGTCTGGGAGGCAGGTGGCTGAGGAGGCTCCTGGAGCTGCAGTTTGAACAGCTCTGAGCCTGTCATTTTAAGGAACCCCCGAGTCCAAACTTGGAGGCAGGAAGCCCCCCCCACCTCCCACTTAATCTGACTTTGTCCGAGGAGTAGGGTAGGCTCACAGACCACCCGGACGCCCACCTAGAGCTGAAGATAACTGGCCTTCATTGCACTGTGTCCTCACTGGGGTTGGGGTAGGGCGTGCTGATGCTGCCAGAATGTGTCTGGAAGCTGAGTCCCCTGGGGAGTGGGTGACAGCATAGCCTTTTGCTACTAGACTCCCTGGCAGAGGAGGCTGAATAGAAAGAAAGCCCATGCATGCACCCTTGAGTCTGTGCAGCTTCCCGCGTTTGTCCAACTATTGATGTTTGAAAGTCGAAGGAGCCATGAACTCTTTTATCACCCAGGTGATGCATATTCATGAAAGAAGCTGGGAGAGGAGAGCAGACCGGCCTCTCAAATGAGTTCCATCCAGCTCCTTCCCCTCCCCCACGGGCTCTGCTGGGCCTGGAGGGGCCCCTTCTCCATGGTTCACTGCCAGTGTAGACTCACAGGCCCGCTGGGTTTGAATTCCAAGTTGTTCTAGTCTCTAGCTTGGCCCTAATTAACAGTTGTTATTATTTCCTTTTATTGAGGTGAAGTTCACTTAACGTGTGAAAGTAACCACTTAAAAGTGAGGAACTTGGGCATTTGGTGCCTTCTCAAGGTTGTGCAACCCACCACTGTCTAGCTCCAAAGGTTTCATCGCCCCTGAAACCTCTGACTGCCTCTGTTACAGAACCTGAGTCCAGTTGTGCCTGCTGCCCAGGGTAGAGACAGCTGCGGCCCGGATGGATGGGAGGGCTGGGACGCTAACTGCTCTGTGTGTCTGTCCACAGATGCAACGGTGCCTTTGTTGGCCAGCGATGCCAGGACCCCAACCCGTGTCTCAGCACCCCCTGTAAGAACGCTGGGACATGCCACATAGTGGACCATGGCGGCACGGTGGACTATGCTTGCAGCTGCCCCCTGGGCTTTTCTGGGCCCCTCTGCCTGACACCTCTGGACAATGCCTGCCTGGCCAATCCCTGCCGCAATGGGGGCACCTGTGACCTGCTTACCCTCACAGAGTACAAGTGCCGCTGCCCCCCAGGGTGGTCAGGTAAGGGCTGTGGGTAGGCCGTGGGCTTCATGGCTGGGTTGCTCAGTCCCAGGGATGGGGCAGACCCTGGCCCACCCTACTGTCCATGTGACCTGAGGTGCTCTGGAAAGCCAGGTTCTCTGCTAGCTTATAAGTTACTTAGAAGTAACTAGAGGCTGCTATTCAGGAAAAACCCGGGGTCCTCTAGGGCCTCTGGGCCTTACACTTTGCACTGCCTGATTTCCGGCCGCCCGACTCCAGAGTCCCAACCCTCACTGTCTCTTTTTGTTTGTTTGCCTTTTAAAAGCTTAGTTTTATGTGTGTGTGCATGCGTGCATACGCTACCTGTGTGTGTTGGGGGTGTGCACAGGAAGCTAGAGGAGGGTATCAGCTTTCCTGGAACTGGAGTTACAGGAGCCTGTGAGCTGCCCAACGTAGGTGCTGGGAACTGAGTTGGGGCTCCTGCAAGAGCAGCTGGTGCTCTTAACCACTGAGCCATCTCTCCAGCCCCAACTGTTTCTCTGAGCAAACGGACAGTCTGCACACGGCACTGTCCTCGTCCACTCTCCCTGCCAGCGTGCTCTGGACAGTCTGCACACGGCACTGTCCTCGTCCGCTCTCCCTGCCAGCGTGCTCTGGACAGTCTGCACACGGCACTGTCCTCGTCCGCTCTCCCTGCCAGCGTGCTCTGGACAGTCTGCACACGGCACTGTCCTCGTTCTCTCTCCCTGCCAGCGTGCTCTGGGTTGCCACTGGCTATCTGTTAGGTCCAGGAGCAGCTACGCAAAATCCGTTCCCATCTCCGGCTTTGTCTTTGGGTCGTTACTTGATTTATGGTGACCTCTAATCCCCTGCGTGTAGAAAGGTGGCCATGTCTTGCAACAGATGCTGAGAATCACATAGGTCACTTCCTAGGCTGATGCTTCCCTGGTATCCAGATCTGCCAGGGGCTCCCAAGGAGGCCCTGGGTACAACTGACCCTCCTGCCCTCCCCTCAGGAAAGTCATGCCAGCAGGCCGACCCATGTGCCTCCAACCCTTGTGCCAACGGTGGCCAGTGCCTGCCCTTCGAGTCTTCATACATCTGCGGATGCCCACCCAGCTTCCACGGCCCCACCTGCAGGCAAGATGTGAACGAGTGCAGCCAGAACCCTGGGCTGTGCCGCCACGGGGGCACCTGCCACAATGAGGTTGGTTCCTACCGCTGTGCCTGCCGTGCCACCCACACCGGCACCCACTGTGAGCTGCCCTACGTGCCCTGCAGCCCCTCACCCTGCCAGAATGGAGGCACCTGCCGCCCCACGGGGGACACCACCCACGAGTGTGCCTGCCTGCCAGGTAAGTCCTGCCTCTAGCCTTGATGCACGCACCTGTGACTGTTCTGCCATCAGACCCAAGAGGTGCAGAAATGGGGTGCCCAGTGTCAGGGGAGCCCAGGAGGAAGCTTAGAACCTGGCAGGCAGGGTGTCCGTGAAGGGGACTTTGGGTGTGGTATAGGAGCAGATCTGGCTGGGGTGGCAGGCAGGGCTGTGGTACCATGCCATGAAGGGAGGGAGCCTTGGGTGTGGCTGAGATGCCAGAACCCAGGTACACCACCACTCTGACGCCCTCAACGGCACCATGCACTTCAGGCTGCTCTGGCTCATTTCTGTCTGGGTTGCCATCTACTGAGACCCAGACCGCGGGGTGTGCGGCCCCTGAGTCTTCCTTCATCCTGGAGCTCCCCGACCCCTTGCAGCCTCACCCTATCTGTGTCCTGAATCTCTTGGGGGCTGAGAACCAACTTTCTTTTGCGAATGTTCGAGAGCCGCCTGGCACCCACGTGTGAGTCGCTGTGTGGCAGGGGAGCACCGACTTGTGGGCGGCCCCTGGGGTTTCCCCTTGTCTCTGGGGATGGAAGCTGGGGGGCAGGGCCTCCAGGGCTGCTCATCACTTCCCTCGCAGTGTTCTTGCTGCTGTCTCTGTGGGGGTGGGGCCTGCTGCCACAGCCCCAAGCCTTTGTGTTGCGGTTCTTCCTTGAGTAGATTGTGCTACAGCTCTAGAGATAATGTGGAGGTTGGAGACCTCATCTCTTAGCCACATACCAGGCAGTTGGGAACAGGCTTGGGTGCTAGAGGCTCAGGGCTCCAGCTGACCTGGGGGTGACCTCAGGCCATTCCACCACCTTTGCCTCCCTAGGGTCACCCTGCCCCCTGAAAAGAAGAAGCTCCCTTCTGCCCCTGACCTGCACAGTTAGCCTCAAGACTCTGCGTGTAGACACTTGCTTGTGCATTTCCTGAAAGTCATGAGCGAGCTTTGGGGGTGACAGACCAGTGCCTTACATACTCCCTGGCCACCTAGGCTTTCTGGAGAGCTGAGACAGAACCCTCGTGCTTATTAGGTCCCAGAGCTCTGTGTTCAGATCTTCCTTCGTGGCCGTGACACCCCAGGTGCCCATGTTGAGGGGCTGTGCTGGTAGGATGTGCAGGTCAGGGAGACAGTAGCTTGTCCACAGAGCCTGTGCACACAGCTGGCACCAATCCACCTTGGGCAAGGTGGGGAAGCGCAACTCTGGATATGGGAAGTGGGCAGGAGGTAAGGAAGGGCTGGAGGGTCCACTGACTGTAGCTGGTAGGTCTTAGAGGCTGGTGTGCAGGGGCTGGGTCACCCCTTGTGTGGAGCCTAGCTGTTCCAGGGTAGAGACAGGTAAGAATTGTCCCCCTGGGTTGCTGTTGAAGGAACTCAGCCTGAGCTCAGCCATACCCACCCACTCCTTGGGCCCTCAGGAGCACCCACCCAGGTCCTCCTGAGGGGGAGCAGGCCCTGAGGAAACATGGCGCACTGAGATCAGGCCAGAGCCTGCGAGTACCCGAGCCCCTCCTGCCCCATCTCAGGCTCTCCCAGGTCCTGTTGCCCTGGCGGATGCTGTGCAGGCTGAGGAAGAGGCACTAGCCAGGCTCCACCGGGACTTGTGCTCTCTTCTCTTCTCCCCTAGTGGAGTGCTTCCACACTGCTCAGGGCGGTCCCCAGCCTCAGTCCCAGCCTAGGACTCTGCCCTAACTTAGAGTGAAGCCCTGCATAGGCAGAGAGACGTGGTGTTCAGTTTTACCACGCCCCCCCCCCATGCGGATACCAGGTTCCAGATGGGTTCCTCCCCCACCCAGACCAGCATCAGATCTTCCTTCACTTTGGTTTTTCCCAGCCTCTAATGCAGCTGGTGGGGTGGAGGGAGGGGCCTCTAAGGAGGTGCCAAACAGGTGGGTTCTACAAGGGCAGGAGGGGTTCAAAGGCATCCCCAGAGAGGGCATTAATTAGTAACTGGCTGCAGGTTTGGCTGTTGCCAGACTCGCCTTTCTGGGTTGATCATTGAACTGGCGGGAGTTGAGTAGATTAATGGCTAACCGGCTGCCGAGGAGGCCCAGATGAAGGCCACGCTGCAGGGCCACACCTTGGCCCCGCTTCTGGCTATGTGGGCTGCCTTAGCTGCTGGGGGTGAGATGCCCTAGCTGTATTTCTAGGAGCCATGCCTCTGTGCCCCAAGGGGAAGGGCTCATGGTCCTGATTTAGCAGGCATGCCTGCGTCCCATGGCTCTAATTTCCAGCTTAGAGTTCCCAAGCCCTAGCGTCAGCCCCAGCAGTATGGGGTGTCCATGGCTGTTCCACTGAGCCAGCGTCAGCCCCAGCAGTATGGGGTGTCCATGGCTGTTCCACTGAGCCACTGTAGAGAGCCCCAGCGAGCGGCCATCAGAAACTCTGCTAAGAGTTTGTGGCAGAACCTTCTATAATCCTGTGTCCCCAGGATCAAGTCTGTTTAGCCAACCCTTTACACAGTACCTCTCTAGAGAGGAGCTGTTGTCACCTGTGGGCACAGGAGCCAAGGAGGGGTGGGCAGGCAGGGGAGCCGAACAGGCCATGGAGGGAGGGTAGCTGCCTCACCTAGAACAGGGCATTGTAGGCCCAGCCAGGAACTGGAGACACTGGAGCCCAGTGAGGACTCTTGGTCAGGCCCCTTAGGATGGAGGCTGACCCCGCCTGCCCCTGTCCCTCAGGCTTTGCCGGCCAGAACTGCGAGGAGAATGTGGATGACTGTCCAGGGAACAACTGCAAGAATGGAGGTGCCTGTGTGGACGGTGTGAACACCTACAACTGCCGTTGCCCACCGGAGTGGACAGGCACGTACATGAGGGCCATGTGGGGCAGCCGCCCACAAAGGCGTGGTGGCGAGGCTCACGCTCTGTTCCATGCTGGAGATGCATTGGCCGGGGGGAGGAAGGGTGGCCAGGAGAATGATGGGGCAGGGCAGTTTCTCTGCCTAGTGCCAGGCTGCAGCCTCCACCCAGAGTAAGCACAGCACAGCCTCAGTTGTTCCTTGTGGGCTCCTAGTAGCCCAAAGCCAGAACCAGGTCTCCAGAACATCCAGCAGGACTTCGGGCATTCAGGGCAAGCCTTCTGGGATGGACGGCCCTCAAGGGCCCACTGTCTAGTCAGTGACAGGCCAAGTAGGCCGTGAGACAATAGCCCCTTAGACCGGAATGGGGTGACTAGCTAGCTGCAGAAGGAAATGGTGCAGGAAGACTTCTCGGAAAAGATGGCTTGCAGCCCCACAAGCTGGGTGCGTAAGCAACCCCCAAGGCTGACAGTCCTGTGGCCATGCAGGTCAGTACTGCACAGAGGATGTAGATGAGTGTCAGCTTATGCCCAACGCCTGCCAGAACGGTGGGACCTGCCACAATACCCACGGTGGCTACAACTGCGTGTGCGTCAATGGCTGGACGGGTGAGGACTGCGGTGAGAACATTGATGATTGCGCCAGTGCCGCCTGCTTCCACGGTGCCACCTGCCATGACCGTGTGGCCTCCTTCTACTGCGAATGCCCACATGGTCGCACCGGTGAGTGCTGGGGTCTCCTAGGAAGAGGAGGTGGAATTGGCTGGCTCCCCTCCCCTGGCCGGGCACACCCTGAGCAAGGTCACAGGCACAAGCTTCACTCAGACATGGCTCCAGGGCTGGGCCTGTGGCTCCATTAGTACAGTGTCTGCCTAGCATGCACCAGGGCCTAGGTTCGGTCCCCAGCACCACATAGACTAGGTGTGGTGGTGCAAGCCCGTTATTTAAGCCATCAAGAGGTGGAGGAGCAAAAGTTCAAGATCAGGGCTGGCTTACTGTTATGAGCACTTACTTGCCCTTGCAGAGGAGGACATGGGTTTGGTTCCCAGCACTCACAGTAGGTAGCTCACAACTGCCTATAGCTTCAGCTTCAGGGAATCCAATGCCCTACACTGGCCTCCTTCAGTACTTGTACTCACTGTGCACGTGCACACACACACACGCACAATTTCTTTTTAAGTTCAAGGTCATCCTCAGCTACAAGGCAAATTTGAGGCCAGCCTGGGTCAAAAACAAAACAGAAAACAGATACAGCTATGTTCCCCTAGCACCTCCAGGAATAACCCAGTGGGCCTTGCTGAACAGAGAGGCTTGCTGACGACCCGAGTGCTACAGTCAGGAGAGTCACTCTAGGCTGTTGGGTGGGGGTGGCCCACCTTCAGCAGTCAGTGGCTCCCAGACTTCAGTGGCTCCCAGACTAGGGAAGGGCAGTGCCCACTCACTACATCTCCTCTACCCAGGTCTACTGTGCCACCTCAACGATGCATGCATCAGCAACCCCTGCAACGAAGGCTCCAACTGCGACACCAACCCTGTCAATGGCAAAGCCATTTGCACCTGCCCCTCGGGGTACACGGGGCCAGCCTGCAGCCAGGATGTAGACGAGTGTGCTCTGGGTAGGTGCAGACTAAGTGGTACCAGCGGTGGGGACACTTTATCCCATCACATCGGAGGACATGACCTGTCCTGGAAAACCACCAGTTTGATGGTGTGGGGTGAGTGGGATGCCACGTGCGGGCTGGAGGCTGGAAGCCCAGATCAGCCTCATTTGTGCTCCGTCCGCCAGGTGCCAACCCCTGTGAGCACGCAGGCAAGTGCATCAACACTCTGGGCTCCTTTGAGTGCCAGTGTCTGCAGGGCTACACGGGTCCCCGCTGTGAGATCGATGTGAACGAGTGCATTTCAAACCCGTGTCAGAATGACGCCACCTGCCTCGACCAGATAGGGGAGTTCCAGTGCATCTGTATGCCAGGTACCGTGCAGCCGCCTGCCTGGGGTGTGAGTGGGGGCAGGAGACCGAGTCAAGGCTGCATAGCTTCAAGTTAAGCTTTAGTCAAGACTCAAAGCATTTGGGAAACTGAGGCAAGGCTTATAGAGCAAAGCAGAGAATGGGCCAGAGCTGGGTGAATGGACCTGGGATAGGTATAGAGATGAGCCGCGGTGGGCTGGGATACCAGGGCTCCCCCGGGGGGAGGGGGAGCCCTGGTATCCCAGTGATCCCAGTGATCCTGGCCTGTCCGAAGTCCTCACCTGGGTGTGACTGTAGTGGAACCCACCGAAGCCATTCTCTCCCTCACCATCCTCTCTCCACAGGTTATGAGGGTGTGTACTGCGAGGTGAACACAGACGAGTGTGCCAGTAGCCCCTGCCTGCACGGTGGCCGCTGCCTGGACAAGATCAACGAGTTCCTGTGTCAGTGCCCCACCGGTGAGGCCACCCACCCGCCACAGGCTGCTGGGAGGGAAGACTTCATCTTGTGGGTTAACTGGGGTATTTTGAGGCCTTCCCGAAAGGTTGAGGCCCAGCTAGGCAGTAGGTATTGGATCCACTAAGCTGGGCTTGAGGGAGCCCAGCACCAGGAGACCTTCCTAGCTAAGGGAGTGCAGCCCTCTCTCCCAGAGGCCACCTGTCTGGCCTTCCCGTAGCTTTCTTGATAGCCATGGGGGAATGAGGACATAGTGAGCTGAGTTGGGCCACATGGTTGTGATGGCCAGGGAGGGTTTAGGGGAACTGAGGGTGTGTAGGGGGAGCGCTGAGGGGACTTGGGAAGGTGTCTTGCCTGCCCCAGGGCTTGACCAGGCCTTGGGCCTCCCAAGATGTAAATTAGCCATCTCAGACATGGGTGAGCCAGGGGAGCCCCATTCACAGCCTAGTGCGGCTGTAGCCATAGCAACCCGAGGCGGCTTGGGAAAAAGGCCCCTCTGTTGGGCGAGAAAGGCAGCCGCTGAGCAGTGCTGAACAAGGGGCTTTGATCATAGGGGTGGAGTGCAAGAAGCAGGGAGAAGCCTGAAGGTCAGCCATGCTGGGGCCCAAGCGTCCTCTGGGGAGCCTTTGCGGCAGGCACTGGCTGCTGGGGTTTATGGGGAAGTACTGAGGGACCACGGCACTGTCCTGTGTGTGACCACCACCTTCTCTCTGGCCACAGGCTTCAGTGGGCACCTTTGTCAGTATGATGTGGATGAGTGTGCCAGCACACCCTGCAAGAACGGTGCCAAGTGCCTGGACGGTCCCAATACCTACACCTGCGTGTGCACAGAAGGTACAGGAAGCAGTGCTCAGGATCCAGGGGAAGGGACGCTCGGGACTGGATGGTGGTGGGAAGGGGACAGAAGAGTGGGGAGGCCTCAGTCTGGGGCCATCTAACCCAGGAGTCAAGAGCGACCTCAGCTCCCACCCAAGGTGGGAGTGATAGGAACAGTCGAGGAGATATGACAGGCTACATCTGTCACTGACTGGGCACAGTGATCCTGGGCCTGCCCGATGGTTTACTGAAGTGAGGACAGCTGAGTGTCTAGGGAGCAACTGGCCCTAAGGCCTACTCCTCGCTCCTTCATGATCCAGGTTACACGGGAACCCACTGTGAGGTGGATATTGATGAGTGTGACCCTGACCCCTGTCACTATGGCTCCTGCAAGGATGGTGTGGCCACCTTCACCTGCCTCTGCCAGCCAGGCTACACAGGCCACCACTGTGAGACCAACATCAATGAATGCCACAGCCAGCCCTGTCGCCACGGGGGCACCTGCCAGGACCATGTCAACTCCTACGTGTGCCAGTGCCTCACAGGGACCACAGGTGCCTGGTCAGGCTTAGCAGTGGGTGGGCAATAACGAGGCGGGGCTCGGATTGCTGACCACATGTCACCCTGTCCCTAGGACCCAACTGTGAGATCAACCTGGATGACTGTGCCAGCAACCCCTGTGACTCCGGCACGTGTTTGGACAAGATCAATGGCTACGAGTGTGCCTGCGAGCCAGGCTACACAGGTGAGCAGTCCCCAGGGATAGGACAGTCAGAACTGAGCTCAGCCCGAGGCATCAGATGAGCCAGGTCTGAGGAAGACTCTGCGATTAGCAGGGGTCGAGGGCTGGGATGACACGGGCTGGCTGCCTATCACCCAGCTGCCAGGCTGCCAGCTGGTGGAGTCAGCAGAAAGATTGGGGTGGTCCTCCGTGCCTTCTGTTCCTTACCAGTGCCAGCCCTGGCCGTGTGAGAACTGGTGGCCCAACAGGCCATGATGGTCAGAGCTCTGAGGCCAGGCTTCTTCCGGCATGTGCTGTGTCTTAACACCCCTCACTCTGATTAGGTTCTCAGCTTCTTTGAGCTCCAGGGTCTCTTCAAGTCAGAGAAGATTTTCCCTGGGGGTGACCCTGGAGGACAACAGGAACCAATGGGCCTCAAGGGTGCAGTGAAGCTGTGCTGGGCATGAGACTCAGTTGGTAGACCGCTCACTAGCATGCACGAAGCCCTGGGTTCAGTCCCAGGACCACATAAACCAGGTGGGGTGGTGAGAGTCGGAAGCAGGAGGATCAAAAAAGTTCAAGTCATCCTCGGCTACATATGAGTTTGAGGCCAGCCTGGGCTACATGAGAGCCTGAAGTTACTGGCACCATGGTTTAGAAGGATGCAGATTAGAGAACAGGGAAGTTGAGTTCCAGATGGGACTGGTCCCTGGAGGGGTGGACCTAGGTTGGCCCTGGTGTCTGAGCCCCTCCATGTCAACAGGGAGCATGTGCAACGTCAACATCGATGAGTGCGCCGGCAATCCCTGCCACAACGGTGGCACCTGCGAGGACGGCATCGCGGGCTTCACCTGCCGCTGCCCCGAGGGCTACCACGACCCCACGTGCCTGTCTGAGGTCAACGAGTGCAACAGCAACCCCTGCATCCATGGGGCCTGCCGGGATGGCCTCAATGGGTATGTCGGGCAGCCAAGGAGGTGTTGGTTGGAAGCCTGGGGCAGATACAGGTTGGGAGGTGGACGTTCCTCTGAGCCCAGTGATCCTGAGGTTAGCCCTAAGCCTCCGCCTAGCAGCCAGGGGCTGTATCTTCATTAGCTCAGGATACAGGCCTTCAGGTATCCCCAGACCCACACTGTAGCAGCTGCAGCAAGTCCTTGACACCTATGTTACAGACCAGTCCACTTTGCCTGCAGCAGACAAATATATTTAAGTCATTTTGCACAGAGAGGGTCAGTACATTGTCACTTTGTCCTGGTCTTCTGATGTGATGGGACCCTTGTATGGTCTTGGACAAGGCGAACACCTTTACCCCACCTTAAAGGACTTGGAGTGTCCCAGTGGAAAATGTGTCTGTGCCATCGGACTATGCAGTTGTAGTTGAGTTGGGAGGGCCCTCATCTCAGGTCGCAGCGTGGTCCTCTTTCTAGGTATAAGTGTGACTGTGACCCCGGATGGAGCGGAACAAACTGTGACATTAACAACAACGAGTGTGAATCGAACCCTTGCGTCAATGGCGGCACCTGCAAAGACATGACTAGTGGTTACGTGTGCACCTGCCGGGAAGGCTTCAGTGGTAAGTGCAGTGGGTGGTGTGGCAGAGTGGTCCTCCCTGGTGGCCTGGGGCTGGCAGCGTAGCCCACAACAACCCTTCCTGGGTCTTCCCGGCGCATGGGTGGGTGGCATCTGTCACGCCAGTCCTCTGGCCTTGTCGGGATAAAGAAATGGAGCGGAGGTGGGAGCACGCCCAGTTCCTGTGTCGGGGCCAGGGGTGCGTCCCCTCTTCACTGCTGCCCCCCTCCCTCCAGGTCCCAACTGCCAGACAAACATCAATGAGTGTGCGTCCAACCCGTGCCTGAACCAGGGCACCTGCATCGATGACGTGGCCGGGTACAAGTGCAACTGCCCACTGCCCTACACAGGTGCGAGCCGCTGGGGCACTGCAGTGGGCTGTGGTGGTGGCCAGCGAGGCCGGGTGTATATGTGGCTCCCTAGGCATTCTGGAAGGTTCTGCTCCTTGCTGAGGGCTTTAGGTCCTACAGTGCTTGGGCCTGAGCCTGGAGGAAGCATCTCTGGGTGAACCGACACAGAGGCCACCTGGAAGGAAGCTCTAGAGCATGTGTCTGAGTGTTTATCTGGAGTGCCTGGGGAAAAGTGACTTTCCAGTACGTGTCCCTGGACTCCCGGCAGGCAAAGTCGGCCCCGACTGGCAGCCTCCATAGCTGTGTCCACTCCGCATGGGCCTCTAGGCGCCTGGCCGCCCTCCCCTGCCTGCTGGGCCTGTGATTCCTTTGATGGCAGCTTCTTTGTGTCAGAGGACAAGGAGCCCTCTGTTTGGGTGAACGGAGGCGGGACACATTTCCCCAGTGCTCCGCTCCCCGAAATGGGCGCTGCCCGCGGCGGGAAGTGGACCCCCCTGCAGGAAAGATGCTTGAAGCATTGAATATGAAAGCCCGAGGCCCAAGAGCTCCAGATGTTGTCACTGGAGACTGCTAGGCCCTGGGTGTCCTGAGTAGGCCTGGGAAGGTGGGGTCCCTGCCTGTGTTCCAGTGATGTCCCGCAGCCCCTGGCCAGGATGCTGTTTTCTTTGACCAAAGTTAGGGGCCTGGATTTTGTCTGATGTGTCAGTCAGTGAGGAAACTGTCAGAGCCGGGCGTACCCCACGCCCCTCCTGGTCTCCTTGCTATCGGGGCTAGCTAGCGGGAGGAGTCCAGCCATGCTGACCTGCTTCCTGTCGGCCCACTTCCTGCTTCCCTTTGCACAATTGTCGGAAACTCTGGCGAAGTTCCTGCCTGCCCAGGTCACTGTGGAAACCGATAGAGAGAGAGAGGCCCTGGAGACTCACACCAGCAGGCCAGGGACATGGTGGGAGACAAGGAAGATAAGGCTTCCTCGCTCCTCTCCTCGGAGCCAGCCATGGCCGTAAACAGGAAAGCCAGCCGGGACCACAGGGATGGCCACTCGGGGTGCACATGGCTCCCCCAGGTGGTTACCAGACTCACTGCCCTGACCTGAGGCTGTCCCCCGTGCTCCCCACAAAACAGGTTGTGCTCAGGGTAGCCAGGGTGTCTCTGTCTCCCTCCAGAGTAAGCCTTCTGTGACCTAGAGCCCTCAGGGTCAGCTGCTGGTCTCTTCTGGGGTGGGCAGCAGGCCAGGGTCCCCACCAGGATTGATGGATCTTGTTTTGAGATGTTCAGGTAGGGCAAGCTCCAGGCTGCACTTTGCAGCCTTTAGGGAACAAGAGATGCTTCCAGGGCTGGGGAGATGGATCAGTGAGGAAGAACACTTGCTATGCAAGCTTGCGGACCTGAGTTTGCAACTACAGCACCCCGACAAAAAGCAGGGCATGGCTGTGCATGCCTTGTAATCCCTGTGTTGGTGGACAGAGACAGGTGTATCTCAAGAGCTCACTGGCCAGCCTCCACGTACGCACACACATGCACTCAGACACCCACATGCACCCACACCCATCAAAACAAAGTGGCTTCAGTGAGAGGCATTTTGTCTCCAACTTCCTGTCTGTGTCTGGCCACTCTTCCCAGGATCAGTTTCTGGCTGGCTGGGTTTACAGGGTCCCTTGCACGGCAGATACTGTGAGTCAGGGCCGCTGGGTTCCACTGCATGTCTTTTCTCCCCAGGAGCCACGTGCGAGGTAGTGCTGGCCCCATGTGCTACCAGTCCCTGTAAGAACAGCGGGGTGTGCAAGGAGTCCGAGGACTACGAGAGTTTTTCCTGCATCTGCCCTACTGGTTGGCAGGGTGAGGCTGGCCTGGTCACACCAGGCCGAGACGGGGGTGATGGGAAGTCAAGGGCCCTGGCCAGCTCCAGAGCAGGAGGGAGTGGGCTGCAGTCTCCAGAGATGACCCCATGGGTGCGGAGCCCCCTGCTGTGAAATGCTCCAGAAGCTCTGGGTAGTCCTTCCCATCTTGACTCTGTAGCCTGCTGCCCCCCAGAGGTCAGGGGAGGAGCACTGCAGGTAGACCGACCAGCTAGGGCAGAGGCCCAGTGACCAACCGGATCTCCTTATAGGCCAAACCTGCGAGATTGACATCAATGAGTGTGT
Source organism: Rhizomys pruinosus (assembly GCA_009823505.1). Classification (NCBI taxonomy): domain Eukaryota; kingdom Metazoa; phylum Chordata; class Mammalia; order Rodentia; family Spalacidae; genus Rhizomys; species Rhizomys pruinosus. The sequence continues at coordinate 1,187,355 of VZQC01005317.1, read as the reverse complement.
GAAGAGCCCGTGTCGCCATGGCGCTTCCTGCCAGAACACCAATGGTGGCTACCGCTGCCTCTGCCAGGCCGGCTACACAGGCCGCAACTGTGAGAGCGACATAGACGACTGTCGGCCCAGTAAGTGCTGCTCAGCACTGGCCATCCTACCCTTGGGCATCTCTTCCTCAGGCAGGCCTGGAAGGGATCTGCTCAGGGTCCTAGGTGGGAATAGCTTAGTGCCCAGCCATAGTCACTGATGTCTGCCTCGGGGCCCGGGTAGCTCTGTCCTTGGGTCGGTCCACCTGCCCAGGCCAGATGCTAGAGGCAGGCTGGGCGGTAACTGCGGAGCACTGCTGCATGCCTCACGTGGGCTGAGCAAGTGCTTCCGAAAGGCTCTGCAGCGATTGCCCAACTCAGCTGAATGACGTGGAACAGAGGCAACAGACACCTCATGATGGTGGCAGAGGTCACAGGGCTGCTTCTGTTCCGAAGTCCCAGAAAGCCAAGACTGGAGAGATGGAGGACTTGCCTCATGTCATCTAGCGTGTGTGTGCATTGGGGAAGTGTGGCTGTCAGTTGCAGTTGTCTGTCAGGGTGGTGGAATTGCTGTCTCCCACTGCTTTGGGGCCTTTGGAGTCTGTGGGGAGCAAGCCAAGGCTAAAGCTGGGATCAGGCTGGAGCCAGGAAGGCTCTCTATGAGCCATGCCACCTTCTCAGCCTTGGCCCAGCATGGTGTTCGGCGCCCACCCTCAGGCTCACTCTTCTGTCCCTTCAGACCCGTGCCACAATGGGGGCTCCTGCACTGACGGCATCAACGCAGCCTTCTGCGACTGCCTGCCCGGCTTTCAGGGCACCTTCTGTGAGGAGGACATCAACGAGTGTGCCAGCAACCCCTGTCGCAATGGTGCCAACTGCACGGACTGTGTGGACAGCTACACGTGCACCTGTCCAGCTGGCTTCAATGGCATCCACTGTGAGAACAACACACCAGACTGCACAGAGAGGTATGACCCAGACCGTCAGCCTTGAGAATGGCCTGGTGGGACCCAGGCTTGGGTAAGGCTGGGAAGGGAATGGCGGCCCGGCTCCTCCAGCAGGTGTCTGCCGAGACTCAGTGGGCTCAGCACCAGTTGAGTTGACCAGACTCAGTGGGCTCAGCACCAATTGAGTTGCCCAGACTCAGTGGGCTCAGCACCAATTGAGTTGGGTCCAGCATTGTTCATTGTACTTCAGTGTCCCTCCTAAAAGGGCCATTATGACCTCCTCCTGTGACTTAGAACCAGGAAGTCCCATAGTTTATCCAGAAGAATTGGTGAACGTCCTTCTGTCAAACAGAAGCTTTGTAACCCATCTTAGTTCCCCTTAAACCTTGGTTGCCAGGAAGCCTGGTGTTAAATGCCAATCCCGGGAATGCTTGGTTTTCTTTTGACCTTCGTGTACCTGTATGTGCTGTAACTCTCGGGAAAAGTTATAAAAAAGGAGAAAAGAAGGAAAGATGATGTGATATAAGAGTGTCATGGTCGGGACCCTCCTGGGTCCACTCACCCCTTCCCTGCTGTCCGTCTGCCTCCAGCTCCTGCTTCAATGGTGGCACCTGCGTGGACGGCATCAACTCCTTCACCTGTCTGTGTCCGCCCGGCTTCACGGGCAGCTACTGCCAACACAACGTCAATGAGTGTGACTCACGGCCCTGTCTGCACGGCGGCACCTGCCAGGACAGCTATGGTACCTACAAGTGTACCTGCCCACAGGGGTACACTGGCCTCAACTGCCAGGTGAGCCAAGACTTCAGGGGTGCGACCAGAAGACTCCTGGAAATCTCCATTGTCCCTGGGCCTGGGCCTGGGCCTGAGCCATGCTGCCCATCGGGGTCAGGAGGTCAGGGACACAGGCAGAGAGGGCTCCTGTGTATTGCCACAGGCTTATGGGGCCAGGGAGGAGCTGTGTCTACTGGGAAAATGGCAGGGCCAGGGCTCGTGAGGGAGATGTTGAGCATATGTGCCAGGTGCTTGCTTCTGTGGTGCATAGCATCCAGGCCATCTGTGAGAAGCAGGCTGGGAACAGTGCTAATTTCCAAGGCAGGACATTTCAAGTGAAGGCAGCAGGTGGCCTAGGTTGCTCCAGTGTCCTGTGAGGTAGCTGTTTTGGTGCCTGTTGACTGTAGGATGGAAGCTATAGCCTACTGTGTCCTTGAGTTCTTAAATGACACCCTTTCTGAGCTGCCAGTGGGGGATGGCAGAAGGATGCCCCCGTCAGAGCTGGCAGAGGCTGGCAGCAGGAAGGTGCCCCCGTCAGAGCTGCTGAGAATTGAGGCGGACCCTTGCCTCTCCCCCTAGAACCTCGTGCGCTGGTGCGACTCCTCTCCCTGTAAGAATGGTGGCAAATGCTGGCAGACCAATACCCAGTACCACTGTGAGTGCCGCAGCGGCTGGACCGGCTTCAACTGCGACGTGCTCAGCGTGTCCTGCGAGGTGGCTGCACAAAAACGAGGTAGGGCCCGTGTCCCCTCGGCTTGACTCAAACCAGACCCGGGATGTCCCAGTGCTCACTAGATCAGGAGGGGATGACCAAAAAGCCCTGGCCTTAGCTACCTCCCACCCTGTCCCCACAGGCATTGACGTCGCCCTGCTGTGCCGGCACGGAGGGCTCTGTGTGGACGAGGATGACAAACATCACTGCCATTGCCAAGCGGGCTACACGGGCAGCTACTGTGAGGATGAGGTGGACGAGTGCTCACCCAACCCCTGCCAGAATGGAGCCACTTGCACTGACTACCTGGGTGGCTATTCCTGCAAGGTTCGGGCCATCCTGGCGTGGGGAGGTTGGGGTTGAGGGGCAGGAATGGTATGAGTGTCACTACACCAGAGCTTTGAGAAAAGAGCTGCAGCAGCATGGCAGACTGAATGTACAGTGTCCCCCAGGATATGATGGGACATACCCGTGCAGGCTCCTGTCCTGCTGGGGACAGCTGCTTGGAGGAGGAGGAACAGGCAATGGGATGTGGCACCTGCCTCCTCTATGGCGTTAGGTTTCCCGACACCTTCCCTGAGGCCTCACCTCTGCCCAGGCCTTGTCTTCTCCTCGACTCTGGCATTGACTTGGCCTCCCTCCAGGGCTCTGGCGTAGGCCTCCATCTGCATGAGGGCCTGGACAGCAGCTGGGGGACATGGCGCCATGGCCCCAGCTGAGCTCCGGCCTCTACTATCTCTGCAGTGTGTAGCTGGCTACCATGGCTCCAACTGCTCCGAGGAGATCAATGAGTGCCTGTCCCAGCCTTGCCAGAACGGGGGCACCTGCATCGACCTGACCAATACCTACAAGTGCTCCTGTCCCCGGGGCACGCAGGGTAAGGCTGTCCCCCTCCCCCTAGGAAGGCTGAAGCCTGTGTGCCTGTGGCCAAGGGAAAGCATGCAAATCAGACAACACACTGGGGCTAGCCTGCAACCACTCGGAACTCCATCTTGCTCCTGAGGGAACAGGAGTCCTAGCATGGAAGACGGGGCGTCTCCTGCACTGCACCTCCTTTCCTATGCATGGTCCGGTCCCAGTCCTGGGCCACACAGGACAGAGTGGGGCTGCAAGTGGCCAGTGTCAGCCCCTGATGGGGGACTGTGGTCACCCTGTAGGTGTACACTGCGAAATCAATGTGGATGACTGCCACCCTCCCCTCGACCCCGCCTCCCGGAGCCCCAAGTGCTTCAACAATGGCACCTGTGTAGACCAGGTGGGCGGCTATAGCTGCACCTGCCCACCTGGCTTCGTGGGAGAGCGGTGTGAAGGTGATGTCAATGAATGTCTCTCCAACCCCTGTGACCCTCGAGGCACCCAGAACTGCGTACAGCGCATCAACGACTTCCACTGCGAGTGCCGAGCTGGCCACACTGGTGTGTGTCTCAGGCTGGTGGGGCTGGGCGGGTGTCAGCAACAGGCCTCGATCCTCATTCTCCTCTCACGCAGGGCGCCGCTGTGAGTCTGTCATCAATGGCTGCAGAGGTAAACCATGCAAGAATGGGGGCATCTGCGCTGTGGCATCCAACACCGCCCGAGGGTTCATCTGCAGGTGCCCTGCGGTAGGTTTCCCCAGCTCTGTGCAGATGTTAGGGTCCTGGGTCTGAGGGTGCTAGGACCCCTTGACGCTCACCTTGGATGGGCCTGTCCCCTGCCCACCATTACCCAGAGCAGCTCAGCCTGGGGGTTTTGGGCGGAGGCTAAGGACCAAGTCCCCAGGCCAGGCTTTCTCATCCCTATTCCCTTAGTTTATTCAAAAACCTTTGGGCCAGGTGTAGCGGAGCATGGAAAGACCTTATTTCACACAAGCAGAACAAGGGCTGGAGAGATGGCTCAGCAGTTAAAAGCACTGGCTGCTCTTGTATAGGCCCTGGATTCTGTTCCCAGTACCCACATGGCAGCTAACAACCCCAGTTCCAGGGATCTGATGCCTCTTCTGGCCACCAAGGGCATTGCACACACATAGCGCACTTGCATACACGTAGACAAAACATTCATAAGCAAGTTAAAAAAAAAAAAATGGGCAAAAGTTGGCCATGTCTTTAATGCCAGCATCAGGAGGCAAAGGCAGGTGGATCTCTGTGAGAGCCAGGTCAGCCTGTTTTATATAGTGAGTTCCAGGCCAGCTGTGGCTACAGGGAGACCCTGTTAAAAAAAAAAAAAAAAAAAAAAAAGACCAAAATAAATAGCTTTTTCTCTGATGTGCTATGTCGGGGCTCCAGGTCCTCACACATGCTAGGCAAATGATCTTAGCCAGCTCAGCCTCTTTTTAAGTAGATGTCACTTTAGAGCAGTTTGAGGTTTGCCAAGAATTAATAGCAGGGCCAGTTTCCTGCCCTGCCTGCCCTTTCCTGTGGTTACCACCTTGCATGGAAGGTGTTGGGGGTCATGCCACACACAGAGCTGACACCCAAATGTCCCTAGCTAGTGTGCTCTAGGTGTTGACCCTGGCTTTGGGTGCCCATATCCGTTACAGGGTCACCCTGGAGTCTGATGACCCTTAAAACTCCCAGGGCCCCACTCAGTCATCCCTCCCTCCACCTCTGAGCTCCCGCAACCCTGACCTCCCCATGGAGAGAATATTTCAGGGGTCTTGAGGTGCTGGGATATGGCCAGGCCTAGGCTGGGCTGCACGGTGTCCAGGAACCCATGAGCCCTGACCCCATGTGCTGCCCTCTCTCTACTACAGGGCTTCGAGGGTGCCACGTGTGAAAACGACGCCCGAACTTGTGGCAGCCTGCGCTGCCTCAATGGTGGCACATGCATCTCAGGCCCACGCAGCCCCACCTGCCTGTGCCTGGGTTCCTTCACAGGACCTGAGTGCCAGTTCCCAGCCAGCAGCCCCTGTGTGGGCAGCAACCCGTGCTACAACCAGGGCACCTGCGAGCCCACCTCCGAGAGCCCCTTCTACCGCTGCCTGTGCCCTGCCAAGTTCAATGGGCTGCTATGCCACATCCTAGACTACAGCTTCAGTGGTGGTGCCGGGCGAGACATCCCCCCGCCGCAGATTGAAGAGGCCTGTGAGCTGCCCGAGTGCCAGGAAGACGCAGGCAACAAGGTCTGCAGCCTGAAGTGTAACAACCACGCATGCGGCTGGGACGGTGGCGACTGCTCGCTCAACTTCAACGATCCCTGGAAGAATTGCACACAGTCCCTGCAGTGCTGGAAATACTTCAGCGATGGCCGCTGCGACAGCCAGTGCGACACAGCCGGCTGCCTCTTCGATGGCTTCGACTGCCAGCGCACTGAGGGCCAGTGCAAGTAAGGGCGGCTGTGGGAGGAAGGACCAAAGTAAATACTGGGGATGTGAGGGCAGTGTCTCCTCCTTGCCCAGCAGGACAGCCAGGCACATTTCCTAGATCTGGTCCCGTCAGATTAGGGGTGTGCCATGGCTGGCCAGCAGGTTAGAGGTGGTGAGAGGCACACAGAAGGCCCCAGGTCAGGATGGACCTGAGCGTGTCTTGCACCCCACAGCCCCCTGTATGACCAGTACTGCAAGGACCACTTCAGCGATGGCCACTGCGACCAGGGCTGCAACAGCGCAGAGTGCGAGTGGGATGGGCTGGACTGTGCGGAGCACGTGCCGGAGCGGCTGGCGGCCGGCACACTGGTGGTAGTGGTTCTGCTGCCGCCTGAGCAGCTGCGGAACAACTCCTTCCACTTCCTGCGTGAGCTCAGCCATGTGCTGCACACCAACGTGGTCTTCAAGCGGGATGCCCAAGGCCAGCAGATGATCTTCCCCTACTATGGCCGTGAGGAGGAGCTTCGAAAGCACCCCATCAAGCGCTCTGCAGCTGGCTGGGCCTCGCCCGGTTCCCTGCTGAGCCAGGCCACCTCTTCCATGCTCCTGGGCTCCAGTGGTGGGCGCCAGCGCAGGGAGTTGGACCCCATGGATATTCGTGGGTGAGTGATAGTAAGAGTCGGACCGGGGATGGTCCAGGCCCCCCCTCTCCCTGGTACCTGGCTGGCTCGACCCTTTGCCCACTGTGTGGTTTTGAGTTCCCATTGTGCACCAAGTATAGGGAACCAAGCCGATTAACGCCTTTAATCCCAGCATTCGGGAGGCAGAGGAGAGGCAGGCAGATCTCTATGAGTTCAAGGCCGGTCTGGTCTACAGAGTGAGTTCCAGGCCAGCTGGGGCTATAGGGAGACCCTGTCTTCTCAAAAAAAAAAAAAGAAAGGAAGGAAGGAAGGAAGGAAGGAAGGAAGGAAGGAAGGAAGGAAGGAAGGAAGGAAGGAAAGAAAGAAAGAAAGAAAGAAAGAAAGAAAGAAAGAAAGAAAGAAAGAAAGAAAGAAAGAAAGAAAAAAGAAAGAACACTTCCTTCATCCAAGGGTTCTGTGGAAGCCTTCTGCTGATGCCATTTGAACTCTCATTTTTCTAGTAAATTCTGAATGGTCATGCTGCACCAGACATTGTGGTAGGTGGCTCTGTGCAGCATCCATGAGCGCCTTGCTTGTGCCTTCCCACTGCTATCCTCGGCTCCTCAGCCTCCAAGGCCCAGCCACACTGTCCATTCCCTGCAGAACCTAAGCTGTGGACTTGATCTAGGGTGGACTTAGTCCCAGGGGGCACTCTGGAGGTTCTCTCTCTCTCTCTTCTCTCCCTCTCTCTCTTCTCTCTCTCCCTCTCCCCTCCCTCCTCCCCTTCCCATTCCTTTCCCCTTCCTTCCTTCCTTTCTTTTTTTTTTTTTGAGAAGACAGGGTCTCCCTATAGCCCCAGCTGGCCTGGAACTCACTCTGTAGACCAGACGGCCTTGAACTCACAAGAGATCTGCTCGCCTCTCCTCTGCCTCCCGAATGCTGGGATTAAAGGCGTTTAATCGGCTTGGTTCCCTATACTTGGTGCACAATGGGAACTCAAAACCACACAGTGGGCAAAGGGTCGAGCCAGCCAGGTACCAGGGAGAGGGGGGGCCTGGACCATCCCCGGTCCGACTCTTACTATCACTCACCCACGAATATCCATGGGGTCCAACTCCCTGCGCTGGCGCCCACCACTGGAGCCCAGGAGCATGGAAGAGGTGGCCTGGCTCAGCAGGGAACCGGGCGAGGCCCAGCCAGCTGCAGAGCGCTTGATGGGGTGCTTTCGAAGCTCCTCCTCACGGCCATAGTAGGGGAAGATCATCTGCTGGCCTTGGGCATCCCGCTTGAAGACCACGTTGGTGTGCAGCACATGGCTGAGCTCACGCAGGAAGTGGAAGGAGTTGTTCCGCAGCTGCTCAGGCGGCAGCAGAACCACTACCACCAGTGTGCCGGCCGCCAGCCGCTCCGGCACGTGCTCCGCACAGTCCAGCCCATCCCACTCGCACTCTGCGCTGTTGCAGCCCTGGTCGCAGTGGCCATCGCTGAAGTGGTCCTTGCAGTACTGGTCATACAGGGGGCTGTGGGGTGCAAGACACGCTCAGGTCCATCCTGACCTGGGGCCTTCTGTGTGCCTCTCACCACCTCTAACCTGCTGGCCAGCCATGGCACACCCCTAATCTGACGGGACCAGATCTAGGAAATGTGCCTGGCTGTCCTGCTGGGCAAGGAGGAGACACTGCCCTCACATCCCCAGTATTTACTTTGGTCCTTCCTCCCACAGCCGCCCTTACTTGCACTGGCCCTCAGTGCGCTGGCAGTCGAAGCCATCGAAGAGGCAGCCGGCTGTGTCGCACTGGCTGTCGCAGCGGCCATCGCTGAAGTATTTCCAGCACTGCAGGGACTGTGTGCAATTCTTCCAGGGATCGTTGAAGTTGAGCGAGCAGTCGCCACCGTCCCAGCCGCATGCGTGGTTGTTACACTTCAGGCTGCAGACCTTGTTGCCTGCGTCTTCCTGGCACTCGGGCAGCTCACAGGCCTCTTCAATCTGCGGCGGGGGGATGTCTCGCCCGGCACCACCACTGAAGCTGTAGTCTAGGATGTGGCATAGCAGCCCATTGAACTTGGCAGGGCACAGGCAGCGGTAGAAGGGGCTCTCGGAGGTGGGCTCGCAGGTGCCCTGGTTGTAGCACGGGTTGCTGCCCACACAGGGGCTGCTGGCTGGGAACTGGCACTCAGGTCCTGTGAAGGAAACCCAGGCACAGGCAGGTGGGGCTGCGTGGGCTGAGATGCATGTGCCACCATTGAGGCAGCGCAGGCTGCCACAAGTTCGGGCGTCGTTTTCACACGTGGCACCCTCGAAGCCCTGTAGTAGAGAGAGGGCAGCACATGGGGTCAGGGCTCATGGGTTCCTGGACACCGTGCAGCCCAGCCTAGGCCTGGCCATATCCCAGCACCTCAAGACCCCTGAAATATTCTCTCCATGGGGAGGTCAGGGTTGCGGGAGCTCAGAGGTGGAGGGGATGACTGAGTGGGGCCCTGGGAGTTTTAAGGGTCATCAGACTCCAGGGTGACCCTGTAACGGATATGGGCACCCAAAGCCAGGGTCAACACCTAGAGCACACTAGCTAGGGACATTTGGGTGTCAGCTCTGTGTGTGGCATGACCCCCAACACCTTCCATGCAAGGTGGTAACCACAGGAAAGGGCAGGCAGGGCAGGAAACTGGANGGGGGGGGGGCGCAGAGAAGCACTGGCTAGGCCAGGTCTCTCCCGCCCTCCCGCCCTCTGCATTTGGAGGTCCGGGGGTCTTCCATGCACCCCTCCTTGACCCTCACTAGCAGACCCTCCCAGCTCCTGGGTGGTGTCTTGACTCCAGAGGTTCCTAGTCGTGGTCAGAGCGTGTTGTTACCCTGTGTTAGAATCTCTTTGTGGGAGACCAGCTCCAGGCCGGTGTGAGAATCTCAGCCCACCAATGTTCTGAGCCTGCCTCCTCAGGATACTCAAGGGGGTTCTGAGGGGTTAGTCCCCACCTCATCCCTGCACTCTTGGGGGGCACCATGCATAGCCCTCAAGAGAGTCCTACGATGCTGAGAACACTGTCCTGAGATGGAGAAAAAGTGTGCCGTGGAACCCAAGGGGCAGGACTAGACAACGAGACGGATGCCCACTGAGTGTCCATTGAGAACTGGGACCGTACTGGCACTGTCCACATGTAGGGCTGTTGCTGGGCAGAGATGATGCACAGGCAGTGGGCTGGAGCGGGTGCTGGGTGGGGGAAGCATCTGATCCCAGTGTGACCCTTGTGCCCCCAGGTCCATCGTCTACCTGGAGATCGACAACCGACAGTGTGTACAGTCATCTTCACAGTGCTTCCAGAGTGCCACCGATGTGGCTGCCTTCCTGGGGGCACTGGCCTCACTTGGCAGCCTCAACATCCCCTACAAGATCGAAGCCGTGAAGAGTTGAGTAGTCAGCCCCAACCTTGCTTGGATGGAGGGAGAGTCTGCATGGGAGGGGTTTAGCCTGCCTGGGCCCAAGGGGTTCTGACTGCTTGTGCCAGCTGCCAGCCAGAGCTCAGGAAGTGCTTTTCTGGAATTTTCTGGATGGCATGCCCTCCCTCTTGATAGTGGCAGCCGTAGGTGGATCTGCCCCCTCTAATATCTAGGCATGCCAGAAAGTGGGGGGGAGCTTTTTCTCTCCTCACTCCTTCCCTCTGATTTTTCTTTGTTGGATATTATTTCAAAATCATTACAGTTTTTTTTTTTTAAAGAGAGAGAGGGAGAAATAAAGAATTGATCGGTGTCATGTGAAGTGTTGAAGTTTGTATCTTGAAAATCCCCCTAAATCCTTTGTCTTAACAGCTCAATGCGAGCGCAGTGATTTGAAGTTCGTTAATCCTCCTCCCCGAAAGGGGAGAAGTGAGTGCCGTCTCCAGACAGATCGGCTGGTGCAGGAGAGAATTTAGCAATAGTTTGCAATTCTGATTAATCGCGTAGAAAATGACCTTATTTTGGGGGGCAGAATGAGGAGAGCGGGTGAGGAGGGGCCGGCCGTGGAGCCAGTCCACCGCCCCCCAGCCACTGGCCCGCCACATCATCACGCTTGACGTGGGCTTCTTGCCTGCCACCCTTGCCCACAGGTGAGACGGTAGAGCCGACGCTGCCCTCGCAGCTGCACCTCATGTACGTGGCTGCTGCGGCTTTCGTGTTGCTGTTCTTTGTGGGCTGTGGGGTGCTGCTGTCCCGCAAGCGCCGGCGGCAGCATGGCCAGCTCTGGTTCCCTGAGGGCTTCAAGGTATCAGAAGCCAGCAAGAAAAAGCGGCGAGAGCCTCTCGGCGAGGATTCTGTCGGCCTCAAGTAAGTAGACACTGCTCCCATCTGGGGGGGGGGTGTAGGTGGCGGGCCCTGGGTGTGCATCTCTCTAGGGAAGGCGGCTTCGGGTCCTATAGGTCCACTGGCCCATCCTCATCCTCACCCCAGAGTTCATCTGTAGCAGTGGATCCCATATAAGCTGTGACTGCAGGGCATTTTCTGAGGAGCCTGCTCAGTCTCCCCTTCTGCCTCTTCACCCAGGCCCCTGAAGAACGCCTCGGACGGCGCCCTGATAGACGACCAGAACGAGTGGGGAGATGAGGTCCTGGAGACCAAGAAGTTCCGGGTGAGTTCTGTGGGCTCACAGGCTGCCCTGGGCGGGCCCCTCCCTCCTAGACCCCCAGTGATGTGACTCTCTGTTCATTCCATCGGTCCAAACTCAGTTTGAGGAGCCAGTGGTTCTTCCCGACCTGGATGATCAGACCGACCACCGGCAGTGGACCCAGCAGCACTTGGATGCCGCTGACCTTCGAATGTCTGCCATGGCCCCAACGCCTCCCCAGGGTGAGGTGGATGCTGACTGCATGGATGTCAATGTCCGAGGACCAGGTAAGGCCACCTCGTTATTCCTTCTTCCGTGTACTTACTAGCCAACAGGACTTAGAAGTGGCTGTGCCTGGCAACACTCCCGGTTCACATGGTCCTCTGGGCCCCCACCACCCCCCACAACTGACTTCTTCCTGAAATGCTGCTTTGTAAAACTTCAAAATGTTTTTCCCCCTTTGTGGTTTTGAGATAGAGTCTCACTCTGTAGCTCAGGCTGGCCTTGAACTCAGTATGTAGCCCAGACTAGCCCCAAATTTGATTCTGCCACTAAAGTCTGGGATTTCAGGTATGGCTACCATGCCTGGCTAAAGTGTTGAAAATTTTTTTTTCTTTTTTGTCTTTTCTAGACAGGGTCTCCCTGTAGCCCCAGCTGTCCTGGAACTCACTCTGTAGACCAGGCTGGCCTTGAACTCACAAAAATCTGCCTGCCTCTGCCTCCCAAGTGCTAGGATTAAAGGCGTATGCCACCACGCCTGCTTAAGTGTTGAAATTTTTTTATTTTTTTTGGGTCTTTTCGAGACAGGGTCTCCCTGTAGCCCCAGCTGTCCTGGAACTCACTCTGTAGACCAGGCTGGCCTTGAACTCACAAAGATCCGCCTGCCTCTGTCTCCCAAGTGCTAGGATTAAAGGCATGCGCCACCATGCCCGGCTAAAATTTTTAACACTTATTATTGAGGAGAAGCACATGCATGTGACATATTGCACATGTGAGAGTCAGAAGACAACATGCAGGAGTTGGTTTTCTCTGTGAACATATAGGTCCCAGGGATCAAACTCAAATTGTCAGGCTTGGCAGGAAGCAGTTTTTTGTTGTTGTTTTTTTTTTCCCACTGAGTCATCTGCTGGCCCAGTATTGACTTTTTTTTTTTTTTAATGTGTATGAGTGTGCTGTCTGCATGTAGGTTAGTGCACCCATGTCGTGCAATGCTGCAGAGGTCAGAAGAGGGTGTTGTATTCCCCTGGAACTGGAGTTAAAGATGGTTCTTAGCCACCGTGTGGGTGTTGGGAATTGAACCCGGGTCCTCTGCAAGAGCACTCAGCACTCTTAATCGCTGAGCCATCTCTCCAGCCTCAGACTTCTAAAGTACACTTTTCTTATCTTTTCCCTCAGTAGATCTTTGGACCTTTCTTGGGCAGATCAGGAACCAAAGCTAGAGGGGTCTCTAACACTGATGGGCAAGTTGGCAGTTAGCCTGGGGTTCTGGTCTTGAGATGACTTCCGTGGCCCCCAGTGGCTGCTGTGTGCTGGGAGGAATGTCTGTCCACACAGCTGCCCCTTGAACGGAAGGCTGTAGCTTCAGCCATGGCAGTGGCTGGCGGCTGATCCTTCTGGGCTGAGCTCTGACCCAGCCCCCATCTCTGCCCTCTCTGCAGATGGCTTCACACCCCTCATGATCGCCTCGTGCAGTGGAGGGGGCCTGGAAACGGGCAACAGTGAAGAGGAGGAAGATGCGCCTGCTGTCATCTCCGACTTCATCTACCAGGGCGCCAGCCTACACAACCAGACAGACCGTACCGGGGAGACTGCCCTACACCTGGCCGCCCGCTATTCTCGCTCAGATGCCGCCAAGCGTTTGCTGGAGGCCAGTGCAGATGCCAACATCCAAGACAACATGGGGCGCACCCCACTGCACGCAGCTGTTTCTGCCGACGCTCAGGGTGTCTTCCAGGTAGGTGGCACTGCCTCCATAGGGCCAGCAACCTGGTCTGGGGCAGTGGTATGGATGACATGGGCTCTGAGAACTCTGAGTCTGAGTGCGGACTTCGCAGGGACAATTGGCGCCTTAACCCCAGAACTGCACACTGAACAAAGCCTGGGTTCAAGAGGGAAGCTGGATGGAGGTGGTCCTGAGCAACCTATAGAGTAAGGCAGGGCCTGGCAGCAGGCGTGGCCCACGGCAGCAAGAGGCCTTTAGAGGCTGCTGTTTATGGCCTGTACACCTGTCTCTTGGCTATGCCCAGGAACCTGGGGCCAGCCAGGATGGATTTAGGGATTTTGATGCCTGGGTCTCCAGGGACTGTGCCTAGTAGCTGCTCCTGCAGGTGCTACCCAATGACCCCTGCTGCCAGCCTATCTTCTAAGCCATCCTGGAGCAGGCTGTACTGGGGCATAGAACAGGCCGCAGAAAGCTTGCCATTTAATACTTTCTTAGCACATTATCATTTGGGCGAAGATACTAAAGCAGACGTGGCAGTTCGAGGCCAGACAGTGAATGTGAGGCTGGCCTGGTCTGTGTAAGTCTCAAAAAAAAAAGCAAAAAGAAGAGAAAAGAAAAAGAAAATGGAAAAGAGATTTGAGAGCAGCTGCAGATCCTGCTGGCGCCCAATGTGTAGCTTTCTACGCATAGGCAGAGATTTGTGGGCACTTGTCAGGAGGCCATTCAGACCCACAAGGGACTCGTCTGAGTCATGGGGGCAGCTGGGCCCAGTCCAGCATTGTTTCTCAGGAGATAACAGCCTGTGTTTGGTTTGCCCCACCTGAGTCAATCCCTGCCTTTCAGATCCTGCTTCGGAACCGAGCCACAGACCTGGATGCCCGCATGCATGATGGCACAACCCCACTCATCCTGGCTGCTCGCTTGGCTGTGGAGGGCATGCTGGAAGACCTCATCAACTCACATGCTGATGTCAACGCCGTGGATGATCTAGGTATGCCCAGGCTACAGCTCAGCTGCTGGGGACGTGAGCCGCGGCCTGCTGGACCCCTGCCCGCTCTCTCACCTGCTTGCTTCCTTTCCAGGCAAGTCGGCCTTGCACTGGGCAGCTGCAGTGAACAACGTGGATGCTGCGGTTGTACTGCTGAAGAACGGAGCCAACAAGGACATGCAGAACAACAAGGTGAGCAGAGGGGCCACCTCACTCATCCACGGGGCATGGTGGGGACTCCAGTGTACATACATGTACACACGTGTCTGGGACACAGGTAGTTCTTCTGACCCCTCCCAAGCGTTGGGGGCTGGGGATACAGTGGAGCCATCCTCATGCAGGAGATGGGGAAGCTTCATGTCCCATGTCCTTGTTACCTGGACCTTGCCTCCTGCCTGTCTCTATCGCTGTCGGGGCGGGGGGTATGGTGACCCCAGTAAACCTGGATTGGCTGGGAAGCTGGGGTGGGATGCCTCTGTCTCTTAAGGTCTAAATATGAACAAGAACAACCCCTGTCTGGCCCACCCACGACCACTCTTCCTCCTGGGGGACTAAGGAAGCTCTGTGTGGAGTTGGATGGCTGGGCCTCTCCACCTTGCCACCTCTTGCACCCCGGTCTCTCTGTCTCTAGAGCTGGTCGTTCCTATTTCTGGTTGGTACTTCTGGGTACAAGGAATCAGAAATGCAGCAGGTGTTAGGCACCAGGGGGCGCTGTTGGACCCAGGCTGTCCAGAGTCCAGAGTGGGCCAGCAATTAACTAGAGTCAGGGCTTAGCAGATGGGGCTCGAGGCCCATAGGGTATGTCTCCTGGGCAGAGCGGACCTGGAAGGAACTGAGATGCCAGGGCCACTGGTGACCTCTGCACAGGAACCTCCTTCCCTTTATCCATCAATGTTCTGTAAGAGTTTCCTGAGCCCCCAAATTGCAGCGGTATGTGCATTTTGGGGAGGGGAATAGAGGGCCTGCAGTTTGTGAGGTTTTTGGCAGTGTCCAACCCCACACAGGGGACTCCCCATGGATTTAACGTGGAGGGTCCCACAGACTCTCGGGAGTATGAGGTGATATATATAAGGCTTTTTATTTATTTATTTATTTTTTATTTTTATTTATTTTTTATGTGTATGAATGTATTGTCTGCATGTAGGTTTGTGCACCTGCGTCGTGCAATGCCGGGGAGGTCAGAAGAGGGTGTCGGATTCCCCTGGAACTGGAATTAAAGACGGTTTTCAGCCACCATGTGGGTGCTGGGGATCGAACCCAAGTCCTCTGCAAGAGCAGTCGGTGCTCTTAACCGCTAGGCCATCTCTCCAGCTCTGTATAAAGCTTTTTTTTTTTTTTTAATTTTTTTTATTAATTTTATTTAGTTCTGTATGTGTGTGAATGTACTGCCTGCATGCAAGTCTGTGCACCCGTGTCGTGCAACGCCGCGGAGGTCAGAAGAGGGTCTCGGATTCCCCTGGAGCTGGAGTTCTCCTGGAATTGGAGTTTCAGACGGCTCTCGGCCGCCATGTGGGTGCTGGGGATCGAACCCGGGTCCTCTGTAAGAGCAGTCGGCGCTCTTAACCGCTAGACCATCTCTCCAGCCCCTGTATAAAGCTTTTTAAAAAGACTCAGGCCCAGCCAAGTGTAGGGGCACACACCTGTAATCTTAGCATTGGGAATCTGGGCCACGAGGATTCTGAGTTCCATACTAGCTTGGGCAACACAGGCAGACATCGTATGACAGCAGCCACGCCAGGCCTAGTGGGACTTTTGGGACCAGGTAGCTCTCTACGGCGCTTCTCCCTGGCCACCCATAGGAGTGACTAAGCGGGTCACTATGCCAGGCCCAGCCCCCTCACCTGCCCTCTATGTATGCACAGGAAGAGACTCCCCTGTTCCTGGCCGCCCGTGAGGGCAGCTACGAGACTGCCAAGGTGCTGCTGGACCACTTTGCCAACCGGGACATCACGGACCACATGGACCGGCTGCCGAGGGACATCGCACAGGAACGCATGCACCATGATATCGTGCGTCTGCTGGACGAGTACAATCTGGTTCGCAGCCCCCAGCTGCATGGTACTGCCCTGGGTGGCACGCCCACCCTGTCACCCACGCTCTGCTCACCCAATGGCTACCTGGGCAACCTCAAGTCTGCTACACAGGGCAAGAAGGCACGCAAGCCCAGCACCAAAGGGCTGGCCTGTGGCAGCAAGGAAGCAAAGGACCTCAAGGCACGGAGGAAAAAGTCTCAGGACAGCAAGGGTTGCTTGTTGGACAGCTCAAGCATGCTGTCACCTGTGGACTCTCTAGAGTCACCCCACGGCTATTTGTCGGACGTGGCCTCGCCACCCCTCCTGCCTTCTCCTTTCCAGCAGTCTCCGTCCATGCCTCTTAGCCACCTGCCTGGCATGCCTGACACGCACCTGAGCATCGGCCACCTGAATGTGGCCGCCAAGCCAGAGATGGCAGCACTGGGTGGGGGCAGCCGGCTGGCTTTTGAGCCTGGGCCCCCACGCCTTT
This sequence comes from Rhizomys pruinosus, assembly GCA_009823505.1. Lineage (NCBI taxonomy): Eukaryota > Metazoa > Chordata > Mammalia > Rodentia > Spalacidae > Rhizomys > Rhizomys pruinosus. Next base: position 1,170,999 of record VZQC01005317.1, on the reverse strand, counting down.
CCCACTTGCCTGTAGCCTCCAATGCCAGCACAGTGCTGGGTGCCAGTGGAGCAGGGGCCGTGAATTTCACCGTGGGCGCACCTGCAAGTTTGAATGGCCAGTGTGAGTGGCTTTCCAGGCTGCAGAACGGCATGGTCCCGAGCCAGTACAACCCTCTGCGTGCAGGTGTGGCACCGGGCACGCTGAGTACACAGGCACCCGGCCTCCAGCATGGTATGATGGGCCCACTGCACAGCGGCCTCTCTACCAATACCCTGTCCCCGATGATCTACCAGGGCCTGCCCAACACACGGCTGACCACCCAGCCACACCTGGTGCAGACCCAGCAGGTGCAGCCGCAGAACTTACAAATACAGCCTCAGACCCTGCAGCCCCAGAACCTACAGCCACCATCACAGCCGCACCTCACCGTGAGCTCAGCGGCCAACGGGCACCTGGGCCGGAGCTTCCTGGGTGGGGAGCCCAGCCAATCGGACGTGCAGCCTCTAGGCCCCAGCAGCCTGCCAGGGCACACCATCCTGCCCCAGGAGAGCCAGGCCCTGCCCACATCATTACCGTCCTCGCTGGTCCCGCCCATGACCACTGCCCAGTTCCTGACCCCACCATCTCAGCATAGCTACTCTTCCTCACCTGTGGACAACACCCCCAGCCACCAGCTACAGGTGCCTGAACACCCCTTCCTCACCCCATCTCCTGAGTCCCCGGATCAGTGGTCCAGCTCTTCCCCACATTCCAACCTCTCTGATTGGTCCGAGGGCATCTCCAGCCCGCCCACCAGCATGCAGTCCCAGATTGCACACATTCCTGAGGCATTCAAGTAAACAGCGGGCTGTGGACCCCAGCTTCCGTTCCCAAGCCCTGCTGGACAGCAATTCCAGTGCTCCAGGATGCAGGCCGAAGAAAGGAACCTTTAAAAAAAATGTTTTTATACAAATAAGAGGACAAGAAGGATTTCTTTTTTTTTTTTTTTTTTAGTATTTATTTATGTACTTTTATTTTACACAGAAACACTGCCTTTTTATTTATATGTACTGTTTTCTGTGGCGCCAGGTAAAAGCTCTTATCTGTTCCAAGAAAATAAACTAGTTCTCAGAACCTTGATTTTCCTGGTCAGGGTGCAGATCCCTGTGTCTTTGTAAAATAATGAACAAAGATTCATGATTTGTAAATGCTGTTTATTTATTGATTGCTTCTTCCCAAAGTCCAAAAAGAAACCATGGTGTTGAGAAAGGAAGTTGGAACCTGCCCTACCCAGAATCACACCCACACCCAACCTTTCCCCAGATGCCCAATACCCCATACATGCCCACTGCCCCCTTCTCCCAGTGTCTCCTGCCATTCATAGAATATGGGTTTAGAGACAGAGACAAGGTCTTTATACCTTGGGCACGTGGATTAATTTTGTATCTAATACAGGAAACAAGTAAAATGATGTGGTTTGCACTTTTGGTGTTTCTAAAACCACTGGAGCAGGTTTAATTAAGAAAAATGCTTTTGGCATGTGCGAAGAGTATGCCAACAGGTACCAGTCATGAATCTTTGTTTGGGGTTCAGTGTTCAGGGGTCTTGCAAGTACTTCACTCCAGCCCCACCTCACTGCCACCTTCTGACATCTTGAGCCAGTAAGCTATGTGGATACATGGTGCCTCCTGGGACCACGTAGAAGAATCCTACCTTCTGGAGAAGGACACTGCCTGGGCTGTGCCCAGTGGGGCCTCAGCACCATCCATGGAACAGCATCGTCCAAATGCAGCAGAGGACGGAGTGTCCTTGCCTGGGCCGTGGCTCCCAGGACCCAACTGCGGAAGGGCTCCTGGGCGCATTGTGGACTCATTGAGATCTCTGGGGGAAATAAGGTCTGTGTCCTCTGATCCCCGACTGCCATGGATGGGACAGGTGGTGTCCAGTCTTCAGTGTGTTGTAATGTGGGCGGAGCCTGCTTCTGGGCCACCCCTCCTGGTTCAGGGCCGTGCTCCCAGCAGATTCTCGCAGTATCAAGTATAAGCCTGTGGCAGAATAAATGTCTGTAAATACATGTTTAAAACTGGATTTTGTTTAAAAAATCTAAAGGAATAAGTCTGTCCTGTGTTAAGCTGATTAGAAATGTCAGAATGTGGCTCAGCTCAGTGCGACCCAGGCCTCGTGACCTGCCGCTGCCGGAACGTAGCTCCCTAAGAGCACAGCCCCGGAGGGCCCTGCTGCCTTCTGCCGAGCCCTTTCCTGCGTGTGCTGGCGGAGGGCAGGTCAGGGGCGGGTACCCACCTCCTCAGGGCAATTCCTCCTGGCTTTTGAAGGGGGCAATGTCTGTGCCATCTCTAATGGGCACGACCAGAGACATCCTAAGATGTTGATTCTTACGTGTTTTATAAAATAGAGTGTAGTTTACAGAAAAAAAAAGATTTAAAAAAATGTTATCTACATACAAAACTGTAGATAATGAAAATGATGTATTTTTTTCATCTTTTTTTGTTAACTCATTTGCAATAAAAATTATGCTGATGATTGTCCAGATTTTGCTAAACTCGAAAGTGTTGTTTGGCTCACTTCGTGGGGAGTGTGGCAGAGCGAGGGCTGCCCTGCTCTGAGGTAGCAGGAGTCTAGGCTCCTTCTGAGTGAAGAATAATAGGTTGCCCACAGGGGGCAGACCATTCCCAGAAGGTCCACACATGTCTGCAGTTGGACGTCAGATGCTGAGGTGGGAAGACAGCTGCAAGCAGGGTTATCGCAAGCAGGGTTATTGGGGTCCCCACAGGAAGGCTTGGAGTTGGAGCCGACCTTGTCATGGCTCAGAGTTCTTCCATCTCTCAGCCATAGAGGTGTCAGAACACTTTACCCATCTAGCTAGAGGCCCAGGGCTCAGCAGCAGGAATGAGAGGGAATTTGTGGGGAGAGGAAGGTGCTTTGGGGTAGTAGCCAGACCCCAGAGGGAGGACAGGGGAGCTGAGACAACATGAGTGCAGGGCAGCATGAGGCAGGGTAAGTTGAGTCACATGAGTGCAGGGCAGCATGGGGCAGGGTAAGTTGAGTCTGGAAGGTTCTATGAACCAAAGAGGGTAAGTGTGGCAGCCTACTGCAGAGCCTGACACCGGTTCTATCCTGCCTTCAGACTGGCACTGAAACATTGTCCTTCCTGGGTCCAGAACTTGGGCTGTCATTGTCCCCGAGTCTCCAGCTTGTGGGCTCCAGCTCTGGGAACTCACGATCCACAACCGTGTGCTGCAGCTCACTATGGTCCACCCCTGTGCACATCCCATTGGTCCTGTGTCTCTGTGATGTGAATCATAAAAAGAACAGATAGCTACTAAAATATGGGTGACCTGGAGGGCACAGTGCTCAGCACAGAAGCCAGTTACAAGGCTTGAGAATCAGTAGTTCAGTGGCTTCAGACTCCTTGCTCCTCTTTCCAGAATTCAGTTCCCAGCACCCATGTATGGGGCTCACGATCTGTAACTCCAGCTGCAGGGGATCCAATGTCCCCTTCAGACCTCCAAAGACACTTATAGACACATGCACAATACACAAGTAAAATAAAATAAAAGAGACCCTGTCTCAACAAAAAAGTTGGGGTTGGAGAGATGGCTCAGTGATTAGGAGCACTGGCTGCTCTTGCAGAGGACCCCAGTTCAATTCCCAGCACCCCCATGGTGGCTAACAAGTGTCCATCACTCCAGCTCCAGGGGATCCAGCGCCTTCTTCTGACCTCCTCCGTATATTGCACGTCACAGGTGCACTTACATATATGCAGGCAAAACACTCATACACATAAAATTAAATATTTTTCAAGTAAGGACTGGAAAGGTGACAACGTGCTTGCTGCAGAAGCATAAGGAGCTGAGTTTGGATCCCCAGCACCCTGGACAAAGCCTGGCAACACCGGCTGCTGTGGGAAGGGAGAGACAGGAGGGTACCTGGAGCCCACTGGCTTGGCCAATCAGTGACCAGCAAGTTCAGGAGAGACCCTCTCTCACGAAACAAGGTGGAGAACATGCACTCAAACGTGCATATACTCACATGCACATACACCAAACACACACAAATGTAAATTCAGTGGAGCATCCAGCTGATGATAGCCCAGAGAGAAGAGAGACTTACCTCGTCCTCCCTTTCTCTAGTATTTTTCCTCAGTGATTTTTTTTTTTTTTTTTTGGAAACAGGGTCTCCCTTTTAGTCCCAGGTAGCCTGGAGCTTGCTCTGTAGACCAGGTTGGCCTTGAACTCATAGAGATCCACCTGCCTCTGGCTCCTGAGTGCTGGGATTAAAGGCGTGGGCCACCACTCCCAGCCCAGTGATTTTTTTTTTTTTTAATGCGTATGAGGGTTTTTCCTGCAGAGCCCAGAAGAGGGCATCAGATCACCTGGAACTGGAGTTACAGACTGTTCTGAGAAGCCATGTGGGTGCTGGGGACTGATTCCCATTCCTCTATAAGAGCCGCAAGTGCTCTTACCTGCCGAGGTACCTCTCTCAAGACTTGCAAGACTTATTTATTTTGTTCATATGAATGATTGTACCCTGTCTTGAAAAGACCAGAAAAAAAAAATTCATATGAATGATTGTAAGTATGTAAATGCACCATGTGTGTATAGTGCCTGTGGAATCCAGAAGAGGGTGTCAGATTCCCTAGAATTGGATTTAACTGCCATGTGGGTGCTGGGAACCAAGCCTAGGCCCTCTGCAAGAACAGCAAGTGCTCTTAACCACTGAGCCTTCTCTTGTTTAAATGGGGGATACTGCACAGCTGAACCTGTCAACTTCCCAGCAAAAATATTTCCAGGACTAAAACCAAAAGATGCAGATTCAGAGAACTCCTGAAGAAGTAGTGACCCTCTGACCTGGGCTTCCCCATAGAAAAGCCTACTCACGGGCTGGAGAGATGGCCTAGCAGTTAAGAGCACCGACCGCTCTTGCAGAGGACCGGGTTCGATCCCCAGCACCCACATGGCGGCTGAGAACCGTCTGTAACTCCAATTCCAGGAGAACTCCAGTTCCAAGGGAATCCGACACCCTCTTCTGACCTCCATGGCATTGCACGACATGGGTGCACAGACCTGCATGCAGACAGTACATTCATACACATAAAATAAATAAATTAAAAAAAAAAAAATTTTTAAAGAAAAGCCTACTCACACCCCTGCCCCCGCCTCGGGACTCACACATTTTCTTGCTTTCTACCTAGGCCTAAGCAGTGGCTGGGCTGCCCCCGGTGCCAGGCCGCTTCCCAGTGGTCCTGGATGCTGGCTCTGCCTAGGAGCTTGTCACTCAGGCTCATTCTGAAGACAAGCGGAACAGCTACCCTGCCAGGTTCTACTGCAGGATGCAGACACCCTACGCAGAGCACAGCCCATCCTGCAGGCAGCTCATCTAAGACACTCAGTTGTGGGGGGTCTATGTGAGCTGAATTTAGGCCTCTGTTCAAACTCTGAGGTCTGAATTTGAGGTCTGCTGTCCAGATTAGAAGAGCTGGCAGGACATGACATGCACAGAGAGTGATGGCCACATAAGGACATGGGGAGCGCAGGCATGCTGCAGGCTGAGGGCAGCCTTGGAGGAACGCGCCCTGTGGCACCTGGCCTCAGACTTCAGCCTCCAGGACAGAATGAATGTGTGTCATGTGTGCTAGCCAGTGTATGTGGCTCATGCAGCCACCTGGGCAAACCAATCCAAGAGCCCAAGGCCCAGGTAATCTCTTGGAAACCAAATAAATCTCCCAGGGACACTGTCCCAGCAGCACAGGCCAGCAGACCCCCTAAGAACTGAACTTTTCCTCCACCAGGAATCTGTTTTCTTTCTCTCTCTCTCTCTCTCTCTCTCTCTCTCTCTCTCTCTCTCTTTCTTTCTTTCTTTTCTTCCTCCTTTTCAGAAGAATAGTTTATTTTTTAATATTTTATTTATTTTTATGAGTGTATTACCTGCATGGATAGAAGTGTGCCTATGTTGTGCAGTGCCCATGGAAGTCAGAAGAGGGTGTTGGATCTCCTGGAACTGGGGCTATAGACAGTTATTAGCTGCCACCTGAGAGCTGGGAACTGAACCCAGGTCCTCTCCAAGAGCAGCCGGTGCTCTTATCTGCTGAGCCATCTCTCCAGAAGAAGAGTTTATTGAGAGAACTTCAAGAGGGCCTTGGGCTGGGCGGTGACTAGAGAGCCACCTGCAGCCTTCTTTGCTGTTGGTGGTGGTATTTTGTCTTTTTGAGACAGAGTCTCCCTGTAGCCCCAGCTGGCCTGGAACTTGCTATGTAGACTAGGCAGGCCTTGAGCTCACAGAGCTCACAGAGATCTGCCTGCCTCTATCTCCTAAGTGCTGGGATTATAGGTATGTGCCACCATGCCCAGCTGCCTTTTTCTTTTTCTTTCTTTTTTTTTTTGAGACAGGGTCTTTTTGGGTGGGGTATTTTTGAGACAGGGTCTCCCTTTAGTCCCAGCTAGCCTGGAGCTCACTATGTAGACTAGGCTGGCCTTGAACTCACAGAGATCCTCCTGTCTCTGCTTCCCAAGTGCTGGGATTAAAAGCATGCACCACCACTCCCGGTTCTTAGCCGCCATATGGGTACTGGGATTCAAACTCGGGTCCTCTGCAAGAGCAGTCAGTGCTCTTAACCACTGAGCCATCTCTCCAACCCGAGACAGGGTCTTAATACGAAGCCCTGGTTTCCCTAGAACTTGGGATTCTCTTACCTCAGCCCTCCAACTGTAGAGACTACAAGTGTGCTCTAGCCAGCCTGAGTCCACTTTACACTTTTCAATATTCATAATATATAAGTTGACTTGGATGTGTTAGCACAGCATGGAATTCCAGAACTCAAGAGGCTGAGGCAGGAGGATGAGTTATATGGCCAGACCCTGTCTCAAAACAAGCAACCAGGGGCTGGAGAGATGGCCTAGCAGTTAAGAGTGCCGACTGCTCTTACAGAGGACCTGGGTTCGATCCCCAGCACCCACATGGCGGCTGAGAACCATCTGAAACTCCAATTCCAGGAGAACTCCAGTTCAGGGGAATCCGACACCCTCTTCTGACCTCCGTGGCATTGCACGACACAGGTGCACAAACTGCATGCAGACAGTACATTCATACACATTAAAGAAATTAAAAAAAAAAAGCAACCAGATACATAGATCAATCCAGGAACTGTCTCCTCACTCTCCTAAGCTTCCTTCTTCCCCTGTCAGTGCAGTTCTGGGGTGGGGTGGACCTATTTTTCTGAGGTAGAAGAACTTCCATAGCCCCTTGGGATGATTCAGAGCAGCCTGTGCCAACCAGAATGTGCCTGAAGCCCCATAGGCCACTTAAAATTTCCCACAGCCACATCTAAAAGGTAAAAAGAAACCAATGAAGTTTAATAATACATCTCAGTTCATCCAGTAGATAGTATTTTCTTTTCTTTTATTTTTGTATTTTTTTGAGACAGGGTCTCCTTTTAGTCCCAGCTGGCCTGGAGCTCGCTCCTTGAACTCATAGAGATCTGCCTGCCTCTTCTTCCAGAGTGCTGGGATTAAAGGTATGTGCCACCACACCTGGTTTAAAGGCGGTTCTTAGCTGCCATGTGGGTGCTGGGGATCGAACCCAGGTCCTCTGTAAGAGCGGTCGGCGCTCTTAACCGCTAGGCCATCTCTCCAGCCCCAACACACTTACTATTTCTATTTGTTCAGATTTATTTATATGTGTGTGCACTCGCACATAGGACATCTTGCAGGAGTTGCTTCTGCCCTTCCAGTATACAGGTTCTGGAAATGAGACTCAGATCATCAGATTCGGCAGCTATTATTATTACTATTATTATAATTTGCACTGTCTGAATCCCAGGGTTGGACTGCCATCCCAAACAGGGTAGATTTAAGACTTCGGAAGAAAACCAAGGTGATTTCCAGGTACCTCTGTCACCAGCACAAAGCAACGCTCTGTGGGGTAGCGGGTGAGTGTTGCATGCCTGTCACCCCAGCACATGGGAGGGAGAGGAAGGAAGATTAGGAATAAAGCCAAACCTTATCTAGAAATACGTAAAAATATGAAAGTGAGGAGCTGCTCCACGTTGGAGCCCCAGTCCAGCACCGTGTCACTCTGACTGGTATAAAGTGGGAACAAGAGCATCAGTGCCACAAACAAGGCACGAGAGCTATGCCTATGACCGAATGTGACGGGGCACAGTCACCTGCTAGATGCTCCAAGGACCAATCAGCCATGAGGCCAACTGGAAGGCTGGCAGTGGTACAGTTAGCACGCCCCATGTCTTCCCAGCCCTAGAAAGTCTTGCTCCTAAAAGTCATCAGAGGAGCTGTACTCCCAGTGGGGGGGAGGGGGTTACCATGTGATACCAGGTCTCACTATGGAGAGGTGGTGCCCAAGAACAAGCCATGGCTGTACACGAGGGCCTCTGGTACAGGGGACAGTGCTCTTGGTGAATGCTCCCCTACCCCCGCCAGAGGCTCCTGCATTATGCAATGTACATTTTCATGCAAAGGTATTTTAATTTTTTTTAATTTTATTTTTATTTATTTCGGTATGTGTATGAATGTACTGTCTGCATGCAGGTGTGTGCACCCGTGTTGTGTAATGCCTCGGAGGTCAGAAGAGGGTGTCGGATTCCCCTGGAACTGAAGTTCTCCTGGAATTGGAGTTTCAGATGGTTCTCGGTCGCCATGTGGGTGCTGGGGATCGAACCCGGGTCCTCTGTAAGACGATTGGCACTCTTAACTGCTAGGCCATTTCTCCAGCCCCGCAAAGGTATTTTGACATAAAACTTGAACAATGTTATTTAGTGCAGTCTCAAGACCATGACACTATATTCTGGTGAGTGCTTGGGCTTGGGAGACTCAAGGGTCAGAGAAAATGGGATCAGAGAAAATCACAGGATCCCCAAGCTGTGTGCCCCATGGGTCTCTAAAGAGGGGTGTGTCAGAACCTTTCTTGCAGATAAAGGACAGGGTTGCTGCCCCTGCATCGTCACTTTAAAGATGGCCTGAGTGTGATTCCTGACTGTGTGGTCAGTGTTCTCCCAACCTGCTTTTCAGCCGTGGGATAGGAGATCCCTAGAGTGTCCTCCAGGTGATGCACTGGCCACCCAGGCCTGTATGTGCACAGCTCAGCAGCCAACAGCTCCTGGCACCCTGCCTGGGGCATGCTGAGGACCCGGCAACAGCACACCCAGGGTCACCACCATGCATTTCAAGAGCCCTTTTTATGCTTCAGCACCTGCAAATGGGCACCTGCTCAGTCAAGCTCAGATGCAGCCACCAATCAACATTGACACGGCCTGGTGGTGACACCAGCCTTCCAGAGGCTGAGAGTCTGCAGTGCAGGCCTTAATGTGTGCACACCACCAGGGGTTCGGTGCAAAGTGCAGGGCTTGGGCATTCTTGACTGACTTTAGCCACAGCTGGCCAGATGGGGAAGAATGAGGTAAAACAAAGTGCTCTCCTCTATCCTTAAAACAACACCAGCTCCCACGAGGTTGAAGATGAAACTGCTCAGCTCAGAGCTTGGAGAGTCGCCATCTTCTGTCAAGGAGTACCTGCTGCCTTCAGCAAGCCACCGTCCCCAGAAGTCCAGAAGTGGGATTCCCCTAAAGGGCTGCTGTGTGAGGCATTTGGGGGTGAGGGGAAGGCAACACCTGCATCTATCTGGCTGCAGTGAGGCAGGAGCTGAAAGCTCTCTGGATATCCTGACATCCATGCAGAGCTCCCCAAGTCCCTCAGCAGCCCCAGCAGGACAGACTTGGAGACAACTCTCTGCCTCCCCCTGCTGGCTGCAGTCTGCCAGCAGCAAGGAAAGATACATCACCTATAGCATTGGTGGCCATGCCCAAGTCAGGTACTACTCATGTCACGCAGCAAGAAAACTGAGGTCAAAGAGGTATGTGGCCCTTACTCTCAGAATCATGGGAGGTCATGCCCCCCAAAGAGCAGGAAGTCCATCCAGCTGTGTCATCCAACATAATCACTTCAGATACAGAATTGGATTCTCGTGGACAAGAGACTTAGCAGGCCACTTCACAGGGAGCTTGGGGTACAGCCAGTCCAGCACCTGGCTCCCCCTCAGACACTGCAGTCCCTCCCAGCCCTTCCAAGGCCCTGTCCTCTCCTACCCACAGACTCCTGGGAAGCCCATTCTGGCAGTGTAAATCTGGAATCTCTCCCTATTGCTATGCTGGTCTGTGTGGCTGACAGGTGCTGTCTTGGAGGCTGCAGAGGCAGCTGCATCAGGAGAGCTTGATCTGGGCCTGGGGCATAATCTGGGGGGGGTTGTTCTACCCAGAAGTTTGCACCAGAAGGCCCACTACCTGCCTGGAATGCCGAAGGCTGCCTCTGGGTCAGGTCAAATGGAGTCATCTACACCAGCTGAATAGCCCCCAAGGGCCCACTGCTTTCAGATATTCCATGCAACCCTTGTAACAGGCCTACACAGCAACACCGAGGCTCCCTGCCCTTGCCATGCAGAAACTCCACACAGACTGTCCAGCTCAGCCCAAAGACCTCCTGCCCCTCCTCTGGCAAGTGTGTCATGGTGATCCATATCTGCACCTAAGGTCCGCACCTGCTCCAGGACAGAGGCCCAGCCTGTCTCTCTCTAGCCCCAGAGCAGCCCCTAGGGGCTCTGGACCACTTGTGCTCTGTACAGGGAAGGAGGCCTCCCATTCCTCCCAGAGCCCCACCACAGCTAAGAGGCCTTCCTGTTCTGTCTGTGGCCCCGGGCTGGGGTGATGTCACCGTCTACCTCCTGTTGTCTATGTATCTACTGCTTGCATATTACTTTATATGATGGCTTCATGATTGCAGAATGCTCCTCGAGATCCACCATGGGCAAGCATATTGCAGGAAGGACACAGGATAAAATGTGCAGCCATGAGGCCAACCAGAAGGCTGGAAACAGTGCAGCCGACACGCTCCCCACTCAGCAGGTTCCAGAAGCCTTAGAGGAAGCTAGGACAGACCATGACTTTACAGATGAGGAAACAGGCTCGTGGTGGAGTGCAGGTGGATACAGCAACTACCCCCAAATTGCTCAAGCCGTCTCATCTGTGTTCTGCCCGCTGGGTGGGGATGCAAAAGAGCTATGCCCACTCCTAAGGGGGGCACTGTGGGCCTGACTCAAGGAGGCTCCAAGCCCCAGGTTGGGGTGCACATCATGTAGACCAGGATGGTCTGGTGGGAATGTGCAGTCAGCCACATGTGGAGTTTCACATTCCTTGTTGCAGTAAAGAAAACAAAGCAACAATGAAAGACCAGGAGCTGGAGAGAAGGCTCAGTGTTTAAGGAGTACTTGTTTGGTTCCCAGCACCCACGTGGCAGCTCACAACTGTCCCAAGCTCCAGTTCCAGGGGAAGCTGATACCCTCTTCTGGTCTCCAAGGGCACTGCATGCAGGTAGTACATTTACATGTAGCAAAACACTCATATATATATATATATATATATAATTAAATTAAAAGAAACAGATGAAATAACTTTTAATAATGTGTTATTTAAGCCAACATATCAAGAACACTGTCATTTCAACATGCAATAAAAACTCATTCATGAGTCACTGTGGGTGGTTCACATCCCAGCCCAGCTAGCTCTCTGTAGACCAGCTACACATGAATAGCCCAGGGCCACCCCACCAGACAGAGCAGAGGCCAAGTACAGAGAAGACAGTGTCACCAAGTGCTGCTCAGACACAGGAAGGAGAGGAATTTCTAACATGGCCTCTACACACACGAGTACTGTGTTCCGTGTGCTCTGCAGTGTGGCCCAGGCTGCTCACAGCTTGGACCAGGGGCTGATCCAAGGGGCCACAGGGAGCTGGACACCCTGTTTAACTTCCAGCCAGACTAGTGGAGAGCTGGGAGTCTTCGAGGCAAAGGGAGGAGGGGGAGACAGCACCAGGAGTAGCCACGGTGGTGGTGGGGGCACTCCAGGTATAGAAGTCCGTGTCTGGGCGGGGTGTGGTGGCGCACGCCTTCAATCCTAGCACTTGGGAGGCAGAGGCAGGCGGATCTTTGTGAGTTCAAGGCCAGCCTGGTCTACAGAGTGAGAGTGAGTTCCAGGACAGCTGGGGCTACAGGGAGACCCTGTCTCAAAAAGAAAAAGAAAAAGTCCGTGTCTGTGGGCCTCCCCCCCCCCCTGCTGCTTGCCTCAGGCAGTCCCAGGAAGGTGTATCAGGTGACCACATTTCAGTCCCCAGATCGGCCAGGGCCTTGCCCTGTTTCATCTTACAGATGAGCCTCATGCCCACAAACAAGAGCTTGTGGGTGCAACCTGGGCCTTAAACTGGGGTCTACGTCACCAGAGCCACAGCCTAATGTGCCTAGCTAGTGGACACCAGCCTGCCTACAGTAAGCAAGCCAGGCCTCGCCTTAGCACCTCAGGATAGGTAGGAAGGGCGGAGTCAACCCTGCCGCCTCTAACATCCCTGCCTGGGGGTCTGAGAGCAGGGATCTGGGTAGACACCTGAGCCCGCGCTCCGCCCGAGGGTGGGGATGGGGCTGTTTGAAACTGGAGATGTGAGTTCCAGCTCTCAGTGAAGGGTCTGACATGACAGGCTGGGCAGTAGCCGGGTGCTGGTGGCCCATGCGGGTAATCCCAGCACTGCGAAGGCTCAGGCAGGTGGATCTTCAGTTTCAGCTCAGCGGGGGTGGGGTGGGGGTGTGGGGGTGTGCTGGCTCTCCGACCCGCCCCAGGCGGAGTCTACCACGTGTCTGCCTGTGTTGAAAGAGGCTGGGAACGTGGCTCTAGAAAGGCAAATGTTAGCTTTGCAGAGTGGCCACAGCGCCACGTCACCACACTGCTTCCTCTCCTCTACGCGGCTACCCAGGACAGGCATCAGGCGGCCTCCCACCCGCGTCCGCAGCAGCAGCAGCAGCAGCCGCTGCCACGCAGGGTTCCCCGCTGCGTTGCGCGGCCGGACCGTAGGCGCCGGTTCTGGGGCGCCGTCCTCCCAGATCTCAGCACCCACCTTCCCGGGAGGTCCTCCGCACCCAGCTGGCTCGCTGACCTCCGGGTGTCCGTGGCCTCTGCAGCCCCAGGCGGGTCCCGCACCACGCCCGGCCACTGCGGGCTGGGAGGCCCGGGAGGCGGCGCCCCACCCGGAGGAGACAAGAGGGAGGACGCAGAGGGTTAGCGGCAAACCCACCCAGCAAGGCAAGCCCACGGCCGCGGCAGGCGGTAACCAGGCAACGGGGGTGGCACCAGGCACGCGCAAGCGCAACTCGCTGCAGGCGACGGCCGAGCACCTGGAGCGAGCGGTGTGGCGCATGCGCATTCGCTCCGTCGGCGTCTAAGGGAATCCGACGGGAATATGGGGAGGGGATGGGCGGCACGGCCCTCCGGAGCCCTAGGCTCCGTGAAGCTGCTGGATTCAGGCTTTCAGGACTCTTTCCCTGAGGGTCTCAATTGAGGAATCTTGTCTCCTCAAATCCTAAAACGAGGAGCGTGAGAGACAGCCAGCGTAACCAGGGTGACGTCAGGGGGTGAGGCCGCGCGCTAGACCCGGCAGGTGAGTGAGGGGCGGAGCCACGGGCGTGCGTCTGTAGAGGTCAGACGCCGCGGGGGGCGGGACGAAGAGTAGGGCGTGGCGAAGCTCTGAATGACAGGCGCGGAGGGGGCCGGGCCAAGAGGGCAAGACAAGCAGTGAGGTGGCAAAAGACTAAAGACTGGACGAGTGTTAGGGGCGGAGTCAAGGGGGGCGTGTCGAAAATGGGGCCCTGCATGACAGGTGCGGAGAGGGCGTGGCCAGGGGGCGGGACAAGCACTGAGGCGCCGAAAGACTGGACCAGGCCGAGGGGCGGAGTTAAAGGGGCGTGGCTAGGGAATGAGGCGTTGCAGGACAGGCTTGGAGGGACCGGTCCAAGACGGAGGAACAAGGGGTAAGACTGGACCAGGGCAAGGAGTAGTGTTGGGGGCGGTGGGGGGCGTGGCAAAGATTGGCGCGCTGAAGGTCAGGAGCAGAGGAGAGGGGCCAAGGAGCATAAGGAGGCAAAAGACTGGACGAGAGAGAAGGGCGGAGTCAAGGGGGCGTGGCGAAGGGCTGAAGGACAGGCGTGGAGGGGGCGGGGCAAGGAGTGAAGCGAAAGACTGGACGAGAGAGAAGGGCGGAGTCCAGGGGGCGTGGCGAAGGATGAGGAGGAGCTGAAAGACAGGCGTGGAAGGGGGCGGGGAAAGGAGATGAAGCGAAAGACTGACAGGGTGAGGGGCGGAGCCAAGGGGAGCTTGAGGAAGGAGTCAGCCCTAGAGGACAGGCGTGGAAGGGGCGTGGCCAGGTGGGCGGGACTAGGGGGTGAGGATACGAAGGACTGTGAGGGCGAGGGGCGGGGCCAAGGGGTGTGGCAGGGAGCTGAAGGGCAGGTGCGGAAGGGGCGGGTCGAAGGGGATAGGCGGAGAAAGACTGAACGAGGGCAAGGGGCGGGGCCATCCTGGGCGGGGCGCGCGTTGACGTCGCCGCCGGACACGTCGGCGGCGGCGACTACCAAAGCCGGATGTTACCAAGATGGCTGCGGCGGCTGCTGAGTCTGCGCTAGTTTCCAGTGCCGGGTGGGTTATGGTCCGGGGCGCCTGAGGGGCCGGCCGCAGCTGCGCGGGTGAGGACTGGGCGTGCGGAGAGAGACGGAGGCAGGCGGGCGGGCGGGCGGGCGAGGCGGAGGAGGCCAGGCGGGGCGAGTGGGCCTAGCCCCGGGGGGCAGGCGCGTCTCTAGAGCCGATCGCGGACGGAGCCGCGGAGCCGGCCACGGGCCTTGTCGCCTTCGGGTGCTGGCCAGGCCGGGCGCGTGTGGCCTGTGGTCCCCACCCGGCCTGGGCTGCATGGACTGATCGGGCGGCTGCTGGAGAAGACGCGTTGTTAGCACGGCTGGACCGTGACGCCTCGGAGGAAAACCTGCAACTTTTGTCTTAAAAGAAGGACGATGCAGGAAATTGCCGTGGTGCTTGGCATACATTGATGGGTTCAGAGGATGCATTAGGTTCTCCTTGGCTCGAAGACTTCTTCGGCGTCGCTGCTGATGGACACCTTGTTATCTGAAGCGGGAAGCAGCAGGGTTTATTCGTGATCTCTTGGCCAGGGCAGGTGTCGCAAGAGAGGGCCAAGACGGTGTTTTCCATCAGGGGTTGCCGCGGAGCACACAGATGCCTTAAGCCGGGTGGAATCAGCGTTTGCTGCGTTACTTACACACTCTGAAGTAGCTGGTAGAGTCTCTCAGTGATGGAGATTCCTTTTCAAATGTGCAGGTGTTTACCGTCGGCGCTTTCCATCTCTGTGTGCGGCAGTGAAGCTGCAGATTCTCAGGTTGCCTTCTTTTTGCAAGGCCCAGCAGAGTGCGGTTCCCTTGCGCTTTTTCTCCACATCCCCTTTCCTAGGGTTCAGTGCCGCCTTGCATTCGAACTCAGAGACAGAATTGGTTCCCACTGCGGCTCAATTACTCCTTGTGACATTTACCCTAGTGAATCTCCAGATGCCTTGGAAGTTTACTCTGAGATGCTGTGCAAATTTTTAATCTGATCCCTTCTGGCTTCTGTAAAGATTCATGAATGTCAGTGTGTCCTTGTGGGTCGTCTTCACTTTCAGTAATGTGTAGCTCTTCTCCTTCTGTGGTTGCTGCCTTCTACGTCTAAATCTTTTAGGTTCAGATTTTGACTTAGAAGAGGTGGCACTTATCTGGTCTTGTGTCTGATAGGGGTGTCACTGGCAGTCACCATGAGGGAGACTAGGCAGGGTGTCATTCTTTCACTCCTGTATCTATCTGGGTGCTCCTGTGGTTTTTACGTGCTTCGGCATGGTCAGTGGCAGTGAGGTATGTTTTAAATACCTCTGTCCCCCAGACAGTCATACTTCAAAAGGTCTTGCATATGTACTTTGGTAGAAATAAGGCAGTTGAGCAACAGAGCTGGGTTTATGAATAATGCATCTTCGAGGTCACCAGGTCTCTGGAACAGGTGCCTTTTTGGAAGTTAGAAGACTGGCTAAACAGAATAAAAATTTCCATAATATTGAGATAAATGATAGGAATTCATTGTTTTTCAGTTGCTGAATAGAGAAGACTTTTAAAATTATGTTCAAGGGGCTGGTGAGATAGCCTAGCAGTTAAGAGTGCTGACTGCTCTTGCAGAGGACCTGAGTTCCATCCCCAGCACCCACATGGCGGCTGAGAACTGTCTGTAACTCCAATTCCAGGAGAACTCCAGTTCTAGGGGAATCCGACACCCTCTTCTGACCTTCATGGCATTGCGCGACACAGGTGCACAAACCTACATGCAGACAGTACATTCATACACATAGAAAATAAATAAAATTTTAAAAAATTATGTTCAAGTCACAAGATTGTTTCAGCTGAAATGGGCATATCGCTGAAAAGCTCTCAGTGGAAGAGTGTGGGGGTGGGGGCTTTTCTTTGTAGGTGGCAGTGCTCCATCATAAAACAGTTCTTAGTTCATTACAGTTGAGAAAATAATTTCAAGTTTCTGCAAATACTTTTTTTTTTTTTTTTTGGTCTTTTCGAGACATGGTCTCCCTGTAGCCCCAGGCTGGCCTTGAACTCACAAAGATCCACCTGCCTCTGCCTCCCAAGTGCTAGGATTAAAGGCATGTGCCACCACACCCAGCCTAGAAAACAGTTCTTAAGTATGAACTTGTATGATTTAGAGTCTTATAACTGGCACTGGAGATTAGGCCTCTTAGGAATAATCTGTGGGTAGAATCTTAAGAGTGAACCCAGGAGCCGGGCGTGGTGGCGCACGCCTTTAATCCTAGCACTCAGGAGGCAGAGGCAGGCAGATCTTTGTGAGTTCAAGGGCAGCCTGGTCTACAGAGTGAGCTCCAGACCAGCTGGAACTAAAGGGAGACCCTGTCTCAAAAAAAAATAAAATAAAATAAAATAAAATAAGAGTGAACCCAGAAGGGACCTGGAGAAAAAAACATCTTATTCGGTCTCTTATTCTGAAGCTGCAGAAACTAGTCACAGAAAAAGGGTGCCCTGAGCTTCCCAGTGGGTGCCCTGTGCTGTGTATTCAGGGATTGTATATTCCTGTGCTGAAGGACAGCCAGGTTTTAGGAGGAACCTAGAAGTGTGTGGACAGATGGGGTGGGTCAGCAGCGCTCCTCCTTTTAGTTCCTGTAAAGTGAAAATTTAAATGTATTTTATTTTATTTGGGGTTTTTTGAGACAGAGTCTCACTATGTAGCCAAGGCTGGCCTCTAAACTCATAAGAGATTTGGCTGCTTCTGCCCCTCAAGTGCTGGGATTAAAGACATGCACCACCACACCTGCCCCATGTTCTTTCTTTTAAAATGACTGATTGGAATCGAAAGAAAACTTTGCAGTATTCCTGCTTGAAGCTCCATTGCAGTATGTGGGTATCAAGATGCTGTCAATTGGTGAGTCTTCATTCAGCACAGGAAGGAAGTAGCACTGTGGGCAGTGATGGGAGTGAGTTGAGAGATATAGAGACCTGTGTAGGTAGATGGATGCAGTAGGAGTTAGAGACCTGTGTAGGTGGATGGATGCAGTAGGAGTTAGAGACCTGTGTAGGTGGATGGATGCAGTAGGAGTTAGAGACCTATGTAGGTGGATGGATGCAGTAGGAGTTAGAGACCTGTGTAGGTGGATGGATGCAGTAGGAGTTAGAGACCTGTGTGGATGGCTTTACTTAAAATACATCAATGTTCTTGCTTTTTTTTTTTTTTTTCCTTTTTAAACATGGTCTCTCTGTAACCCCATCTGGCCTGGAACTCAGTATGTAGACCAGGCTGGCTTTGAACTCACAGAGATCCGCCTGCCTCTGTCTCCTGAGTGCTAGGATTAAATGCATTCATCACCACTCCTGGCTCTGGTTCTCTCTCTCTCTCTCTCTCTCTCTCTCTCTCTCTCTCTCTCTCTTTCTTTGTTTTTTAGATCTGAATATCTGATTGGGTCAGCAGATCTTCCCAAGGGTGGTGCTGGGAAGAAGGACTAATGCAAGAAAAGGAAGGACTTTCAAGATGCTAGATTTGAAGTTTGCCTTAAAAGGACAAGTTAGGCATTGAGTTATACTTACTGTGTCTTGCTCAGTGAACAAACAAAATCCCCAAAAGGGCGGCAGAAAAGGCTCAGGAGCATCTGGCCCTTTTCTTTTCTGGAAGAGCTTTGTTGGGGTCTGCCTATTGGAAAGCTCCAGTCCTACAGTTTTAAAACTTTTTTTTAATTAATTTTATTTATTTCTATATGTATATGAATGTACTGTCTGCATGCAAGTTTGTGCACCCGTGTCATGCAATGCCACGGAGGCCAGAAGAGGGTGTCATATTCTCTTGGAACTGGAGTTCTCCTGGAATTGGAGTTTCAGACGGTTCTCGGCTGTCATATGGGTGCTGGGGATGGAACCTGGGTCCTCTGTAAGAGCGGTCGTCGCTCTTAACCACTAGGCCATCTCTCCAGCCCCAGTCCTACAGTTTTAAAGCTGCTGAAAGTTTTCATGGGATTTTTGGCCCCAGCCCAGTTACAAATTTTATTTTTGGTCTTTTTGAGACAGGGTCTCCCTGTAGTCCCAGCTGTCCTGGAACTCACTGTGTAGACCAGGCTGGCCTTGAACTCACAAAGATCCGCCTGCCTCTGCTTCCCAAGTGCTAGGATTAAAGGCGTGTGCCACCACGCCCAGCTTTTTTTTTGTGTGTGCCAGTAACAAATTTTGTGGTCAGAGACAACTTTGTTTCATTGTTTTCAGAGGACATTTTACTTGGTGGGGTAAAAAGTATTTAGTCAATGTTAAACTCCTTGTTTTCTAGAATTAAAGGTAACATGCACAAAAAGTATGATATGCTATTTTTCCTTTAGGGTTGGCTCTTTCTGGATGTGGTGTTGGTTTAGAGAAGTTCAAAGACTAAGGAACATTTTCTGCTAGTGTGTCAAGCTGGAGTGCTTCTTGTCTCTGATGGTGTGAAGGGAGCCCACAGAGGCAATCACAGGCTGTGTAGGGAATCCCAGAGTGAGCAAGAGGCTGTGCTCTTCGTTTGTCCATTCCTTCCAGAGCTTCTCAGAGTAGTTCCTAAGGAGGGATGTTATGTGCTGGGGATGTGTAGAGGGATGTGTAGAGATGGACTCTTGAGGACTTACAGGACTTGAAGTCAAGTTCAGTCTTTCTCACCGGGTGTGGTGGCACATGCCTTTAATCCCAGCACTCAGGAGGCAGAGGCAGGCAGATCTCTGTGAGTTCAAGGTCAGCCTAGTCTACATAGTGAGCTCCAGGCCAGCTGGGACTAAAGGGAGACCCTGTCTCAAAATCTTAAGACAAAAAAAGAAAAAAAAAAGAGAGAGAGACCAAATTTAATCTTTCTCATTTTCATAGTTGCGTTGATTTTAGCCAAGACTATGAATCTATATATTGTATGTTCATTTTTTAATTTTTATTTTTCAGCACAAATTAAAGGAAAGCTCCACTTTGCCTCCTTTGTAAGCAGCATCGCCTTGTGCAAAAGACTCCAACATGCAGCCACCACCCCAGGCAGTCCCATCTAGCATGGCTGGACCACCCCCAGCTGGGAATCCTCGGAGCATGTTCTGGGCCAACAGCCCTTATAGGAAGCCGGCCAGTAATAATGCACCAGTGGCTCCCATAACTCGCCCATTGCAACCAGTAACGGATCCGTTTGCATTTAATAGACAAACACTCCAAAACACGCCAGTGGCCAGTTCATCCAAAAGCACCCTGCCCAATTTGCAGGGCCCAGCCCTCCCTGTGTTTTCTCAGTGGCCTGGTTTTCCTGGGACTCCCACAAATGCTGGAGATGGCTCCCAGGGACCCCAGGAGCCTCTTTCAGGACCTCTGTCACAGCCCAGAGCAGATGCCAGTCTGTTTCCTCCTGTGTCCATCCCTTCATCGCTGCTTGAACTGAACAGCAGTAGAGGTGCCGAGGTCGGATCTGGCTCAGGGCCTGAAGTTCAGACGCTGCCACATCCACCTCAGTACATTCCAGGAATGGGTCCTGAGCAGCCTCACGGGGGCCATCCACATGACAGGCCTGGGCCTGACCAACCCTTGAGTAGGCACACCCCACTTGATGGTGCTGCGACCCAAGCAGCATCCCCTTTCTTCCCCCAGTCTAGCCAGCAGATGACGGGTCAGTGGGGGCTGGTGCAGGGAGGCCCGCAGCCTTCTTACCAGCACCATTTGCCCTGCCCAGAGGGACCTGTTCAGAATGCGGGGCCCCAGGCTGCCAGCTTGTCCCATTTCTCCTCTCCATCAAATCTACACCAGGGGCCTGGCCATGAGGCCCATGTTCCAGCAGTGTCTCCTCCAGCCCCCTTGGCCAGTGGTGGAGGGAATGAAGCAGTCCACCAGCAAAGTGGAAATCACTCATTGAGTAACTTCCCCCCTAAACATACTTTTGGGCAGAATTCCAGAATTGGGAGTATGTGGGCAAGCCCAGAGTTGAGACAGAATCCAGGAGTGAATAAAGAGCGCCTGCCAGACCCTGTCCCTGTGCAACCCCTCTCTCAGGGAAACAGTCCCGAAACCCAGGTGCACCGTCCCCCAGGGACTACCACTAGCCATGCCCTGCCTGAAGCGGCCTCAGGAGCTCTCTCAGTGTTTTTCCAAGGAGAGGAGACAGAAAATGAGGAGAACCTCTCATCAGAAAAAGGCTTCACTGACGGATTGGATTTGGATGGCTTTTCCTCCAGCCCTGGGTTGGGCCATCCACTGCCACCTGGACATGGAGCTGGTAGCGTTTATCAGGCCTTTCTCAAAGGCCCCAGCAGTGAGACTGCACATCAGGAAGGAGATGTGCAACCTTACTTTTCTCAGACTCCAGGGATCCAGCACAACAAACAGGCCACTAAAAGCACCACTGGTGATATGTGGGGCGACTCCGTGAGTTCCGGGTACGAGAATGTTGAGAACCTAGAATTTGTTCAGAATCAAGAAGTTTTGCCATGCGAGCCCCTAGGCATGGACCCCTCTTCCCTGAATGATCAGTTCCAATATGGGCCCCTTCCTGGGCCAGCTGTCCCTAGGCCTCTTACTATAGGTCTCACCAGAGGTGGGGGGCTGAATCTTGAGAGCCCAGATGCATCACTGCATCCAGCGAGACCTGAGAGTGTGTCATCCAGCTTCAGCAGCCACAGCCACAGGAGTCCTCCTGCATCAGCCAGGCCCCAAGAATTGGTGGGCACATTTATTCAGCAGGAAGTCGGAAAACCTGAAGATGATACTTCAGGTAGTTTTTTTAAGCAAATTGATTCTTCTCCTGTTGGAGGTGAAATGGATGAGAAGACTGGGAGCCACAATTACTGCAGCAGCCTGTCCCAGCCCTCAACCCCAAGTCCTCCAAAACCTACAGGTGTATTCCAGACAAGTGCAAATAGTTCTTTTGAACCGGTAAAATCCCACTTGGTTGGGGTGAAACCAGTTGAGGCAGATCGTGCCAACATGGTGGTTGAAGTGAGGGGGACCCACGACCACCAGAAGCAGCACAGGGCTGCTGTTGCACCTGATGCTTCTCCAGGCAACCTGGAGCAGCCACCAGACAACATGGAGACTCTGTGTGCACCCCAGGCCTGCCCTCTGTCTCTTAGCACTACTACGGAAGCTGGATACCTGACTTCACACACACTAGGATCACCCTTAGATACTGTGCGCCCAATGCCTGAAAAGAGGCCCTCAGCTAGGGCCCAGGGGATGGTGAAGTGTGAGAGCCCAGCGACAACTTTGTGGGCACAAAATGAGCTGCCAGATTTTGGTGGCAATGTCCTTCTGGCCCCTGCTGCCCCTGCACTTTATGTCCCTGTGAAACCAAAGCCAGCAGAAGTTGTTCATCATCCAGAACAGGGAGTGTCGTCTGGGCAGCAGCCACGGAAGCCAGGGTCTGTGCCACCTTTGCAGGACCGAGATTGTCCTGGTGCTTCTGAGAACCTTGAGAACCCTCCCAAGATGGGAGAAGAGGAGGCCCTTCCATTGCAGGCAAGTTCTGGTTATGCGAGTTTGCTGTCCTCGCCGCCCATTGAGTCTTCGCATAATCAACCTGTCTTGGTTGCCCAGCCTGATCAGAGCTATACTTTGGCTCAGCCCAGTAATCTTTCTGTGTCTTTACTGAGTCCTAATGAGAAGAATCAGTCCTGGGGAGATGCTGTGGTGGGAGAGAAAGCCATGGTGAACAGTGGCCAGGTTTTCAGTGGTGATCCTGGAAAACACTCTGCTGTGTCTGGGGTTCCAGCCAGTGCTGTTGCCCAGAGTCACATACCACGAGGTTCTGGATCTTCAGAAATGGTTCCTAGTCCACCTGCCAGCTTATTGGTCCAGCAGTTGTCTCATCCAGTTCCAAAGAACTCACTTCCTGAAAGTCAAAAGGATCCTAATGCAGAAAAGGCTCCTCCTGAGTTTAATATCCCTGCTGGAAGCACAAGTGTGATGTTAATTCCACCCGCAAACAGTACCCTGGTGCCTAGCAGCAATAAGACAGATAACTCCAGCAACTGGGAAGAAGCCGTTGGAGTCCTAGACTTCACATCCAATAGGACTTCTGAAAATCCTGTGAGAGCATATAGCCCATCCAACTCGGATGGCCTAGCTTCTCAGCAGGCTTTTGTCAATCATCCCAGACAATCTGGACCTGGGCCACATAACCCAGACCATTTCTACCAGCAGGTAACAAAAGGTACCCAGGACCAGTATGGCCTAGAAAGAGCCCAGCCCGAGCTGTTGCCTCCTCAGCCACAGACTTCTCCCTCACAAATGCCCCAAGCAGCATGTCCAGATCCTTCAAATCCAGAAAGTCCACCCACACCAGGACAGTTTGAAAGCTCTACCCAGCTACCAGCAAGTCCAGCTCCAACCGACATGGGCCACCAGCTGCCACCTCGGCCACCTCAGTCCTCCAGTGCATCAGTTGTGTCTACCAACTCCAGCCAGGCAGCTGTGCGGTTAGAGCAGCCATGGCTACACCCACTGCCTCCCAATGTTTTTGGTCCACCACCTCAAGATTTGGCATCCTACTACTATTACAGACCTCTGTACGATGCCTACCAGTCTCAGTACTCGTCACCGTACCCGCCAGATCCTGGGGCAGCCTCCCTGTATTACCAGGTAAGAGCACTAGTGTTGTTTAAGTTTAACCATCTTTCTCTCCTTGCTCTGGCTCCTGAGTTCTCTCATGCAGTCTTTCCCAGGTGTGACTTGTCTTCAGACCCATGTGCCCCTGAAGAGAGTCCTCCCTGGAGACCAGCAGAGGTCCTCGCTTAGAGAGTCCTGGCAGAAGTAGCCTGTTGAATTGCTTGTAATACCTGTGCTGTTTTCCTGTAATCTATCATCTTTAAATTGACAGAAAGAGCCCTTGTTTCCTAGAATTCTTTTCAGCTCACTGCAGAGTTAGTGCTCTGTGCACTTTGGGAAGCAGGTTACCTTTTGGGAGATTTTTGTATTTTTTTGTGTTTTGAGACAAGGTATCAAGCTTGGGGACTAAGTGAGCCATCTTTCCTGCACTTTTATATGGTTTTAACAACGAAAAACTCATAAAATTGACAAAATTTGCAACAGGTAGCGGGGCGTGGTGGCGCACGCCTTTAATCCCAGCACTTGGGAGGCAGAGGCAGGCGGATCTTTGTGAGTTCAAGGCCACCCTGGTCTACAGAGCAAGTTCCAGGCCAGCTGGGGCTACAGGGAGACCCTGTCTCGAAAAGACAAAAAAAAAAATTGACAACAGGAATAACTCTTTTAAATCTCTTCTTGAAAATAAAATTTTTGAGGGAAAAGGTTAGGTTATCCATGTATAGTAATGAAGAAAGGTGAGACTCTATAAACTTCTCTCAAGTGCATGGCAGTGACCCAGCAGAGTGGGAGCTGTGCTGCATTGTGGGAGTCCTGCTGCAGAGTAGGAGGCCTGCTGTCTCCTTTCCCGCCTCTCTCTTTGCAGTGATACAAGCTCACAACTGCTGTTTTGTTCTGCCTAGCTTCAGTAACTTAAAATGATGTGAAATGTCCATGGACATTTGCTTTTCCTCAACTCTGGCCCAGACTCCGTATCACCCAAGGCAGATGGAGTGGTATTATACAAATACGGAAGATTCAGGTCCTGTAGTGCTTGGGGCCAGAGGATGTTGAATTTTTGTGCTATCTGGGGCTGCATAGGAAGACAAGGTCAGAAGGAGCCTCAGTAGCAGGGCTGGGGTGGCCACAGGCTTGTGCCTCCCACCCAGCCTCAGGCATCATCAAGTAAGTAGTTACATATTCGCCCCAGAGAGCTGTAAATCTCAGATTCTGAAAGAGGAGTCCTAGGTTTTATTCCTATGCAAGGGAGCTCAGCTCTGTATGTCCTTAGGGTGCAGAGTGAGGGGAGCCACAGGCCCCTTGGGCATAGGAAGCTCGTTAATCATCTGTGAGAGTGCATTCTTTCCTCTTTGGCTGTTATTACCAGAGCTTAGAGAGCTTAGCGAGCCATGGTGGTGCACACCTTTAATCCTAGCACTTGGGAGGCAGAGGCAGGCGGATCTTTGTGAGTTCAAGGCCAGCCTGGTCTACAGTGTGAGTTCCAGGAACGTGGGTCGGGGCGGCTACCATGGGAGGAACTTGGATTTGTTTCTATTTTTGTCTCGAAACAAAAGAACTAAAAAAAATAAAAAAAAGCCGTTTCATGATTTCTTGTCACCTACCTGCTAGGCAATGGCAGAGCCAAGGCTTTTACACATGGGCGGCATGAACTCTGCTTCATGCCTGTATCACTTCACCCCTCTTCAGATCACTGCATGTCCACTGAGGCCTCAGTTCAGGGACAGGGCTGAGGTCACATTTATGTTGTAGTGGGGCTAAAATCCTTGTCAGAATAAGATATGATCTTTGTGCTATGTGTGGTGGTTCATGCCTGTCAGGACTGGAGAGGCTGAGACAGGAGGATTACCCTAAGTTTTAGGCCAGCATGGGCTGCACTGTGAGTTTCAAGCCAGTTTAGACTACAGTGTAAGACCCTATCTCGCAGACAAATAAAGTAACAAACAACCCCTTCCCCCAGTTCCAAAACAATTGGCACTGAGATAATTTCTTGTGAGGTTTCCTTTGGTTCTGGGATTCATTCATGTGGAGCCCTGGAGGAAGAAACCATTCTGTGTGTCCAGGGCTTTTGGTGTTAGGCAGCTTCTGCTGGCTGCCAGTTGTGGACTGCACTTTGTTGGTTTTGTTTGCATGGCGGAAGCCCATTTCAGCCCTTTTGGGGGCAGTGGCATCTGGAGCGTAGAGCAGAGCTTCCCACTCAGTCTGCTCCTCTTGGAGTCTAACGGTGCCCACACCTTTCCACAGGATTTCTACAGCCTGTATGAGCCTCGATACAGGCCCTATGACAGCTCAGCACCTGGTTATGCTGAGAACTTCCGATACCCTGAACCGGAGCGGCCCAGCTCCCGAGCAAGTCACTGCTCAGACCGGCCTGCACCCAGGTGGGAACTATGTCTCATATGGTGGCCTCACTCGCATCTCAGACTGTTGTGTTGTGTTGTGTGATGGGAACTCAGTGATGGGAATAATTCTTTATCTGTAAAGAATTAATGCAAACCCATTTTGTCAGCATGGACAAATGGTATGATGTGTTTTTAAGTTGAACTAAGCACAGTGCCACATGCAGTCCAAGCAGAGCTGGTAGGTTAGCATTTGGCCCCACCCGCTAGCAGGGCCAGAGTCTATGCAAGGCCACAGAAAAGTGGCGTCTGCTAGTAAACAGGCGGTTGTTCTGTCACCAGGCACATCTATTCCACTGGGAGTTTGATGATGGGCTTTTAGACTGTAGCAGCAGCAACTCTTAACTGGTGCAGATATTTTTAGTCTTTTTTAAAACAAATATTTTATTATTTTTTGTTTTACATGTATGAGTGTATTGCCTGCATGTATGAATGCACCCCGAGTGTTGTGCAGTGCCTGAGGAGGTCAGAAGAGGGGGTCAAATTCCCCTGGAACTGGAATTACAGGTGGTTGCTAGCTGAGTACTGGGAATTGAACCCAGGTCCTCCGCAAGAGCAGCCAGTGCTCTCAACCACTGAGCCATCTCTCCAGCCCCATTTTCAGTCTTGAGGACTGGTCACAGAGATAGCATATGAATCCGTCCAGCAGGCTCCAGTACAGGACCCAAAAGCTGTGCTCTGTGCCTGGCTCTTCCACAGCCCCCGTCCCTGTCTCCAGCCTGCGTATCTCCTGCAATGGCTCTGCATTTTGTATCATGGGGGAGAGATTTGGAAGGAACCCTGACACTGCCCTCTGAGTAAGCTTGTAGCCTGGTCAGAGTCCACTTGCCTTCTCAGTTCCCCAGAGCTTGCTTTTGATTTTATGTCTACTTGAGACCATTGATGATATTGGGCAAAGTAGTGGGGTGTGGGTCCTGGTCACTGTGAACTTTGCCACCTCTATTCTTGATGTTGTCTGGGTTGGTTAAGCCCAGTAGTAAGTGCTCATGGGAGCTGGCTCTGTGTCACTTCAGTTTAGAAGTTTCTAGCTGCTGGGGCTGGAGAGATGGCCTGGCGGTTAAGAGCGCCAACCGCTCTTGCAGAGGACCCGGGTTCGATCCCTAGCACCCACATGGTGGCCGAAAACCGTCTGAAACTCCAATTCCAGGAGAACTCCAGTTCCAGGGGAGTCCGACGCCCTCTTCTGACCTCCGCGGCATTGCACGTCACGGGTGCACAGACTTGCATGCAAACAATGCATTCATACACATACGGAAATAAATAAAATTAAAAAAAAAAAAGAATAAAAAAAAAAGTTTCTAGCCGCTAAGGCTGTATGTGTACCACTTTCAGAAGTCTGCAGACTGGTTCTGAAGACAGACTGCTTTGCCTATGAGCCTTCACCCACTTAGCTGGCTCTAGCATATTTTGCTCCAAAGGCATGTAGTATGCAGGCATGCAGAGCTAATGATTCTGGGTCTCTATGAAGCACAGCAACACTGAGACTTTGGTCTCTCAAGGAACTTAATTGTAGAATTAGAGTGTTCGTGGGTGCTGGAGTACCTGGCTAGCAGTGGGAGGCCCTGGGTTTGATCCCAATACTGAGAGTTGGACATACACTTGATTGTGAGAGACCATCTGGAGTATTTGCTGTTATGTATGCCCTGTTAACCTGGAAAGTGGCATTTGACTCACACAGCTCCCTGATTCAGAATCTCTAAGGGGTGATACCATGGGTAGCTGTTTCCTAGAGCTCCAAAGGTGGAGGACATGGAAAGGATAGAGTCAGGGTAGGGCAGCTCTTCCCATTGTGCCAGTTCCCATCTTTTTGCCCGCTTACTGTTTCATGTAAGAATTCATTTGAGGCGGCCAAGGGTAGCTGTGACAGTGGGCAGGCCTCCAGTCTTAGGCTGGCTCAAGTCACTTCTGTGTTTTGTCATTATGGCTGAAGCTTTCCCTTCAGCTTTTGGGATCCTCTTGAGTGTCTTCAGCCCTCATAACAGCCTTCATGGGAGGGTGTCCTCTGTGTTCCCCTGCCTGCCTGTGAACACTTGGTATTATGCCACTCAGTGTTAGGGAGATCTGGTTGAGGTGTGACCCATCTTTCATTTTTGTGATTGTCATTCCTGAACTGCAGGTGGGTTGGTAGGGTGGTTGAGGTGGTGGCATGCTCTTGAACTTGCTTTGTGTTAAAGGTGTTTTTCTGGAACCATTGCCATGTAGATGAATGTCTGGAGTAGCCAGCCTGAAGGCCTTAAGGCCAGATTGGTGGTATTACTGTGGCTGAGCAGCTGGGCAAGCAGATCCTTTGTTAGCTAGGCAGCCTGGCTCAGCTACAGTTTCCTGAAGGGAAAGGAGAAAAGCCATGTTAAGAAGTCATTGCAGGGGCTGGAGAGATGGCCTAGTGGTTAAGAGCACTGACTGCTCTTGCAGAGGACCCAGGTTCGATCCCCAGCACCCACATGGCAGCTGAGAACCATCTTTAACTCCAGTTCCAGGGGAATCCAACACCCTCTTCTGACCTCCGCGGCATTGCACAACACGGGTGCACAAACCTGCATGCAGACAGTACATTCATACACATATAAAAATATATTTAAAAAAAAAAAAAGAAGTCAATACAGCCAGGAGTGGTGGCGCATGCCTTTAATCCCAGCACTCTGGAGGCAGAGGCAGGCAGATCTCTGAGAGTTCAGGGCTAGCCTGGTCTACATAGCGAGTTCCAGGCCGCTGGGACTAAAGGGAGACCCGTCTCAAAAAGACAAAAAAAAAAGAAGTCAATACAGCCAGGAGTGGTGGCGCATGCCTTTAATCCCAGCACTCTGGAGGCAGAGGCAGGCAGATCTCTGAGAGTTCAGGGCTAGCCTGGTCTACATAGCGAGTTCCAGGCCGCTGGGACTAAAGGGAGACCCGTCTCAAAAAGACAAAAAAAAAAGAAGTCAATGCATTGTGTAAAAGTTGGTGTTAGAAAATTTAAAAACCACCGTTTGGTGCTTTCAAGAATCTTAAGAGTACTAAAACTCTTACACTAGCTCCTCTTACCTAGTCTCATCCTTTTTGTAACGGGAGTCAGGTCATACATAGTTCAGTCTGTCAGGCTAACAGTGTGTTGGGCTATGGCCCGGACCCAGCCTCACAGATCTGCTCTCCAAGGCCATACAGAGCACACAAATCGAGCTAGCTAGTGGCTTTCCTAAAACCTGTTGAAATCGATGTTTTCTGGTTCTTCACATCTGTAATCCTTTTACTCTGGAGGCTTAGGCAGGAGGATTGAACTCTCTGGCTCTGAGAGTTCAAGGCCATCCCTTATCTGGCGCATACCTTTAATCCTAGCACTCCGGAGGCAGGGCCAGGCTGATCTCTGTGAGTTCAAGGCCGGCCTGGTCTACATAGCGAGTGCTAGGAACAGCTAGGACTAAAGGAAGACCCTGTCTCAAAAAGACAAAAACAGACAACAAACAACAACAGCAGCAGCAACATAAAACAAAAAAAGAAGGAAATTGCAATTTTAGGTTGATTTGGGGCTTATTGCTTCTTGATGCCACTAAGTGTGGTGTAAAAACTCTATAGCCCCAGCACTCTCTATGTAGAGAGTTCCAGGCCAGCTGGGGCTGCAGGGAGACCCTGTCTCAAAAAGAAAAAAACAAAAATATAGGGTGCAGCACTCAGAGTGGGAAAGGCTCAGTCCTGCTGAAGTTCAGTTTCTTTGTTGCATGATGGGGAGTTCCATATCTCATCAGTTTCTGCTTTTGATCTTCTGGTTAGAGTTATTCATAACCAAAGCACTTTGACGAATATCTGTTCTGTTAATGCTTGCATGTGCACATGCATGTGTGTGTGGGGGGGTTCTGTGGGTCTGTGGGTGTGTGCATGCTTCGAGTTGGTTAATTTTTTGCTACACTTTAAGAAAAGGATACTGTGTTTTTGTTTTTGTTTTTAATTATTTATTTTTGTATGTGTATGAATGTACTGTTTGCATGTAGGTTGGTGCATCCGTGTCATGCAATGCCGCGGAGGTCAGAAGAGGGTGTCAGATTCCCCTGGAACTAGAGTTCTCCTGGAATTGGAGTTTCAGACGGTTCTCAGCCGCCATGTGGGTGCTGGGGCTCGAACCCGGGTCCTCTGCAAGAGCAGTTGGCCATCTTAACCGCTAGGCCATCTCTCTAGCCCAAGGATACTGTGGTTTTTTTTTTAACTTTTTAAAAAATTTTTTTATTTCTGTATGTGTATGAATGTACTGTATGCATGTAGGTCAGTGCACTCGTGTCATGCAATGCCACGGAGGTCAGAAGAGGGTGTTGGATTCCCCTGGAACCGGAGTTCTCCTGGAATTGGAGTTTCAGACGGTTCTCAGCCACCATGTGGGTGCTGGGGATCGAACCTGGGTCCTCTGTAAGAGCGGTTGGCGCTCTTAACCTCTATGCCATCTCTCCAGCCCCGATACTGTGTTTTTAACAATTCTGTTTTTTGTTTTTCCCAGGCAAGGGTATCCTGAGGGATACTATAACTCCAAAAGTGGATGGAGCACTCAGAGTGACTACTATGCAAATTATTACTCTGGCCAGTATGATTATGGAGGTATGTGTAGTAGTTATAGCCAGTAGTAGGCAACTTCCATAGATGGCTTGTGACCCCCACAGCCATGTGCAAGTCACAGTGCTCAGTGAATCCAGATTGCATTTCCTTTCACTAGTCTGTTTTTATCCCAAGAGCCATGGTTACTTTGCATCTAAGAACAGTCATTGTGACGACTTCCACTGAGAAGTCACATCTTTTTTTAAATTTTTTAAAAATTTTATTTATTTCTGTATGTGTATGAATGTACTGTCTGCATGCAAGTTTGTGCACCCGTGTCGTGCAATGCCGCGGAGGTCAGAAGAGGGTGTCGGATTCCCCTGGAACTGGAGTTCTCCTGGAATTGGAGTTTCAGACGGTTCTCGGCTGCCATGTGGGCGCTGGGGATCGAACCTGGGTCGTGCTTTCAAGAATCTTAAGAGTACTAAAACTCTTACACTAGCTCCTCTTACCTAGTCTCATCCTTTTTGTAACGGGAGTCAGGTCATACATAGTTCAGTCTGTCAGGCTAACAGTGTGTTGGGCTATGGCCCGGACCCAGCCTCACAGATCTGCTCTCCAAGGCCATACAGAGCACACAAATCGAGCTAGCTAGTGGCTTTCCTAAAACCTGTTGAAATCGATGTTTTCTGGTTCTTCACATCTGTAATCCTTTTACTCTGGAGGCTTAGGCAGGAGGAATTGACGCCTGGCTCTGAGAGTTCCAGGCCATCCCTTATCGGCGCCTTACCTTTAATCCTAGCACTCGAGGCAGGGCCAGGCTGATCTCTGTAGTTCAAGCCGGCCTGGTCTCATAGCGAGTGCTAGGAAAAGCTCGGACTAAGAAGACCCTGTCTCAAAAAGACCAAAACAGACAAACAAACAACACCGCAGACAGCAACATAAAACAAAAAAAAGAAGGAAATTGCAATTTTAGGTTGATTTGGGGCTTATTGCTTCTTGATGCCACTAAGTGTGGTGTAAAAACTCTATAGCCCCAGCACTCTCATGTAAGAGTTCCAGGCCAGCTGGGCTGCCCCCCCCCCCCCCCCCAGGAGACCTGGTCTCAAAAAGAAACAAAACAAAAAAATATAGGGTGCAGCACTCAGAGTGGGAAAGGCTCAGTCCTGCTGAAGTTCAGTTTCTTCTTGTTGCAGATGGGAGTTTCCAAATCTCATCAGTTTCTGCTGTTTGATCGTCTGGTTAGAGTTATTCATAACCAAAGCACTTTGACGAATATCTGTTCGGTTAATGCTTGCATGTGCACATGCATGGTGTGTGGGGGGGTTTTGTGTGTCTGTGGGTGTGTGCATGCTTCGAGTTGGTTAATTTTTTGCTACACTTTAAGAAAAGGATACTGTGTTTTTTGTTTTTTGTTTTTAATTATTTATTTTTGTATGTGTATGAATGTACTGTTTGATGTAGGTTGGTGCATCCGTGTCATGCAATGCCGCGGGGGGGGGGGAGGTCAGAAGAGGGTGTCAGTATTCCCCTGGAACTAGAGTTCCCTGGAATTGGAGTTTCAGACGGTCCGCAGCCGCCATGTGGGTGGCGTGGGTCGAACCCGGGTCCTCTGCAAGAGCCAGTTGGCCATCTACCGCTAGGCATCTCTCTAGCCCAAGGATACGGTGGTTTTTTTTTAACTTTTAAAAAATTTTTTTTTATTTCTGTATGTGTTATGATGTACTGTTGCATTAGGTCAGTGCCTCGTGTCATGCAATGCCACGGAGGTCAGAAGAGGGTGTTGGATTCCCCTGGAACCGGAGTTCTCCTGGAATTGGAGTTTCAGACGGTTTCAGCCACCATGTGGTGCTGGGGATCGAACCTGGGTTCCTCTGAAGAGCGGTGGCGCTCTTACCTCTATGCCATTCTCTCAAGCCCCGATACTGTGGTTTTTAACAATTCTGTTTTTTGTTTTCCCAGGCAAGGGTATCCTGAGGGATACTATAACTCCAAAAGTGGATGGAGCACTCAGAGTGACTACTATGCAAATTATTACTCTGGCCAGTATGATTATGGAGGTATGTGTAGTAGTTATAGCCAGTAGTAGGCAACTTCCATAGATGGCTTGTGACCCCCACAGCCATGTGCAAGTCACAGTGCTCAGTGAATCCAGATTGCATTTCCTTTCACTAGTCTGTTTTTATCCCAAGAGCCATGGTTACTTTGCATCTAAGAACAGTCATTGTGACGACTTCCACTGAGAAGTCACATCTTTTTTAAATTTTAAAATTTGTTTATTTCTTGTATGTGTATGAATGTGACGTCTGCATGGCAAGGTTTGTGCAACCTGTGTCGTGCAAGCCGCGGAGGTCAGAGAGGGTGTCGATTTCCCCTGGGAACTGGAGTTCTCCTGGAATTGGAGTTTCAGACGTCCTCGGCTGCCATGGGTGGCTGGGATCGAACCTGGTCCTCTTCAAGGATGGAGGGAGAAGAGATGGGGAGAGCGGTCCGTGCTCTTAACCACTAGGCATCTCTCCAGCCCCGAGAAGTAACATCTTACTACCATATTGGTAGTTGTAGCTGACAACATACATTGGCTTAATAGTCAGTAGTTCTGGGACTGCCTTGTACACGTGTGACTGCTCCATTGTGGGTGATGAAGCTGAGATAAATGCAGGGCTGGCTCCCAACCTCACTGGCCACATTTGCATGCTAAGAAGCCATCTGAGGCTGACACCTGATCCTTGGTGGTGGACGTACACCACCTACTGTGGCAGCTCCAGGTACTTCACAGTTAGACTCTACCACATTGTAGCAGCACACACTGTCCTGGGAAGAGTTGGCGGGAAGAGTTGGCGTTTCCTCAGTGACTGCCATGTGCTGGTCCTTCTACTTCCTAGAGCTCTTCCCTTTAAGGTTTGCACTCATTTTCAAACACGTGTGTCCTGCTTATACATAATGTTAATGTTCCTTTTCAGAGTTAGCTTTTAATAGAGTTATTTCTTAAAATCTCCTGGATCACATTAGGAAGAAATACTAGTATAATCTATAGTGGAGATTAACTGTTAAAATGTAGTTATTGGGGTGCTGGAGAAACGGCTCGCGGTTAAGAGCGCTGGCTGCTCCTACAGAGGGCCTAACATGTTTGCTAACATCTGTCCATAACTCCAGTTCCAAGAGAATCCAACACTCTCTTCTGACCTCCATGGGCCATTGCATGACAGGTGACTTCACACATTCAGGCAATAAACTCATAACATAAAATAAAAACAAGAAGCGGGCATGGTGGTGCCTGCCTTCAACCCAGCACTCCGGAGGCAAGAGACAGGCAGATCTCTGTGAGTTCAAGGCCAGCCTGGTCTACATAGTGGCTCCAGGCCAGCCGGGACTAAAGGGAGACCCTGTCTCAAAAATACCAAACAAAAATAAAATAAATAAAATCAAGAAATAAAAATTTTTTTCAATAAGATTGAGAGCCAGGGTAGGTTCATGAACATAGGGAGGTTTCACATGTGTAACTTGTGGCAATGGTGGGATCAAGCATAGGATCCAGGCCACACTAGACAAGGGTCCAGAGTGGAGTGAAGAAATGGGTGGTAGGCCAGCCCTAAACTGAGAAATATTGGAACTTTTACTACTGGGTGAGGGGGAGTATGCTTTACTTATGGTCTCTAGGTAAACTAGCTCCAGTGGGTGAATTTGCACTGAAGGAATCCTGGGTATAAATGCTTGATGGATAGGACTTACCATGGTATGCAGATGGAGGAAGGGGTTCTAAATTTGATTAGGAACTATTGTGTGAATGGAAATACAAAGGGGGCTGGAGAGATAGGCTAGGGTTAAAGCACCGACGCTCTTGCAGAGGACCCGGGTTTGATCCCACGCACCCACATGTGCGGCTAAGAACCGTCTGTAACTCCAATTCCCAGGAGAACTCCAGTTCCAGGTTCC
Source organism: Rhizomys pruinosus (assembly GCA_009823505.1). Lineage (NCBI taxonomy): Eukaryota > Metazoa > Chordata > Mammalia > Rodentia > Spalacidae > Rhizomys > Rhizomys pruinosus. The sequence continues at coordinate 1,137,205 of VZQC01005317.1, read as the reverse complement.
AGGAATCCGAGACCCTCTTCTGACCTCCGCGGCATTGCACGACACGGGTGCACAGACCTGCATGCAGACAGTACATTCTACACATACAAAATAAAATTAAAAAAAAAAAAAAAAAAAAAAAGAAATGTACAAAAGCTCAAAAAAGATTTTTTTTAAGTAGTTATTGGGGCTGGGTCTGTAGCTCAGTGGCAGTGTTTGTTTAGCTTGCAGAAAGCTGGGCGGTTCTGTGTGCTAACGCTACACTTAGCCCTATGTTCTTCACTTACAGACCCAGGTCGCTGGGATCGCTACTATGGGTCTCGCTTCAGGGACCCTAACACCTGGGACCGGAGGTACTGGTATGACTCAGAAAATCACTCCTCTCGGAAAGAAAATTATGCTTACAGTGACAGGTTGGTAAAATGCATATATGTGAAGGAAGGCATAGAGAGCTGAGGTGTGCTTGCTTGCCCCTCCTGTCTTTGTATTAATCCGCTGTAATTCTGAGTTTTCTTGGATGCAATCTCTGCTATCTGAAAGAGGAAGCACTGGCTCACCTTCTGAGTGCCTGCTTCTGTGCTGTGCAGGTTACACCTGTTCAGATATGTTTCCCCCAATCGCTCGGGAGGACCTAGGGTCTGACTTCTCTTTTCTATGTGTCCCTTCTCCATCCTGCCTATAGCTGGGGCAGGGACCACACTCAAGGTGCACCTGACTCAGAGGACATCTGAGTCAGAATCTAGGATTTGGTTTCTTGTGGCTGGCCTGCAAGATTAACTGTTACTAACATTCTTCAGGATGAAGACTACCTTAGGACAAAGGGAGGGTCAGCTGCAGCCTCAAGCAGTTCCTGGAAGTTCCACAATGTCCCTGGAACTGCCCTTCCAAATTCCACTCTTCCTTGGACCCCTCTTTGCTCTAGGCCTGAGAAATATGACGATCACTGGAGGTATGACCCTCGCTTCACAAGTAGCTTCGATGACGACACTGAGCTCCACAGAGACGCCTATGGAGAAGAGGCAGACAGGCGCAGCGTCCACAGTGAGCACTCAGCACGGAGCCTGCGCAGCACACATAGCCTGCACAGCCGCCGCAGCAGCCTCAGCTCCAACTCACACCAGGTATGCTTGGCAGGGCCAGTAGCAGAAAGAGTGGCAGTTGTGTCTGGGCCTAACTCCTGTTTGCATAATTCTAATGGTGTAGCCACTGTCTGTCTGTCATTCATGGGACCTCACTTTCCCTGCTTGCCTTTTTTCCCAAGAGTCAGATTTACAGAAGCCACAATGTGACTGCCGGTTCCTTTGAGGCCCCTCATGCCCCGGGCTCATTTCATGGTGATTATGCCTATGGTACCTATGCCAGCCATTTCAGTGGTGCCCATGGTTTTCCAGAGTACAGCTGCCCTGCAGACACCTCCTGGCCTGCCGTGGAGCAAGGTGCGTCTTGATAGCTCAGTGTGCAACCACCAGCCTGGGGTGGAACAAGGGAGTCAGCTCAGCTCTGCTCTGCAGCCTGTGGCCACTGTCCTGAGTGCCACAGCTTGGTAGTACAAGCTACTGTTGGTGTTTGGATTGCTGTTTGGCTCAGGGTCTGAGAGCTGTCTTCTTGAGCACATGTGCATTGTTAAAGTAGCACTTTGAATGAAGCCAGTCCCCTTCCTAGCCAAGTGTTGGCCGGCACCTGTCTGTGTTCCCTGCACCATCCATGTGGTAAGCAGTTTTGGAACTCCAAGTGCCCCTCAAAAGACTTATTTCCAGATGTGTGCTAGTGTGCTAGTTTCTTGTTCTGATTCCCTCCCTGGAAAGATGCAGGGAGTTGTGTAAAGTTAGAGGGCATAGGAGAACACTGTGTCAATCAGCAATCTTCCTTTTCTGTGGTAGTTGCTGGATTGTGCTGCTGTTGGGTGCTCTGTGATGGTCTAAAGAAAAGCTGTTAGGGAGTTTGGGTAGAAAGCCTGAGCTGGGAATCTGGATCTGAAGCTGAGAGGCATAACAAATTCATTGTGCTCTTCCCATTTATTTAAATTCAGTTCCTTCAAGACCAACCTCTCCTGAAAAGTACACAGTGCCTCATGTCTGTGCCCGGTTTGGTCCTGGCGGCCAGCTCATTAAAGTCATTCCCAACTTGCCTTCGGAAGGACAGCCTGCACTAGTGGAGGTCCATAGCTTGGAGGTAGGTGGGGGTGCTAGTCCTGGGCACCCCAGGCTTCACAATTTGCTATTGCCAACTTGCCATTCGCTTTTAGAAAAGGTGTGTTCCTGGGAAGCGTCAGCTACAGGGCTTCCCTTGTGCTTGCCAATGGCTTTTAAGCAGCATTTAAGCAGCTGCTTCAGGTGTTAAGATTTGGTTTTATTGTGTGTGGCTTTTTCCTCCATTCACATTTTTTGACTCAGAGAGGGTGTTCATTTTGTCAGTGGTTTTAAGTAATGGACAGAGATTGAGCATGCCTGCTCTGAGTGAGTCTGGACCAGCGGGAGACCCTGCTTTACAGCCCCAGAAGCCTCTCTTGTCACATCTGTTGAAACTCAAATAGAGTTTTCTGTTTAAAATTGAAAGTTCTTAGCGGGTGTGTGGCACACGCCTTTTAATCCAGCACCTGGGAGCAGCCAGGCAGGCGGATCTTTGTGAGTTCAATGCAGCATCTGGTCTACGATGAGTTCCAGGAACAGCTGGGGCTACAGGAACCCTGTCTGAAAAGACAAAAATAACTAAATAAATTCAAAATAAAATAAAATGAAAGCTCCCTTTGTAGTCCATGCTCATGTTGTGGTGCCAACACCTTCACTGTCTGTGTGGCTGGTGCACATGGCCCTGGCAGTCGCCGTCAGAGCCTTGGTGACTGACTGCACACTTGGGCCCCGCTCGGCCCCTCTCGTTACAGACCTTGCTGCAGCACACACCTGAGCAGGAGGAGATGCGCTCCTTCCCGGGACCTCTTGGCAAGTGAGTTCCTTGCTAGGGTGTCTCTTGCTGTCTGCACAGTGCAGCCACTAGGTTCGGCTTCATAGTTCTGACTGTATCCCTCACCAAGCCTTCCTTCTTTTCCAGAAATGACACCCACAAAGTGGATGTTATTAATTTTGCACAGAACAAAGCTACAGAGTGTTTGCAGAACAAAAGATTAATAGACAAAGAATCTGCAAGTCTTCTTTGGAATTTCATCATTCTGTTATGCAGACAAAATGGAGTATGTCCTCTTTTACTTCTGGAATGTTCTTCCCATTCCCTTTGAGATTGCTCCAGTGCTCCTTTCCTGAGCCTGTTCCTGCATAGCAGGCTTTCTCAGGAAGAGTTGTCAGCAACCTGTGGGAGCAGGAGGGAAGGAAATGTGAATTTCAGGGGTGAGCTGGAGCCTCAGCCCTTGTGGGAGGCTGGGTGTCAGCTGCATCCTGTCCACGTAAAGAGCCAGCCTTTGTTTCGAAGGGGTCCTTTCATGTGCCACCTGTGGAGACCTGGTTAGGGCCCTCCTCCCTGGCAGCATGGCTTACCTGGCTGGAAACTCTGTTTCTAGTAAAGTCGTATATTGTTCTCTGCCCTGTCCCTGTTGACCCTGTAGACCGTGGTGGGAACAGACATTGCAGAGCTTCTGTTACGAGACCACAGAACTGTGTGGCTTCCTGGGAAGTCACCCAATGAGGCAAACCTAATAGACTTACCAATGAAGGTGTGTGAACAAGTGGAAGAGGAGGAGTCTGGGGAAGCGCAGCTCTCATTTCTCACTGACAGTCAGACAGTGACCACCAGCATACTTGAGAAGGAAACAGAGAGGTTCCGAGAGCTTCTGTTGTACGGCCGGAAGAAGGTAAGCACTCTTCATGAACCCTCCCGGTGTTTGTGTGTGTCTGTCACGCCCAGGTGCTAGGGCTGGACCAGGGCATGCTCCTCTCTGCGCTGAGTCTTGGGGATGACATGTTCTCAGATTGAAGCTTTGATCCACTCCTGTGTGTATTTTATTATGGTGAGATAGGATTCGACATATCTCAAGCCTTGGTTCCAACCTGCTTTGTAGCTGAGGCTTGATTCTCCTTCGCCAAGTGCGGATGTGCCACTATGCCCAGTCACGACTCCTTAAATGGGCAGTGCTAAGCACTGGGTGTGGGTATCGGGGCATCTGGGATTCTGGATCCCTACCCAACTGTTTACACAACTCTGGTTGTGCACAGTACAGGGATGGGCCTGAGTGGCCATGATTAACAGTGTACACAGGAGGGCTGAAAGTATGCTTATTAGGGCAGAAGACATCCTGTTATGGAAATGCCAAGTGTAGGAGGCTTGTGGGATTCTCTGTGATAGGCATCTGGTAGGCCCCAGGTTCTCTGTCTTTCCATATCGTGATCAATTTGGGAAGTTTGTGGTTTTAGTGTGCTTTGGTTCTAGGAATGGAACCCCAGGGCCTTGTACATGCCAAGCATGTATTCACCTCTGAGCCTCGACAAGCTTTTTGTTTTTAAACAGGGCTTTTTTTTTTTTTTTTTTTTTTTTTTTTTTTTTTTTTTTTTTTTTTTTTTTTTTTTTTTTTTTTTTTTTTTTTTTTTTTTTTTTTCCTTTTCTTTTCTTTCCTTTTTCTTTTTTTTTTTTTTTTGTTTTTTTTTTTTTTTTTTTTTCTTCTTTTTGGCTACAGGCCAGACCCGGGGGGCTCAATGTCATGATCCTCTCTGCCCCTGCCTCCCAAGTCTGTGACTACAGATGTGTGCTGCGACATTTGGCTGGAGAGCTCTTTTCTGAGACAGTCTTGTTAGGTTGTCTCGGCCAGCCTTGAAGTCTTAGGCTCAAGTGGTCTTCCTGGCTGTTTTTCCTTAGTAGTTGAAAGCAGAGGCTTATGCTTCATGCCCAGTGAGTACTCAGATATGGTACATAGGATTTCAACATGGGCATTTCACAGCTGATAGAAATCATAAACCTTATTAGGTTTTATGACTATTTACTTCTGTTGCTGAGTTTTTGCCTTCTTGCCAAAAGTGCACAAATTATTTTGGGTATAGTGAGGCTATATCATGGAAGATGTTACCTGTGTTGGAAGGGTTTTTGGAGGTTCAGGTGTCACCTGGATTGGGGATTTGATGCTGATGTGGATTCGTTGCAGTGGACAAGTGCTGCCACTTGTTCCCACTGTGCTGGTTCTTCACTTAGAAATGCAGAATAAAAAGCGGTGTGCACATTCATATCTCATGGACAAGGACTCTGAAATTGAGAGAAAGAGATGAAGACAAGTTGTTGCTCATGAACTGGATGCATGTCTGGGCGGCCGTCTGGTGTGTTTGTCTTCTGAATAGCAGTGCCCATCCTTGCTTTTTGATTACGTGGCACAGTGCTGTGCATGTGTGTGCGTTTCCACAGAAGCCTCAAATGCAGCAGGGATGCTCTGGAGTCTGCCATGAAGAACGGCTTATGGGGCCACGCTCTACTCCTTGCTAGTAAGATGGACAGCCGGACACATGCCCGTGTCATGACCAGGTGAGGTAGCTTGTTCTGTGGGCCTGTCTGGTTGCCCAGCCTGCAGCTCTGTGGCACACAGGGTTTGTCTTAGCATCAGGGTTCCCAGCTGTGGGCTCATAGGCTTCCTTGGCCCTTTCTTGTGTTAGAATGTATGGGAGTTTCATCATTTTTATCACCTGGTGGATTTTTAATATTTTCTGTAAAATCTTGGTGAATTCTTCAGTCTTCATTTTGCCCATTGAATAAAGGGCAGAGGTCGGGCTTTGGTTTCTTATGGCTGAGCCAGAATTAGACCTCTCCATTCCCCTGTCCATCCAGGTTTGCTAACAGTCTTCCAATCAATGACCCTCTGCAGACCGTCTACCAGCTCATGTCTGGGCGGATGCCCGCAGCATCTACGGTGAGTTGTGCAGGTTCTGGGACACTGGGATTGGTGCTTGCTGAAGACATCACCCTGCAGTCCGCCTGAGCCCTGGGTCTCTTGCTGTTGCTTTCTCACTGGGCCTGACCAGGAGGAAGTCAAATGTGACCCTTTGTGAAGAATGATTTATTTGGTGTTCTCACTGTAGTGCTGTGGAGATGAGAAGTGGGGAGACTGGAGGCCGCACCTCGCAATGGTTCTGTCCAATATGAACAACAACATGGACATTGAGTCCAGGACCATGGCTACAATGGGCGACACCCTAGGTGAGTTAGTGTGCTATGGTAGGCCTCTGGCTAGCATGTGTTGGACCCCCAGGGCCTGGTTGTGTGAACTGTGCCAGGACTTGTGAGAGACACAGTTTTCATTTGTCTGGTGCTTTGGCAACTTCCCTGGAGAGTTTCAGGGACTGAGATGATCCTCTGTCTCCTATCAGCCTCCAAAGGCCTCCTGGATGCTGCCCACTTCTGCTACTTGATGGCCCAGGTTGGCTTTGGGGTTTATACAAAGAAAACCACGAAACTTGTCCTGATAGGCTCAAATCACAGGTAAGGAGCAGTGCTCGTTTTCCCACTAGGAGCAAACGATCCTTCTCCTTCAGTTAGTTTGGAAGTGGCCAGCCTTGCATCCACTCTGGGACACTGCTGGTGACCTGCTGAGGCTGATGATACCAGTAATCGAGCACTTTTCAAAGAATAATTCTACTTCTTTCCACAGTTTGCCATTTTTAAAGTTTGCCACCAATGAAGCCTATTCAGAGGACCAGAGGCCTAGAGTAACGCTTCAGTCCCTTGGGGCACACACCTGCTCCCTTACCTAACTTTCAGGTGAGTAGGGGGCTGTTGGGAGGGTGGCACAGTGCTCACCAGCGCTTCTTCTTTTTTTTTTTAATTATTTTATGTGTAATGGGTGTACTGTCTGAATGTAGGTGTTGTGCACCTGTGTCGGCAATGCAGTGGCAGGTGACGAAACGGGGTCGGGCATTCCCCAGGACGGAGGTTAAGGACCTGTTCATTAGTGCCAATTGTTGGTGTGGGAAATCAAACACTCGGGTCCTCTGCAAGAGCAGGGCTTGTGCTCTTAACCACTGAGCCATCTCTCAGCCCCACACAGTGCGTTCTCCTTTAGGGTTTTTGAATTCGCACACAATGTAATGGGTTTTGAGGGCATCTTTAGATATATTTATGAAAATGCTTCAAAAACAAAAACCACATTGAATAGAGGATTTTTTGTTTGTATTTTTGTTCTTAATATTTGTAGACATAAAAACACGTTTTAAGAGTCCTTGATTTCAAAATTTCAAGTGCATGTGAGGTTATTTTTTTTTTTTTTTTGTGTTTTTTTTGAGTGCAGGAGTCTGCCCTTAGCCCCAGCTGGCTGAAACTGCTTTGTAGACCAGGCTGGCTTAACTGTTTGTGAGATATTTTTTTTTTTTTTTGGTCTTTTTTAAAGATAGGTTCTCCCTGGCTGGAGGGTCTCCATGGCTGAGTGTGGTGCGAACACAGCCTTATCCAGCACTTGGGAGGCAGATTGCAGCGGGATTTCTGTGAGTTCCAAGCCAGGCCCGGTCTAACAGAGTTGAGTTCCAGGACAGTGGTGGCTGTGCCCGGGTAGCTACACCGGGAGACCCTGTCTCGAAAAGACCCCTTAAAAAAAAAAAAAAAAAAAAAACAAGAACAGGGTTCTCCCTGTAGCCCCCCCCCCCACTGCACAAGTGAAGTCCTTGGAACTCACTGTGCTACGACCAGGGTGGCCTCGAACTCACAAAGCATCTGCCTTGCCTCTACCTCCACAAGTGCATAGGATCTAAAGGCGATGCCACCACCACACCCAGCTGTGAGGTACTTTTTTAATGAGGGTTGTAGTGTGATCTGGCCCAGCATGTGTGTGGATATGTTTGTTAGTGGAAAGTTGGTTGTCTCAAGGTGTCTAGCTGCAGCATAGCACTTCACATCATAAACCATTGGCCAGATCAAAGGTGTTATGGGAAAGAATGCGTTTCTTAGAATCTTAGCTCTTTTCTGTGACCCTGAAATGTCACAGCAGATAGTGTTGTTAGTAGACATGGGTTGGGTATCAGCGGCTCACAGCATCTCAGCGTCTTCTCATGGCAGTCAGGAACCCTAGGATGGTGACAATGTGTCTGTTGTTCCAGGTGTTTAAATTCATCTACTCTTGCCGGCTGGCAGAAATGGGGCTTGCCACACAGGCCTTCCACTACTTCGAAGTGATAGCCAAGAGCATCCTGCTGCAGCCTGCTGCATACTCTCCAGTGTTGATTAGCCAGCTGGCTCAGGTGGGGTCTTCTGCTGCCTCTGGGAAGGCATAGGCTTCATCTTGTTGGGCTTGGGATGCAAGTGAGTGGGTCTCAAAGAGTGGCACCTAGAACCTGCTTTGTGGTTGATTTAGCTACTTCAGTGCCCTTGAGTGGCTGTTTGGGGCTTTGCAGGGTTAATCCAGGAGCTCTTCAGGTGCCACACAGAAACTCAGCCATGAGCTTCAAGAGGAGAAGGGTCCTGTCCATCTCTATGGGATCTGTGCTGGGAGCAGTTTCACCTGGTGGTTAAAAGCTTATATTAGGTCAGCATCCAAGCCTGAGGCCTGGCTATACCTTTACCAGCCACTTTCAGTCTTTTCCGCGCCCCTGTCGATTTGATCAGCTGCCTGGAGTAGGTGCAGACAGCATACAGCCACTGTCAGCAGGCCCAGTACATAGCATGTCAGGAGCTCCATTCCTAAAATTATGTCCATGTGCTAACTAAGAAAATGTGTTATTATGGAAATGTTCAGACCTACACGAAAGCACAGAGAATAATTAAGGAGGCTCCTGACCCTGTCTCCCAGCTTCAGCGTCCCTGCCTAACAAAGCCAGACTTGGTTCAGTTGTACCTGTCCACAGCCCTCTAGTGCTCTGTTTCCTCTGTCAAAAAGCTGCACTTTTAACCAGGTGTGGTGGCTTCAGCCTGTAGTCCAGCCTTGGGAGGCCAAGGCAAGTGGATCTCGTGAGGTTCCAAGGGCCAGCCTTGGTCTACATAGAAGTTCCCAGGCCAGCTGGGGCTACGGGAGAACCCTTGTTCTCAAAACTGACACCCCCCCCACCAAAACAAAGTGCACTTTCCCTAGTCAACTGAGCACTGGGAAGAGCAGAGAGGAGAGCAGGGCAGCGCAGAGCCTTCCTTGGGTCAGGCTACTGACGCACATGTGGGCACACATCCAGGAGAGCTCCACCCCTTGGGCTTGCTCTGCTCATAGCTTCACTTCAGGAAGGCTTACATGACCTTCATTCTGCACCACTTCAGAGTGTGATGCACCTGGAAGGAGTTTTTCTGGCTGCACATGGCGGTAATGGGTGCTTCTGTTCTCTGGGTTCTAGATGGCTTCCCAGTTACGCCTCTTCGACCCCAGCTGATGGGAGAAGCCAGAAGAGGAGTCCTTTGTGGAGCCTGCCTGGTTGGTACAGCTGCGGCATGTGGAGAGGCAAAATCCAGGTGTGCCTTTTCCTGTTTTTTGTTTTTGTTTATTGAGACAAAGACTCACTGTGTAGACCCTGCAGCCCTGGAATTCCCCATGTAGACTAATCAGCCGGTATCACCAGAGGTCTGCCTGCTTGTCTTGCCTCCTGAGTGCTTGGAGTGCCGGGTGTGCCTTTGACAGGACCGCCATGTCCTAGATCTAGGCCTAGAGGTGTTCGACAGAGGGTTTGTGCCCTGTTGTCTCATACTAAAGGCATTAGATGGTAACAGTGTGACTTCTGAAGTGTGCACAGCATTGCCCAGGAGGGAGTAGGAAGTATGCCACCCATTAGTGGGAGTAGGAAGTGTGCCACCCATTAGTAGAGGATCTCACTCTGTTTCCTTTAGGAAGGCGCTGTACTATGGAGCCAGGATGGAACTGACCCCCAGCAGTGTCCTAGCACACCAGGCTCTGAAGTAGAGCAGTTGGATGGTCCAGGACTCAGCCAACGGACAGAGCTGGGGACTGACAACCCTCTCCTGATGCCAAGCACTGAGCCCTTGATACAGGGTGTCCAGCTCCTGCCCACAGGTGGGACCCCCGCCTCTGTGCCCTTACTCAGGGAGGTCTGCTTTTGAACCGCCAGGAGAACTGAGACATTGCTGTGCCATTGTAGTAGTCTGGGGACTTCTGCCTCTCTCTTTTTTTATGTTTTCCTCCTTTTGAGAACTCTGACACTACCACTCCCACTTGACCCTGGCCCCTGACTGACTCCAGCCTCCTTTTTAGCTCTTGCTTGCTTTCCCCTGTTCCAATCAGAACAAACTCCTGTGCCTGCCTTACTGTGGTTGCTTCTCTCCATCATCCTCATTTCAAGGAGGGGCACCTCCAGAGGTTGGAGTGCTAACCTTCATTCGTTCCCTGAACCTCTGTCCTGGTCAGGCAAGCACCCTTTCTGTCCTTCTGCCTGTGCTCTGGGAGGTTCCCATCTGGCCTGAGGACAGCCAGGTCTTCTCAGTAGTCCATAGTGCCTGTGGGGTCACCCGGCTGCCCTCCTTAGCCCTGCTTCCTCTCACCTGGTGTTCCAGCCACTCGGCTCAACCTGTTGTTTCTGTCTCCCTCTCCCCTGCAGCCTACCCTCCATAGCCGATGACCATTTCTACCTCCTACAGGTTTCCAGTCATGGTCTTCAGATTTCAGTCCTTGGTGCTTGTTTTCTTTCTTCCCAGTTCATTCCCTACATCAGGATATTTGTCTTGTTTTTTTTTTGAGCTATGGGAAGTTTGTTATCTTGCCTGTTCTTGAATTTTGTGGTCAAATTCCCAGTTAAGCCTCTTGAGTTGCTGGGTCGATAGGCTTATCCCCTAGACCAGCTCTCTCCTGTTCACTGAAATCTCCCGTTCCTAGCATTGGAGCTGCGGCAGGCAAGCAGTAGACCTGCTGCCCCTGTTGAGGCTGTGTGGATGTCTGTGTGCATAAGTGGCCTGTCTTGACTCCTTGGCAATGGGGAGAGGCAGCTCTAGCCAAGATACTCATGGAGCTTGAATCATGCTGGTGAGTTGTTAGAACCCATGCCCTTTGCCAACAACTGCTGATAAACACTAGTACTCACCTCTCCTGGGTTCCTAGACCCTTGTGTATGTGCTGTTGGGACTGTACCGCATCCTGCCCTGCTTCTAGATATATAATTTTGTTTTGCTTTTTCTGAGACAACTATGGATTGACTGCTTCCATTTCTGCTTTGTTACGAAAAACAAAAAGTATGGCCGTGAGAACAACTTCGGGGAATGTGTTTGTGATGTGCGCTTCGGCGTTGCCTGTTGAGTCGTCAGATGTCTCACCTTTACTTCCTCTTCTCCACTGTGCCTATGCCAGCTCCAACAAGACCCTCCCCGATGGCCAGCCAGCCCCTGGACCACTGCCATGACGGTGCCGATGTTTCCAGTGCCAATTGTCCTCTGGGCACCCCTGGAGCCTGGACGTCCTGACTTCATGGACCCCCTGGCGTCAGCACTTTGGCTTCCCTGAATCCTCCCAGACCTGATCCTGCAAGTTGCTGGATCAGACACTGGGGACTCGCGGGCCCTGCCACCTGCTGCACTCATGTCTCCAGGAAAGTGGACCCTCCACGTCCAGGAGGCTAAGGAAACCTCAGACCCAGGATGTGTCTGCTTGGAGGTGCAGGTGCTATCCTGAGAGCAGCCTGGTTTGGCCTTGATGATGGAAGAAGTGTGTGGAAAGTTGTGTTGGAAAAATTTGCAAACAGAATGGTTAAGAGTCAGTGCAGTAAAAATAATGCAGGTTTCTCTTGTGGCTTGGCTTTGTCTTATCTTGGGAAGCCTAACTTGGTCTATTACAGAGTAGTATCAGAAATGAGCCGCTGGGCACCTTTGCTAGGGTCTTGTCTTGAGCTGCTGTCCAAATGCCCTGGGGGCCTACACAGGTGGAGCTGCAGTGTCTCCTTGGAGATCAGGTTTGGCAGATCCTGTGCCTGGCTTGGCTGTCTCACTGTCTGTTTAAACAGGCCTGGCTCAACAAACAGCACTTGCCACGTATTCAGGAAAACCTTCCTTCCTGATTTAGAAAGTGCCGCCTGTGGCTAAGCCTGGCAGCTGGTGTCTGGTTCTCCCTTGTCCTGCCCGCACCCTGCTTCCTCCTGTCCGACTGCAGCCCCGACCCAATCATTCTTCATTGCTTTGGCAGGAGTGGGGCCTCAGGATTCACCTGTCAGACACTCGGCTCCAGAGCTCAGTGAAGAGGATTTTGGTGGAAACTTTGCTCCATCTCGGTACTTCTCATACTTCTCTATATACTGTTTTCGTAAGGTTTGCTCGAGGAGTGCCTTGACTCCTTGTTTCTTTGCCATGAAAATAGGAAGGTAAAACAGAAGTAACAAGATAACTTTATATAGGATTTTTTTTTTCCAGACAGCGGTCTCCCGCTAGCCTCTGGCTTGGTGGACTCACATGTGTAGCCCAAGCTGCCTTGTCTTACTTATTTGACCCCCACTGCCTCTGCCTCCAAGAGCTTAGGATTAAAGGTGTGTACCACCATCCATTTTCCTGATTGAATGTGATTCTTAAAGAGAAGTGTTCCTAAAATCCATTTGACTGGGGCCAACAAGGATGGCTCAGTTGGCACAGCGTGCTTATTGCCAAGTCTGATGACAAGAAGATGGCTCAGTTGGCACAGGTGCTTAGTGCCAAGCCTGACGGACTAACAAGATGGCTCAGTTGGCACAGGTGCTTAGTGCCAAGCCTGATGACCAACAGAATGGATGCTCATGTTGGCAAAGGTGCTTAGGCTCATAAGCTGACAACTAACAACGTTGCCCTTTAAACCTCCACACACTCAGCATTGTGCGCATGGCCGGCGCGCACACACACACACACAAACCCACCACACCACACACACACAACATCACAATTTTAAATCATTTTTAGGGGCTGAAAGAGTGGCAACGCCCGTGATTACCAGACTGCGATTGGTACTGGCGTATAGGCAGAGGACAGACGGGATTCACATTACGCCAGCAACCGACTAGCACAGCAGACTAGATAACTATCTTATAACCCCACAATTCCAGGCGGTCCGCTATGCCCGCTTACTTGACCCTCCATCTAGGCCTGAGGACCACGGATGCGCTCATACGCAGGCAATACACTCATAGACCATTAAAATAAAATAAAATATTTTTGGGCAGGTGTGTTGGCACATGCCTTTCATCCAGCCACTTGGAAGACAGAGGCAGGTATGATTTCTGAGTTCAAGTCCAGCCTGGTCACATAGTGAGCTCCAGGCCAGCTGGGGACAAAGAGAGACCCCGTCTCACAAAAAGACCAAAAAAATTAAGAGCACAGGCAGAGAACTGAGCTGTGAAGTTCACTAAAGAGATGGCTACTGTAGGAAGTACATATTTCTTTTTTTTTTTATATTTTTTAATTTTTTAATTGTATTTTTCTCTATGGTATGAATGTACTATCTGCATGCATGTCTTGCAGCCCGTACGTGCAATGCCGTGTGGAGGTCAGAGAGAGGGTGTCAGATGTCCCCTAGAAACTGGAGTTCTTCTGGAATTGGAGTTCAGAACGATTCATTCCGCTGCATACGTGGTGCTGGGGACGAACCCAGCGTTCCTCTGCAGGAGCAGTTCAGTCGCTCTTAACACGCTAAGCCACTCTTTCAGTCCCAGGAACTCTAATTTTCAAGAATGAGAACTCTTCCCTGATTTCTTTTTTTTTTGCACTTCTTTATGATAGAACTCGACACCTCCACTGGTTCTACATATGTATGTATGTCTGTGTCTATGTTATGCACAGTATGCACATGCCATGGGACCTACAGAGGCTAGAAGAGGTCATTTGGCCCTGGAGCTGGAGTTACAATGTGTTTGAGCCTCCATATGTAGTGCTGCGGAACGAACTGTATCCTCTGCAAGAAGCAGCAAGTGCTCTTAACCAACCGAGCCATCTTTCCAGCTCCTTATTATGTTTATTTATTTTTGGTCGTTCTCGAGACAGGTCTCCCTGAAAAGCCCCAGCTGCTTGAGACTCACTCTGTATGACCAGGGCTGGCCCTTGAACTCACAAAGATCCGCCCTGCCTTCTGCCTCCTGAGTGCTAGATTAAAGGATGTCGCCACCACGCTGGCTAATGCTGCTATTATTGTATGAGCCTGTGTGCACTATGCTCCTATGAGTAGGTCAGAGGCTACTTTGTGGGGAGTTGGTTCCCTCCTTGTGCATGAACTTGGATTCTGAAGACGAAATCAGGTTGTCAGTGTTGAGCAGCAAGTGCTTTTACCACTTGAGCCATCTACTCCAGCCCATGAAGAGGATTTTTTTTTTTCTTTTTTTTTGTATTTTTTGCGACAGGGCACGTCCCAGCTGGCCTGGAGCTCGCTCTGTAGACCCTAGGCTGGCTTAACTCTCGAGATCTGGCTGCTCTCGTCTCCCATGAGCTGGGATTAAAGGCATGTACCACCACCACCCGACATTAAGATGATTTTTAGGCCGCTCATGTGAGTGTTGTGGGAATCGAACCTGGGTGCTCATGCAAGCGCAGTCAGTGCTTCTACTGTCTAGCGCCATCTCTCAGCCCAGGATATTTTTTTTAACCTGTTTTATATTATTATTATTATTATTATTTATGTTTTACTGTATACCTTTTTGTGATATCCTTTACGAGACATATAGAGGTCTTCCAATTGTAGTGGATCAGCGTGAATTTGCCGGTTAGGAAGCTCACTTGTAGACCAGTGGCCTTGAACTCACAGAGATCCAGTGTGCGGCTACCTCTGCTCCTGCTGAGGTGCTGGGGTGCATGAAAGGCGTGTGTGCCACCACGCCTGGAAACACCATTGTTATTATTATTATATTATTATTATTATCATTTTTTGGTATTTTTGAAACAGGGTCTCCTTAGTCACCAGACTGGTCGCCCGGCGCTCACTGCTCCTTGGGTCAGACCACTGGTCATGCTTCTTTGACATCTCACAGAGATCACAACCTGCTCTTCTTTGCCCTCCCAAGTGCTAGGTATTATAAGCATTGCTATCCACCATAGTGACCTGTGGAATATATGCCATTGTTATTTTTAAAAGGTCTGCTGCCTTCTGATTCCCACCACTGAGCCAGATTTGTCTTCGAGAAGCGTAGGTCCACAACTATGTATTTCATGTAGGCACGCTACTGTGGCTGTGCTTTGGCAAGCAGATTTTAGCACTCTACCTCCTTGGGTGTCTAGGAAGCTGTTTAGACCGATGTGACTTCAAGCCGAGAGAAAGCTTTCCGACATCCCTTCTTCCTGCTACCTTGCCTAGCTTCCTGCCCTCTCCCTTAGAGGATCGACTGACTGAAGGATAAAGGCGGTATGTCTTCCTTGCGCCACCCTCTTTGGCTTCTGGTAACACACAGGGGATGCTCCTCAGGAAGATGCTAGGACTATTTTACATAGTTTGCCTTGTGCACAATTGAGGTCTTTCTTTCGCAGGGATCAGTACAGACTTGGTAGACCTCCCAAAGCTGATGGGGATGGTAGGCTTGTATTATTAGTTCCAAGTTTGCACCACGAGCTGCCCTGCCAGTGCACCCTCCAAATGTGACCCTACTTCTCTCTGACGTGTATAGAAGTCACCCGAATACACTAGCGCTTGTATCCACACAAAGGGGAGGCCGAAGGGAATGGCACCTTGCCTAGGAAGGTAACAACCCCACCCCAGCCATTTACGTTTAGTGGCAGATAAGTGCGCCATATATTCTCCTAGGGACAAGCTTTCCTTGGAATTGGAGGCGAGAAAAGACAGTCTGTTTTTCTTCGCACTATTTTAGACCTATAGTATTGTTTATAACTTCTTTTCCTATTATATGTTTTATAATCATATACACAACCTTATATGTGTGGACAAGATGTTTTCGGGGGTGGGCACGGGGGTGTTCTTGGATTGCTAAAACCCACGGTCTTCTGAAAGGTTCACTTCATGCCGATAGCCGAACTCTATTGACGGACGAACGCCCCTAATTCAACCTAGGAGGCATGGTGAGGCCGCAGCACATGTCCCCTGATGTGCTAGCCTGGTACGAGCAGGCGCCTGCGTGTTGTGTGGGCTGTGGGTAATGTCGTTCCAATGCTACCCAGAAAGTTAATGTTGAGGCAATACCGTGTCTTAGATCGCTACAGTGGCTTGTCTCAGTGGTGGTAGTTCTCGTGCACTTCCCTTTTGGTAGAGCGAATTAGTGCTACAATCTTCATCATTTGGGCATCTACCCTGGAAGAGAGTATAGCTTCTAGGGTATATGGTGCTCAGCTTCAGGGACACAGCTAGGTAGTGTCCTAAGTGGCCACACAGAGTCCTGCTTGGTGCTGGATCAGTACCACAGCTGTGCGATGGCATCCTGGTTGTGCTTCCCCAGGTGTCCTGCTATGTCGGTGATGGTTCTGTTCTCATTTGTTACTGATGACCAGGGATGCTGTAGCACCCGTGTCATGTGGCTTGGCATCTCCGAATATGCGGCTCTGCTCATCTCTCATGTACTTATACAGTGTAAGCACGTTGTGCGTGAATGCCTCACGGTGTCACAGTACCCCATGGAGCACTAGAAGTGCGTGGTGGAGCATCCCCTAGAGCTGGAGTTATAGGTCAGTTATATGTTGCCCAGTAGTGGGTGCTGGAAACTGAACCTCAGACCTCGCAAGGGTAGTCTTGCTCTCCAACTGCTGAGCTATCACTTTCAGGCCCTACCCAGCAACCCAACCCGTTTCTACATTTTAAGAGAGCTTTCAAGTCTCTTTAGACTTTCTCTCATTCTGTTCGGTATACTTTTTGAAAAAATAAATATGGCTAGGGCTATGCTTGGCACTACGACTATACATCCCAGGCACTCAGGAGGCAGAGAATGCAGGCGGATCTCTGTGAATTCAAGGCCAGCCGGTGGTCAACAGAGCGAGCTCCAGGACCAGGGCTGTTTTTTTAGGGTACTAAAGGGAGAAGCCCTTATGTTCTCAAAATAAACAAAAAAAAAAAAAAAAAAAAACCAAGGCGAAAAATAAGATAGGTGAGTGTTTTGCGTGCTGGTGATGCAAACTCTAGGGCTCTATGCGTGTAAAAATCCGGGCAAGCTCATGTGCACTGAGCCACTGCTCTCACGCTCTAGACTGTCAGTAGCTGACCAGACCAAGCATTGTCAGTGAAGAGACCTAAGAAGTTATCTCCCACTGAAGCTTCTCCTTTTTCTTTCTTTCTTTTTTTTTTTCCTTTTTGAGACAGGGTTTCCTGTGCCCAGCTGGTAGTATGGTAAAGGCTTAAAGTGCATTCCCATCACCTAGATTCTCTCCACACAGGAAGGGCGCTTTATGTTGAGGTCATCCTGACTCTGCCCAACTTCTACTCCTAGGGTGAGGGAGGAACCGGAGGCTTGGTATGTAAGAGCTCAGATGAGGAGTGTTTGCAGAGATGGCATATAATCAGCCTGAGTTTTGCTTATTAAAGATACGTGTATCAGCCGGCGTGGTGGCGCACTCCTTTAATCTAGCACTCAGGAGGCAGAGTAGCGGATCTTTGTGATTCAAGGCCAACCCTGGTTAGTGAGTTACAGGACAGCTGCGGCTACAGAGAGACCCTGCCTCAAAAAGACAAAAACAAAGATACATGTAGGGCTGAGTGTATGGCTCAGTGGTAGAGTTGCTGGCCTAGCATTGAGGGGCCAGCCGCGTCTGTCGGCATGGAAATCTGTGCAGATATTTCATACCAGCACCCTTTTGAAGTGCACAGTTGGTGCACTAAGTACATCACTCTTGGAAGAAGTGCTCACCCCATTAACACTCTCCTCAGCCCTTGCCTCCCCGACCTGCATTCCATCTCTGTGGATGGCATCACACAGCCCTTGTCTTTTGGGGCTGGGCTCTTCTCACTCCAAAGTGCACTCAGGCCCTTCTGGTGGTTTTGTATTTAGAGTGAGTCCTGGTTCTCTCGTTGGCTCCCTGGGAAGAAAAGGACAGAAGCTTATCTGCCAGATGACAAGAACAAATCAGTGAGTATTGTCAGATACAACAGTGAATTAATAGGAAGAAGATGCAGAATACTGAAAGATGGTCAGTGGAAACAATCTCTGATATAAAAGGAGAAGGAATTTTTAAAATTAATTTTATTTATTTCTGTATGTGTATGAATGTACTGTCTGCATGCAAGTTTGTGCACCCGTGTCGTGCAATGCCGCGGAGGTCAGAAGAGGGTGTCGGATTCCCCTGGAACTGGAGTTCTCCTGGAATTGGAGTTTCAGACAGTTCTCGGCTGCCATGTGGGTGCTGGGGATCGAACCTGGGTCCTCTGTAAGAGCGGTCGGTGCTCTTAACCACTAGGCCATCTCTCCAGCCCCGAGAAGTAACATCTTACTACCATATTGGTAGTTGTAGCTGACAACATACATTGGCTTAATAGTCAGTAGTTCTGGGACTGCCTTGTACACGTGTGACTGCTCCATTGTGGGTGATGAAGCTGAGATAAATGCAGGGCTGGCTCCCAACCTCACTGGCCACATTTGCATGCTAAGAAGCCATCTGAGGCTGACACCTGATCCTTGGTGGTGGACGTACACCACCTACTGTGGCAGCTCCAGGTACTTCACAGTTAGACTCTACCACATTGTAGCAGCACACACTGTCCTGGGAAGAGTTGGCGGGAAGAGTTGGCGTTTCCTCAGTGACTGCCATGTGCTGGTCCTTCTACTTCCTAGAGCTCTTCCCCTTAAAGGTTTGCACTCATTTTCAAAACAGTGTGTCCTGCTTATACATAATGTTAATGTTCCTTTTCAGAGTTAGCTTTTAATAGAGTTATTTCTTAAAATCTCCTGGATCACATTAGGAAGAAATACTAGTATAATCTATAGTGGAGATTAACTGTTAAAATGTAGTTATTGGGGTGCTGGAGAAACGGCTCAGCGGTTAAGAGCGCTGGCTGCTCCTACAGAGGGCCTACATGTTTGCTAACATCTGTCCATAACTCCAGTTCCAAGAGAATCCAACACTCTCTTCTGACCTCCATGGGCACTGCATGAGACAGGTGCACTTACACACATGCAGGCAATAAACTCATACACATAAAATAAAAACAAGAAGCTGGGCATGGTGGTGCATGCCTTCAAACCCAGCACTCAGGAGGCAGAGACAGGCAGATCTCTGTGAGTTCAAGGCCAGCCTGGTCTACATAGTGAGCTCCAGGCCAGCCGGGACTAAAGGGAGACCCTGTCTCAAAAATACCAAACAAAAATAAAATAAATAAAATCAAGAAATAAAAATTTTTTTCAAGTAGATTGAGAGCCAGGGTAGGTTCATGAACATAGGGAAGGTTGCACATGTGAACTTGTGGCAATGGTGGGATCAAGCATAGGATCCAGGCCAACTCAGACAAGGGTCCAGAGTGGAGTGAAGAAATGGGTGGTAGGCCAGCCCTAAACTGAGAACTATTGGACACTAATTACTACTGGGTGAGGGAGAGTATGCTTTACTTATGGTCTCTAGGTAAACTAGACTCCAGTGGGTGAATTTGCACTGAAGGACATCTGGGTATAAATGCTTGAATGGATAGGACTTACCATGGATGGCATGGATGGAGGAAGGGGTCTAAATTTGATTAGGAACTATTGTGTGAAATGTACAAAAGCTCAAAAAAGATTTTTTTTAAGTAGTTATTGGGGCTGGGTCTGTAGCTCAGTGGCAGTGTTTGTTTAGCTTGCAGAAAGCTGGGCGGTTCTGTGTGCTAACGCTACACTTAGCCCTATGTTCTTCACTTACAGACCCAGGTCGCTGGGATCGCTACTATGGGTCTCGCTTCAGGGACCCTAACACCTGGGACCGGAGGTACTGGTATGACTCAGAAAATCACTCCTCTCGGAAAGAAAATTATGCTTACAGTGACAGGTTGGTAAAATGCATATATGTGAAGGAAGGCATAGAGAGCTGAGGTGTGCTTGCTTGCCCCTCCTGTCTTTGTATTAATCCGCTGTAATTCTGAGTTTTCTTGGATGCAATCTCTGCTATCTGAAAGAGGAAGCACTGGCTACACCTTCTGAGTGCCTGCTTCTGGGCTGTGCAGGTACACCTGCTTCAGATATGTTTCCTCCCAATCGCTCGGGAGGACCTAGGGTCTGACTTCTCTTTTCTATGTGTCCCTTCTCCATCCTGCCTATAGCTGGGGCAGGGACCACACTCAAGGTGCACCTGACTCAGAGGACATCTGAGTCAGAATCTAGGATTTGGTTTCTTGTGGCTGGCCTGCAAGATTAACTGTTACTAACATTCTTCAGGATGAAGACTACCTTAGGACAAAGGGAGGGTCAGCTGCAGCCTCAAGCAGTTCCTGGAAGTTCCACAATGTCCCTGGAACTGCCCTTCCAAATTCCACTCTTCCTTGGACCCCTCTTTGCTCTAGGCCTGAGAAATATGACGATCACTGGAGGTATGACCCTCGCTTCACAAGTAGCTTCGATGACGACACTGAGCTCCACAGAGACGCCTATGGAGAAGAGGCAGACAGGCGCAGCGTCCACAGTGAGCACTCAGCACGGAGCCTGCGCAGCACACATAGCCTGCACAGCCGCCGCAGCAGCCTCAGCTCCAACTCACACCAGGTATGCTTGGCAGGGCCAGTAGCAGAAAGAGTGGCAGTTGTGTCTGGGCCTAACTCCTGTTTGCATAATTCTAATGGTGTAGCCACTGTCTGTCTGTCATTCATGGGACCTCACTTTCCCTGCTTGCCTTTTTTCCCAAGAGTCAGATTTACAGAAGCCACAATGTGACTGCCGGTTCCTTTGAGGCCCCTCATGCCCCGGGCTCATTTCATGGTGATTATGCCTATGGTACCTATGCCAGCCATTTCAGTGGTGCCCATGGTTTTCCAGAGTACAGCTGCCCTGCAGACACCTCCTGGCCTGCCGTGGAGCAAGGTGCGTCTTGATAGCTCAGTGTGCAACCACCAGCCTGGGGTGGAACAAGGGAGTCAGCTCAGCTCTGCTCTGCAGCCTGTGGCCACTGTCCTGAGTGCCACAGCTTGGTAGTACAAGCTACTGTTGGTGTTTGGATTGCTGTTTGGCTCAGGGTCTGAGAGCTGTCTTCTTGAGCACATGTGCATTGTTAAAGTAGCACTTTGAATGAAGCCAGTCCCCTTCCTAGCCAAGTGTTGGCCGGCACCTGTCTGTGTTCCCTGCACCATCCATGTGGTAAGCAGTTTTGGAACTCCAAGTGCCCCTCAAAAGACTTATTTCCAGATGTGTGCTAGTGTGCTAGTTTCTTGTTCTGATTCCCTCCCTGGAAAGATGCAGGGAGTTGTGTAAAGTTAGAGGGCATAGGAGAACACTGTGTCAATCAGCAATCTTCCTTTTCTGTGGTAGTTGCTGGATTGTGCTGCTGTTGGGTGCTCTGTGATGGTCTAAAGAAAAGCTGTTAGGGAGTTTGGGTAGAAAGCCTGAGCTGGGAATCTGGATCTGAAGCTGAGAGGCATAACAAATTCATTGTGCTCTTCCCATTTATTTAAATTCAGTTCCTTCAAGACCAACCTCTCCTGAAAAGTACACAGTGCCTCATGTCTGTGCCCGGTTTGGTCCTGGCGGCCAGCTCATTAAAGTCATTCCCAACTTGCCTTCGGAAGGACAGCCTGCACTAGTGGAGGTCCATAGCTTGGAGGTAGGTGGGGGTGCTAGTCCTGGGCACCCCAGGCTTCACAATTTGCTATTGCCAACTTGCCATTCGCTTTTAGAAAAGGTGTGTTCCTGGGAAGCGTCAGCTACAGGGCTTCCCTTGTGCTTGCCAATGGCTTTTAAGCAGCATTTAAGCAGCTGCTTCAGGTGTTAAGATTTGGTTTTATTGTGTGTGGCTTTTTCCTCCATTCACATTTTTTGACTCAGAGAGGGTGTTCATTTTGTCAGTGGTTTTAAGTAATGGACAGAGATTGAGCATGCCTGCTCTGAGTGAGTCTGGACCAGCGGGAGACCCTGCTTTACAGCCCCAGAAGCCTCTCTTGTCACATCTGTTGAAACTCAAATAGAGTTTTCTGTTTAAAATTGAAAGCTCCTTAGCCGGGTGTGGTGGCACACGCCTTTAATCCTAGCACTTGGGAGGCAGAGGCAGGCGGATCTTTGTGAGTTCAAGGCCAGCCTGGTCTACGGAGTGAATTCCAGGACAGCTGGGGCTACAGGGAGACCCTGTCTTGAAAAGACCAAAAATAAATAAATAAATAAAATAAAATAAAATGGAAAGCTCCCTTTGTAGTCCATGCTCATGTTGTGGTGCCAACACCTTCACTGTCTGTGTGGCTGGTGCACATGGCCCTGGCAGTCGCCGTCAGAGCCTTGGTGACTGACTGCACACTTGGGCCCCGCTCGGCCCCTCTCGTTACAGACCTTGCTGCAGCACACACCTGAGCAGGAGGAGATGCGCTCCTTCCCGGGACCTCTTGGCAAGTGAGTTCCTTGCTAGGGTGTCTCTTGCTGTCTGCACAGTGCAGCCACTAGGTTCGGCTTCATAGTTCTGACTGTATCCCTCACCAAGCCTTCCTTCTTTTCCAGAAATGACACCCACAAAGTGGATGTTATTAATTTTGCACAGAACAAAGCTACAGAGTGTTTGCAGAACAAAAGATTAATAGACAAAGAATCTGCAAGTCTTCTTTGGAATTTCATCATTCTGTTATGCAGACAAAATGGAGTATGTCCTCTTTTACTTCTGGAATGTTCTTCCCATTCCCTTTGAGATTGCTCCAGTGCTCCTTTCCTGAGCCTGTTCCTGCATAGCAGGCTTTCTCAGGAAGAGTTGTCAGCAACCTGTGGGAGCAGGAGGGAAGGAAATGTGAATTTCAGGGGTGAGCTGGAGCCTCAGCCCTTGTGGGAGGCTGGGTGTCAGCTGCATCCTGTCCACGTAAAGAGCCAGCCTTTGTTTCGAAGGGGTCCTTTCATGTGCCACCTGTGGAGACCTGGTTAGGGCCCTCCTCCCTGGCAGCATGGCTTACCTGGCTGGAAACTCTGTTTCTAGTAAAGTCGTATATTGTTCTCTGCCCTGTCCCTGTTGACCCTGTAGACCGTGGTGGGAACAGACATTGCAGAGCTTCTGTTACGAGACCACAGAACTGTGTGGCTTCCTGGGAAGTCACCCAATGAGGCAAACCTAATAGACTTTACCAATGAGGCTGTGGAACAAGTGGAAGAGGAGGAGTCTGGGGAAGCGCAGCTCTCATTTCTCACTGACAGTCAGACAGTGACCACCAGCATACTTGAGAAGGAAACAGAGAGGTTCCGAGAGCTTCTGTTGTACGGCCGGAAGAAGGTAAGCACTCTTCATGAACCCTCCCGGTGTTTTGTGGTGTCTGTCAGCCCAGGTGCTAGGGCTGACCAGGGCTGCTCCTCTCTGCGCTGAGTCTTGGGGATGACATGTTCTCAGATTGAAGCTTTGATCCACTCCTGTGTGTTATTTTATTATGTTGAGATAGGATTCGACATATCTCAGCCTTGGTTCCAACCTGCTTTGTAGCTGAGGCTGATTCTCCTGCCAAGTGCTGTGCCACTATGCCCAGTCACGACTCCTTAAATGGGCAGTGCTAAGCACTGGGTGTGGGTATCGGGGCATCTGGGATTCTGGATCCCTACCCAACTGTTTACACAACTCTGGTTGTGCACAGTACAGGGATGGGCCTGAGTGGCCATGATTAACAGTGTACACAGGAGGGCTGAAAGTATGCTTATTAGGGCAGAAGACATCCTGTTATGGAAATGCCAAGTGTAGGAGGCTTGTGGGATTCTCTGTGATAGGCATCTGGTAGGCCCCAGGTTCTCTGTCTTTCCATATCGTGATCAATTTGGGAAGTTTGTGGTTTTAGTGTGCTTTGGTTCTAGGAATGGAACCCCAGGGCCTTGTACATGCCAAGCATGTATTCACCTCTGAGCCTTGAAAGCTTTTTGTTTTTAAAACAGGGCCTTTGTGGCTCAGGCCAGCCTCACTGTCATGATCCTCCTGCCCCTGCCTCCCAAGTTCTGTGACTACAGATGTGTGCTGCGACATTTGGCTGGAGAGCTCTTTTCTGAGACAGTCTTGTTAGGTTGTCTCGGCCAGCCTTGAAGTCTTAGGCTCAAGTGGTCTTCCTGGCTGTTTTTCCTTAGTAGTTGAAAGCAGAGGCTTATGCTTCATGCCCAGTGAGTACTCAGATATGGTACATAGGATTTCAACATGGGCATTTCACAGCTGATAGAAATCATAAACCTTATTAGGTTTTATGACTATTTACTTCTGTTGCTGAGTTTTTGCCTTCTTGCCAAAAGTGCACAAATTATTTTGGGTATAGTGAGGCTATATCATGGAAGATGTTACCTGTGTTGGAAGGGTTTTTGGAGGTTCAGGTGTCACCTGGATTGGGGATTTGATGCTGATGTGGATTCGTTGCAGTGGACAAGTGCTGCCACTTGTTCCCACTGTGCTGGTTCTTCACTTAGAAATGCAGAATAAAAGCAGTGTGCACATTCATACTCATGACCAAGGGACTCTGAAATGAGAGAAAGAGATGAAGACAAGATTGTTGCTCTATGAACTGGATGCATGTCTGGCGGCCTCTGGTGTGTTTGTCTTCTGAGTAGCAGTGCCCATCCTTCTTTTTATACGTGGCACAGTGCTGCATGTTGTGGTTCACAGAGCCCTCAAATGCATTGCAGGATGCTCTGGAGTCTGCCATGAAGAACGGCTTATGGGGCCACGCTCTACTCCTTGCTAGTAAGATGGACAGCCGGACACATGCCCGTGTCATGACCAGGTGAGGTAGCTTGTTCTGTGGGCCTGTCTGGTTGCCCAGCCTGCAGCTCTGTGGCACACAGGGTTTGTCTTAGCATCAGGGTTCCCAGCTGTGGGCTCATAGGCTTCCTTGGCCCTTTCTTGTGTTAGAATGTATGGGAGTTTCATCATTTTTATCACCTGGTGGATTTTTAATATTTTCTGTAAAATCTTGGTGAATTCTTCAGTCTTCATTTTGCCCATTGAATAAAGGGCAGAGGTCGGGCTTTGGTTTCTTATGGCTGAGCCAGAATTAGACCTCTCCATTCCCCTGTCCATCCAGGTTTGCTAACAGTCTTCCAATCAATGACCCTCTGCAGACCGTCTACCAGCTCATGTCTGGGCGGATGCCCGCAGCATCTACGGTGAGTTGTGCAGGTTCTGGGACACTGGGATTGGTGCTTGCTGAAGACATCACCCTGCAGTCCGCCTGAGCCCTGGGTCTCTTGCTGTTGCTTTCTCACTGGGCCTGACCAGGAGGAAGTCAAATGTGACCCTTTGTGAAGAATGATTTATTTGGTGTTCTCACTGTAGTGCTGTGGAGATGAGAAGTGGGGAGACTGGAGGCCGCACCTCGCAATGGTTCTGTCCAATATGAACAACAACATGGACATTGAGTCCAGGACCATGGCTACAATGGGCGACACCCTAGGTGAGTTAGTGTGCTATGGTAGGCCTCTGGCTAGCATGTGTTGGACCCCCAGGGCCTGGTTGTGTGAACTGTGCCAGGACTTGTGAGAGACACAGTTTTCATTTGTCTGGTGCTTTGGCAACTTCCCTGGAGAGTTTCAGGGACTGAGATGATCCTCTGTCTCCTATCAGCCTCCAAAGGCCTCCTGGATGCTGCCCACTTCTGCTACTTGATGGCCCAGGTTGGCTTTGGGGTTTATACAAAGAAAACCACGAAACTTGTCCTGATAGGCTCAAATCACAGGTAAGGAGCAGTGCTCGTTTTCCCACTAGGAGCAAACGATCCTTCTCCTTCAGTTAGTTTGGAAGTGGCCAGCCTTGCATCCACTCTGGGACACTGCTGGTGACCTGCTGAGGCTGATGATACCAGTAATCGAGCACTTTTCGAAAGGAATAATTCACTTCTTCCACAGTTTGCCATTTTTAAAGTTTGCCACCAATGAAGCTATTCAGAGGACAGAGGCCTATGAGTACGCTCAGTCCCTTGGGGCACACACCTGCTCCTTACCTAACTTTCAGGTGAGTAGGGGGCTGTTGGGGGGTGGCCAGTGCTCACCAGCGCTTGCTTCTTTTTTTTTTTTAATTTATTTTTTATGTGTATGGGTGTACTGTCTGCATGTAGGTTGGTGCACCTGTGTCGTGCAATGCAGTGGAGGTCAGAAGAGGGCGTCGGATTCCCCCGGAACTGGAGTTAAAGACTGTTCTTAGCTGCCATGTGGGTGCTGGGAATCAAACTCGGGTCCTCTGCAAGAGCAGGCTGTGCTCTTAACCACTGAGCCATCTCTCCAGCCCCACCAGTGCTTGCTCCTTTAGGGTTTTTGAATTCGCACACAAGTAATGGGTTTTGAGGGCATCTTTAGTATATATTTGATCAAAATGCTCAAAAACAAAACCACATTGAATAGAGGATTTTTGTTTGTATTTTTGTTCTTAATATTTTTAGACATAAAAACACGTAGAGTCCTTGATTTCAAAATTTCAAGTGCTTTTATGTGAGGTACTTTTTTTTTTTTTTTTGGTTTTTTTTGAGGCAGGATCTCCCTGTAGCCCCAGCTGGCCTGAAACTTGCTTTGTAGACCAGGCTGGCCTTAAACTGTGTGAGATACTTTTTTTTTTTTTTTTGGTCTTTTTTTAAAGATAGGTTCTCCCTGGCTGGAGGGTCTCCCTGGCTGAGTGTGGTGGCACACGCCTTTAATCCTAGCACTTGGGAGGCAGAGGCAGGCGGATTTTGTGAGTTCCAAGGCCAGCCTGGTCTACAGAGTGAGTTCCAGGACAGCTGGGGCTACAGGGAGACCCTGTCTCGAAAAAAAAAAAAAAAAAAAAAAAAGACAGGGTCTCCCTGTAGCCCCAGCTGCACAGTGAGTCCTGGAACTCACTGTGTAGACCAGGGTGGCCTCGAACTCACAAAGATCTGCCTGCCTCTACCTCCCAAGTGCTAGGATTAAAGGCGTGCACCACCACACCCAGCTGTGAGGTACTTTTTAATGAGGGTTGTATGTGATCTGGCCCAGCATGTGTGTGGATATGTTTGTTAGTGGAAAGTTGGTTGTCTCAAGGTGTCTAGCTGCAGCATAGCACTTCACATCATAAACCATTGGCCAGATCAAAGGTGTTATGGGAAAGAATGCGTTTCTTAGAATCTTAGCTCTTTTCTGTGACCCTGAAATGTCACAGCAGATAGTGTTGTTAGTAGACATGGGTTGGGTATCAGCGGCTCACAGCATCTCAGCGTCTTCTCATGGCAGTCAGGAACCCTAGGATGGTGACAATGTGTCTGTTGTTCCAGGTGTTTAAATTCATCTACTCTTGCCGGCTGGCAGAAATGGGGCTTGCCACACAGGCCTTCCACTACTTCGAAGTGATAGCCAAGAGCATCCTGCTGCAGCCTGCTGCATACTCTCCAGTGTTGATTAGCCAGCTGGCTCAGGTGGGGTCTTCTGCTGCCTCTGGGAAGGCATAGGCTTCATCTTGTTGGGCTTGGGATGCAAGTGAGTGGGTCTCAAAGAGTGGCACCTAGAACCTGCTTTGTGGTTGATTTAGCTACTTCAGTGCCCTTGAGTGGCTGTTTGGGGCTTTGCAGGGTTAATCCAGGAGCTCTTCAGGTGCCACACAGAAACTCAGCCATGAGCTTCAAGAGGAGAAGGGTCCTGTCCATCTCTATGGGATCTGTGCTGGGAGCAGTTTCACCTGGTGGTTAAAAGCTTATATTAGGTCAGCATCCAAGCCTGAGGCCTGGCTATACCTTTACCAGCCACTTCAGTTCTTTTCCTGTCGATTTGATCAGCTGCCTGGAGTAGGTGCAGACAGCATACAGCCACTGTCAGCAGGCCCAGTACATAGCATGTCAGGAGCTCCATTCCTAAAATTATGTCCATGTGCTAACTAAGAAAATGTGTTATTATGGAAATGTTCAGACCTACACGAAAGCACAGAGAATAATTAAGGAGGCTCCTGACCCTGTCTCCCAGCTTCAGCGTCCCTGCCTAACAAAGCCAGACTTGGTTCAGTTGTACCTGTCCACAGCCCTCTAGTGCTCTGTTTCCTCTGTCAAAAAGCTGCACTTTTAACCAGGTGTGGTGGCTCATGCCTTTAGTGCCAGCACTTGGGAGGCAAAGGCAAGTGGATCTCTGTGAGTTCAAGGCCAGCCTGGTCTACATAGTGAGTTCCAGGCCAGCTGGGGCTACAGGGAGACCCTGTCTCAAAAAGACACCCCCCCCACCAAAAAAAGTGCACTTTTCCCTAGTCAACTGAGCACTGGGAAGAGCAGAGAGGAGAGTCAGGGCAGCGCAGAGCCTTTTCCTTGTCAGGCTACTGACGCACATGTGGGCACACATCCAGGAGAGCTCCACCCCTTGGGCTTGCTCTGCTCATAGCTTCACTTCAGGAAGGCTTACATGACCTTCATTCTGCACCACTTCAGAGTGTGATGCACCTGGAAGGAGTTTTTCTGGCTGCACATGGCGGTAATGGGTGCTTCTGTTCTCTGGGTTCTAGATGGCTTCCCAGTTACGCCTCTTCGACCCTCAGCTGAAGGAGAAGCCAGAAGAGGAGTCCTTTGTGGAGCCTGCCTGGTTGGTACAGCTGCGGCATGTGGAGAGGCAAATCCAGGTGTGCCTTTTCTGTTTTGTTTTTGTTTTTTGAGACAAAGACTCACTGTGTAGACCCTGCAGCCCTGGAATTCCCCATGTAGACTAATCAGCCGGTATCACAGAGGTCTGCCTGCTTTCTGCCTCCTGAGTGCTTGGATGTGCCAGGGTGTGCCTTTGACAGGACCGCCATGTCCTAGATCTAGGCCTAGAGGTGTTCGACAGAGGGTTTGTGCCCTGTTGTCTCATACTAAAGGCATTAGATGGTAACAGTGTGACTTCTGAAGTGTGCACAGCATTGCCCAGGAGGGAGTAGGAAGTATGCCACCCATTAGTGGGAGTAGGAAGTGTGCCACCCATTAGTAGAGGATCTCACTCTGTTTCCTTTAGGAAGGCGCTGTACTATGGAGCCAGGATGGAACTGACCCCCAGCAGTGTCCTAGCACACCAGGCTCTGAAGTAGAGCAGTTGGATGGTCCAGGACTCAGCCAACGGACAGAGCTGGGGACTGACAACCCTCTCCTGATGCCAAGCACTGAGCCCTTGATACAGGGTGTCCAGCTCCTGCCCACAGGTGGGACCCCCGCCTCTGTGCCCTTACTCAGGGAGGTCTGCTTTTGAACCGCCAGGAGAACTGAGACATTGTGTGCCATTGTAGTAGTCTGGGGACTTCTGGCCTTCCTTTTTTTATGTTTCCTCCTTTTGATGAACTCTGACACTACCACTCCACTTGACCCTGGCCCCTGACTGACTCCAGCCTCCTTTTAGCTCTTGCTTGCTTCCCCTGTTCCATCAGAACAAACTCCGTGCCTGCCTTACTGTGGTTGCTTCTCTCCATCATCCTCATTTCAAGGAGGGGCACCTCCAGAGGTTGGAGTGCTAACCTTCATTCGTTCCCTGAACCTCTGTCCTGGTCAGGCAAGCACCCTTTCTGTCCTTCTGCCTGTGCTCTGGGAGGTTCCCATCTGGCCTGAGGACAGCCAGGTCTTCTCAGTAGTCCATAGTGCCTGTGGGGTCACCCGGCTGCCCTCCTTAGCCCTGCTTCCTCTCACCTGGTGTTCCAGCCACTCGGCTCAACCTGTTGTTTCTGTCTCCCTCTCCCCTGCAGCCTACCCTCCATAGCCGATGACCATTTCTACCTCCTACAGGTTTCCAGTCATGGTCTTCAGATTTCAGTCCTTGGTGCTTGTTTTCTTTCTTCCCAGTTCATTCCCTACATCAGGATTCTTGTCTTGTTTTATTTTTTGGATATGGAAGTTTGTTATCTTGGCTGTTCTTGAATTTGTGGTTCATAATTCCCAGTTAAGCCTCTTGAGTTGCTGGGTCGTAGGCTTATCCCCTAGACCAGCTCTCCTCTGTTCACTGTATATTCAGTGCCTAGCATTGGAGCTGGCAGGCAGCAGGACCTTGCTGCCCTGTTGAGCTGTGTGGATGTCTGTGTGCATAAGTGGCCTGTTTGACTCCTTGGCAATGGGGAGAGGAGTCTACCAAGAGTACTCATGGGCTTTGAATCATGCTGGAGGTTAGAACCCATGCCCTTTGCCACACCTGCTGATAAACACTAGTACTCATCCTGCTCCTGGGTTCCTAGACCCTGTGTTGTATGTGCTGTTGGGACTGGTACGCATCCTGCCCTGGGCTTCTAGAACATGAATGTTTTGCTTTTTCTGAGACAACTATGGTTGATGCTTCCATCTGCTTTGTTACAAAAAAAAAAGTATGGCTGTGAGAACAACTTCGGGGAAATGTGTTTGTGATGTGCCATTCGGCGTCTGCCTGTGAGTCGTCAGATGTCTCTGACCTTAGACTTCCTCTTCTCCACTGTGCCTTGCAGCTCCACAGACCCTCCCCGATGGCCAGCCAGCCCACCCTGCCAGGGTGCCGATGTTTCCAGTGCCAATGTCCCTGGGCCCCCTGGAGCTGGGTCCTGACTATGGACCCCCTGGGTCAGCACTTGGCTTCCCAGAATCCTCCAGACCTGATCCTGCAGTTCTGCACCTGGGGCCGGCCCTGCCACCTGCTGCACCATGTCTCCAGGAAAGTGGACCTCCACTCCAGGAGGCTAGGAACCCAGACCCAGGTGTGTCTGCTGAGGTGCAGGTGCTATCCTGAGAGCAGCCTGGTTGGCCTTGATTGATGGAAGAAGTTGTGTGGAAAAGTTGTGTGGAAAAATTTGCAAACAGAATGGTTAAGAGTCAGTGCAGTAAAAATAATGCAGGTTTCTCTTGTGGCTTGGCTTTGTCTTATCTTGGGAAGCCTAACTGGTCATTCAGAGTATATCAGAATGGCCCTGGGCATTTGCAGGGTTTGTCTTGGTGCTGCCTAAGTCCCTGGGGCCTACACAGGTGGAGGTGGCAGTGTCTCCTTGGAGATCAGGTTTGGCAGATCCTGTGCCTGGCTTGGCTGTCTCACTGTCTGTTTAAACAGGCCTGGCTCAACAAACAGCACTTGCCACGTATTCAGGAAAACCTTCCTTCCTGATTTAGAAAGTGCCGCCTGTGGCTAAGCCTGGCAGCTGGTGTCTGGTTCTCCCTTGTCCTGCCCGCACCCTGCTTCCTCCTGTCCGACTGCAGCCCCGACCCAATCATTCTTCATTGCTTTGGCAGGAGTGGGGCCTCAGGATTCACCTGTCAGACACTCGGCTCCAGAGCTCAGTGAAGAGGATTTTGGTGGAAACTTTGCTCATCTGGTACTTCTCATACTTTTCTATAACTGTTTTCTGTAAGGTTTGTCGAGTGAGTGCCTTGACTCCTTGTTCTTTGCATGAAAATAGGAAGGTAACAAAGGTAACAAGATAACTTTATATAGGATTTTTTTTTCCAGACAGGGTCTCCCTGTAGCCTCTGGCTTGGAACTCACATTGTAGCCCAAGCTGGCCTTGATCTTATAGTGACCACCTGCCTCTGCCTCCCAAGAGCTAGGATTAAAGGTGTGTACCACCATCCATTTCCTGATTGAATGTGATTCTTAAAGAGGAAGTGTTCCTAAAATCATTTGACTGGGGCCAACAAGATGGCTCAGTTGGCACAGGTGCTTAGTGCCAAGCCTGATGACCAAGAAGATGGCTCAGTTGGCACAGGTGCTTAGTGCCAAGTCTGACGACTAACAAGATGGCTCAGTTGGCACAGGTGCTTAGTGCCAAGCCTGATGACCAACAAGATGGCTCAGTTGGCACAGGTGCTTAGTGCCAAGCCTGACAACTAACAAGTTGCCCTTTAACCTCCACACACTCAGCATGGCGCATGCGCGCGCGCGCACACACACACACACACACACACACACACACACACACACACAATTTTAAAATCATTTTAGGGGGCTGAAGAGATGGCACAGCCGTTAAGAGCATTGGCTGCTCTTATAGAGGACCTGGGTTCAATTCCCAGCACCCACACAGCAGCTTAGAACTATCTATAACCCCAGTTCCAGGGGATCCGATGCCCGCTTCTGACCTCCATAGGCATTGGAGGACACGGATGCGCTCTATACTGCAGGCAATACACTCATAGACATAAAATAAAATAAAATATTTTTGGCCAGGTGTGTTGGCACATGCCTTTCATCCCAGCACTTGGAAGACAGAGGCAGGTAGATTTCTGAGTTCAAGGCCAGCCTGGTCTACATAGTGAGCTCCAGGCCAGCTGGGGACTAAAGAGAGACCCTGTCTCAAAAAGACCAAAAAATTAAGAGCACAGGCAGAGAACTGAGCTGTGAAGTTCACTAAAGAGAAG
Organism: Rhizomys pruinosus; assembly: GCA_009823505.1. Classification (NCBI taxonomy): domain Eukaryota; kingdom Metazoa; phylum Chordata; class Mammalia; order Rodentia; family Spalacidae; genus Rhizomys; species Rhizomys pruinosus. The sequence goes on along the minus strand of VZQC01005317.1, from coordinate 1,105,110 downwards.
GGACTCTGTAGGAAATCTATTTTCTTTTTTTTTTTAATATTTTTTAATTTTTTAATTTATTTTTCTCTATGTGTATGAATGTACTATCTGCATGCATGTCTGTGCACCCGTGTCGTGCAATGCCGTGGAGGTCAGAAGAGGGTGTCAGATTCCCCTAGAACTGGAGTTCTTCTGGAATTGGAGTTTCAGACGATTCTCAGCTGCCATGTGGGTGCTGGGGATCGAACCCAGGTCCTCTGCAGGAGCAGTCAGCGCTCTTAACCGCTAGGCCATCTTTCCAGCCCAGGAAATCTATTTTCAAGAATGAGAACTCTTCCTGATTTCTGCACTTCTTTATGATAGAACTCGACACCTCCACTGGTTCTACATATGTATGTATGTCTGTGTCTATGTATGCACATATGCACATGCATGGGGACCTACAGAGGCTAGAAGAGGTCATTTGGCCCTTGGAGCTGGAGTTACAAGTGGTTTGAGCCTCCATATGTGAGTGCTGGGAACTGAACTGTAGTCCTCTGCAAGAGCAGCAAGTGCTCTTAACCACCGAGCCATCTTTCCAGCTCCTTTATTTGTTTATTTATTTTTTGGTTGTTTCGAGACAGGGTCTCCCTGAAGCCCCAGCTGTCTTGGAACTCACTCTGTAGACCAGGCTGGCCTTGAACTCACAAAGATCCGCCTGCCTCTGCCTCCTGAGTGCTAAGATTAAAGGCATGTGCGCCACCACGCTGGCTAATACTGCTATTATTGTATGAGCCTGTGTGCCACTATGCTCCTATGGAGGTCAGAGGACTACTTTGTGGAGTTGGTTCCCTCCTTGTGCATGAACTTGGATTCTGAAGACGAAACTCAGGTTGTCAGGTTTGAGCAGCAAGTGCTTTACCACTGAGCCATCTCTCCAGCCCATGAAGAGGATTTTTTTTTTTCTTTTTTTTTGTATTTTTGCGACAGGGTCCAGCTGGCCTGGAGCTCGCTCTGTAGACCAGGCTGGCCTTGAACTCATAGAGATCTGCCTGCCTCTGTCTCCCAAGAGCTGGGATTAAAGGCATGTGCCACCACACCCGACACTAAAGATGATTTTTAGCCGCCATGTGGGTGCTGGGAATCGAACCTGGGTGCTCTGCAAGAGCAGTCAGTGCTCTTAACTGCTGAGCCATCTCTCCAGCCCAGGATATTTTTTTAACCTGTTTTATTTATTATTATTATTATTATTATTATTATTACTATTATTTTGGTATTTTTGAGACAGGGTCTTCCTTTAGTGTCAGCTGGCCTGGAGCTCACTCTGTAGACCAGCTGGCCTTGAACTCACAGAGATCCACCTACCTCTGCCTCCTGAGTGCTGGGATGAAAGGCGTGTGCCACCACGCCTGGAAACACCATGTTATTATTATTATTATTATTATTATTATCATTTTTTGGTATTTTTGAAACAGGGTCTCCCTTTAGTCCCAACTGGCCTGGAGCTTGCTCTGTAGACCAGGCTGACTTTGATCTCACAGAGATCCACCTGCCTCTGCCTCCCAAGTGCTAGGATTAAAGGCATGCGCCACCATGCCTGGAAATGCCATGTTATTTTTAAAAGGTCTGCTGCCCACCACTAGCCAGTCTTGTCTTCAGGTGTGCACACTGTATTTCTTAGAGCACTGTGAGGTGCTTTGGAAGCATTTAGCATCTTCCTGGTGTCTAGGAAGGCTTGAGAGTGCTCAGCTAGGAGCTTTGCATCCCTTCTTCCTGCTCCTGCTAGTCCTCCCTCTCCTAGGGAGACACTAAGTGGGGTATGTCTCCTTCACCCTCTTTGGTTCTTCACGGGGATCCCCAGGAGAGCTAGCTTTCATGTTGCCTTGTGACAGGGCTCTTCCAGGACAGTACAGGACTTGGAGACCTCCCAAGTGTGGGATGGTGGAAGTTCCAGTTTGACACAGCCTGCTCCAAATGTGACCCCTGCTCCTGACGTGAAGAGACCTACACAGGCTGTCAAAAAGGAGGCCAAGGAATCCAGGAAGGTACAACCCACCCCAGCCATTTGTTTAGTGGGCAGATACCGCCCAATACCCTGGGACAGCTTTCCTTGGAAGTTGGAGGCGAGAAAAGACATCTGTTTTTCTTGTAGACCAAGTATTGTAAACTCTTTCCTAGAAGTATAACATATACACACTTAAGTGTGGACAAGTGTTTCGGGGGGGGGGGTTTGATGATAACACCCAGGCTCTGAAAGGTTCCTTCATGCCATAGCCACTCTATGACGGACAAGCCCCTAATGCAACCAGAGGAGTGGGGCAGCACATGTCCCCTGATGTCACCTGGTACAGCCTGCTGTGTGTGCTGTGTATTGTCCATGCTCCCAAGAGTTAATGTTGAGGTAGTGCTTAGATCAGGGTTGTCTCAGGTGCGTGTTCTCTGCATCCCTTGGTGACAAGTGCTCATTTCTCTTGGGCATCTACCCTGGAAGAGAGTATAGCTTCTAGGGTATATGGTGCTCAGCTTCAGGGACACAGCTAGGTAGTGTCCTAAGTGGCCACACAGAGTCCTGCTTGGTGCTGGATCAGTACCACAGCTGTGCGATGGCATCCTGGTTGTGCTTCCCCAGGTGTCCTGCTATGTCGGTGATGGTTCTGTTCTCATTTGTTACTGATGACCAGGGATGCTGAGCACCTGTCATGGGCTTGGCACCCTATGGGCTCTCTCATCTCATACTTATTGTAGCATGTGCGTGCATGCTCACGTGCACAGGTACCCATGGAGGCTAGAAGTGGTGGGATCCCCTAGAGCTGGAGTTATAGGCAGTTATGAGTTGCCCAGAGTGGGTGCTGGAAACTGAACTCAGATCCTCTGCAAGGGTAGTCTGCTCTCAACTGCTGAGCTATCACTTCAGCCCTACCCAGCCCCAACCGTTCTGCATTTTAAGAGAGTTCAGTCTCTTAGATTTCTCTCATGTGGTAACTTTTTGAAAATAAATATGGCAGGGCATGGTGGCACACGCCTATAATCCCAGCACTCAGGAGGCAGAGGCAGCTGGATCTCTGTGAATTCAAGGCCAGCCTGGTCAACAGAGCGAGCTCCAGGCCAGCTGGGACTAAAGGGAGACCCTATCTCAAAAATACAAAAAAAAAANAAAAAAAAAAAAAGGAAAATAAATATGTGTGTTTTGCAGTGCTGGTATGAACTCAGGGCTTATGTGTACTGGGCAAGCTCTGTGCACTGAGCCACTGCTCTCCAGACTTGCTCTAGCTGAGCAAGTAGCTGACAGGAACACACCCAGAACAGGTCATCTCCCATGGGCAGCTTCTCCTTTTTCTTTCCTTTCTTTTTTTTTTCCTTTTTGAGACAGGGTTTTCCTGTAACACACCAGCTGCTAGTATGGTAAAGGCTTAAAGTGCATTCCCATCACCTAGATTCTCTCCACACAGGAAGGGCGCTTTATGTTGAGGTCATCCTGACTCTGCCCAACTTCTACTCCTAGGGTGAGGGAGGAACCGGAGGCTTGGTATGTAAGAGCTCAGATGAGGAGTGTTTGCAGAGATGGCATATAATCAGCCTGAGTTTTGCTTATTAAAGATACGTGTACAGCCGGGCGTGGTGGCGCACTCCTTTAATCCTAGCACTCAGGAGGCAGAGGTAGGCGGATCTTTGTGAGTTCAAGGCCACCCTGGTCTACAGAGTGAGTTCCAGGACAGCTGGGCTACAGAGAGACCCTGCCTCAAAAAGACCAAAAAACAAAGATACATGTAGGGCTGAGTGTATGGCTCAGTGGTAGAGTGCTTCCTGGCATTTGAGGGGCCAGCCGAGTCTTGTCGGCATGAATCTGTGCAGATCATTTCATACCAGCACCCTTTTGAAGTGCACAGTTGGTGCACTAAGTACATCACTCTTGGAAGAAGTGCTCACCCCATTAACACTCTCCTCAGCCCTTGCCTCCCCGACCTGCATTCCATCTCTGTGGATGGCATCACACAGCCCTTGTCTTTTGGGGCTGGGCTCTTCTCACTCCAAAGTGCACTCAGGCCCTTCTGGTGGTTTTGTATTTAGAGTGAGTCCTGGTTCTCTCGTTGGCTCCCTGGGAAGAAAAGGACAGAAGCTTATCTGCCAGATGACAAGAACAAATCAGTGAGTATTGTCAGATACAACAGTGAATAAAAAAAAAAAAAAAAAAAAAAAAAAAAAGGAAAAATAAATATGTGTGTTTTGCAGTGCTGGTATGAACTCAGGGCTTATGTGTACTGGGCAAGCTCTGTGCACTGAGCCACTGCTCTCCAGACTTGCTCTAGCTGAGCAAGTAGCTGAAGACCACCCAGAACAGGTCATCTCCCATGGCTGCCACTGCTTTCTCCTTTTTCTTTCTTTCTTTTTTTTTTCCCCTTTTTGAGACAGGGTTTTCCTGTAACACCAGCTGGCTAGTATGGTAAAGGCTTAAAGTGCATTCCCATCACCTAGATTCTCTCCACACAGGAAGGGCGCTTTATGTTGAGGTCATCCTGACTCTGCCCAACTTCTACTCCTAGGGTGAGGGAGGAACCGGAGGCTTGGTATGTAAGAGCTCAGATGAGGAGTGTTTGCAGAGATGGCATATAATCAGCCTGAGTTTTGCTTATTAAAGATACGTGTAGCAGCCGGGCGTGGTGGCGCACTCCTTTAATCCTAGCACTCAGGAGGCAGAGGTAGGCGGATCTTTGTGAGTTCAAGGCCACCCTGGTCTACAGAGTGAGTTCCAGGACAGCTGAGGCTACAGAGAGACCCTGCCTCAAAAAGACCAAAAAACAAAGATACATGTAGGGCTGAGTGTATGGCTCAGTGGTAGAGTGCTTCCTGGCATTTGAGGGGCCAGGCCGAGTCTTGTCGGCATGAATCTGTGCAGATCATTTCATACCAGCACCCTTTTGAAGTGCACAGTTGGTGCACTAAGTACATCACTCTTGGAAGAAGTGCTCACCCCATTAACACTCTCCTCAGCCCTTGCCTCCCCGACCTGCATTCCATCTCTGTGGATGGCATCACACAGCCCTTGTCTTTTGGGGCTGGGCTCTTCTCACTCCAAAGTGCACTCAGGCCCTTCTGGTGGTTTTGTATTTAGAGTGAGTCCTGGTTCTCTCGTTGGCTCCCTGGGAAGAAAAGGACAGAAGCTTATCTGCCAGATGACAAGAACAAATCAGTGAGTATTGTCAGATACAACAGTGAATCCAGAGGGGCTAAGGATTGCCTGGCACTGGATGATGCCACAGCATATTTAGATTTAGAACAGACCTGGACATGTAGACCTTTTCTGAAGTTGTAAAGTGTCTATAATTCTGTTTAGTTTTTTAATTGAATTTTTGTGATTTTCATACAATATAATTTGATGTTATTTTAATTCTCTTTAGTTTCAATATACAGATTTTTCTTTTTAAAATCTTGGCAGATTGTTTGGGATGAACAGAAAAACCAGTGGGTGAATTTGAAGGAACCCGAGGAGGAAGTGAGTGGTGCCTGCAGGTCCCTGTGTGTGGGGGGGTGCCTGCTTTGCTCCCTGCCACCTGGGCTCCTGCCTCCCTTTGGAGAGTCCTCACCAGGCTCCAGTCTGTTAAGGTCATTGCTGAGCTGTCTCTCCCTCTGCAGAAGAAGGCTCCACCTCCACCTCCAACGTCGTTCCCCAGGGTCCCACAGGTGGCTCCCACGGGGCCTGCAGGACCACCCACCGCCTCCGTGAATATGTTTTCTAGAAAAGCAGGTAATAGCAACAGCAGAAATTGGAGGTGTTGGGTAGAGCACTGTCCTACCAAGCCCGTGATACACAGAGACCACTCACAGCGTCACACTGTCCATGCTGGAGAGAACAAGTTTCTACCCGTGAGGGAGGAGTCCAGTTCTGCAGGAAACAGCACTTTGCCTTGGCCTACAGGTGGAAAGTGTCTCATTAGACAGAACTGTAGCCCATGTGACAGGTAGAATGGAGGCCAGGCTAGGCCAGGCGCAACAAGTTCTGCTCTCCGGGCCTTCCTTCTGTGGGCCCTGCTTGCTATTCTTAACTCAGTGGGAACCGAGTATGTTGGATTCTGGAGGTCGTTTGGTGTGCACTTGAATTGACTTCCCCTTTCCTGGGTAGGTGGGTCCAGAGCTCGCTATGTGGATGTTCTAAACCCAAGTGGAACACAGAGGAGTGACCCAGCTCTTGCTCCTGCGGATTTCTTTGCTCCACTTGCCCCACTCCCGATCCCTCCTAACTTGTTCTTAGCAAACACAGGTAGGCAATCCATGTGCTAGCAGCTCCAGGCCTGCCCTTGCTTCAGGCCCAGTCAGCCTCTGTCTATAAGCCTCTTGCTCCAGTCATTACTAGGCCAAAGTACAAAGGACCAGAGGCTTGCATGCACTTCTTGGTAACTGGACTCTCCAGGGTGAAACCCTTCCTTCCCTATAAATTGTTGGGAAGGATCTCCCAGAAGTCAGGATGGTCTGATGGCCTCATGTCCCCTCCTTTGCAGATGCAGAAGAGACACAGCCTACAGATGGGGCTGGCAACGGGGGACAGGTGCAGGCTGGGGCTCAGTCCAAGCCAGAGCCCCCCTCAGAATCCACAGTAAGTGCAGTGGGAAGGAGATGAGGGGCTCACTATATCCCACAGGGTTCTCGTCTCCACTGTGCATCAGTGTCTTGTGCACAGGGGATGCTCTGACCTCACTGTTTATCTTTTTGTTTTTTTTTTTTTTTGTCTTTTTGAGACAGGTCTCCCTGTAGCCCCCTGTCCTGGAACTCACTCTAGACCAGGCTGGCCTTGAACTCACAAAGATCCGCCTGCCTCGCCTCCCAAGTGCTAGATAAAGTCGTGCGCACCATGCCCGGCTTGTTCACTATTTACTTTTAGGAGAGGTGGGAGTGGATGGCGGGTACCACGGCCTGAGGAAGGTTCTCAAGTTTCAGTCTGGGAAGATGGAAGCTGAGAGGTAGATGGATGGCTCTGTAGCAATGGAATGTGCTGTGCTTCCCACTTAGAATTATTATGTTTAGTAAAATTTTTTTTTTTTTTTTTGGTGTTTTTGAGACAGGGTCTCCCTATAGCCCCAGCTGTCCCGGAACTCACTCTGTAGACCAGGCTGGCCTTGAACTCACAAAGATCCACCTGCCTCTGCCTCCCAAGTGCTAGGATTAAAGGCGTGCGCCACCATGCCTGGCTAACGTTTAGTAAATTTTATGTTGGACATATTTTACCATAATTCTAAAAACGCAGGAAGAAATTAAGTTAGAAAACTGAAGAAATTAACTAGCAGTAGTAAAAGTTTAAAAATAGGGCTGGGCATAGTGGTACACACCTTTAATCCCAGAACTCAGGAGGCAGAGGCAGGTGGATCTCTGGGAGTTCATCATGGCCAGCCTGTTCTACAAAGTGAGTTCCAGGCCAGCTGGGGCTGCAGGGAGACCTTGTCTCAAAAAGACAAAAAACAAAATAAAATAAAGTTTAAAAATAAAGAAGTATATCTTCACCTGAAAAGAGCAGGTGACCCCATTTTAATATGAAATCCCAGCCTGGCCTAGACTGTGGCTATTTTATTTGACTCTGTAAAGTAGAGGAGCAATAATTTCAGATCAGAAGGCTGCTATGGGGCTCAAACAGCCTTGTGGGCTGTGCCAAGTATGTGGTGACTGTTGCATCAGGAGCCACCTGAGTTGGGACACAGGGGTTCTTGGAGAGACACCCTCTGCATGACCCATTACAGAGCAGCCCCGGGGTAGCAGAGCAATCTGCACACTGTGCTACAGAGCAGGGAATGCTCTCCTGTGTGAGCTCTGGAACTTGGGGCTAGGGAGCCACTGCATTTCCTATTTCTCTAGCAGGTGTTAAGCTCTGCAGCGTCACCTCCTGGTCCTGAACTGTCACCATCCAAACTGGATGGCTCCCAGGGAGGAGAGGTAGGGAATACTGTCTCCATGTGAGTGCAGTGCATGAGTGTGCATGTGCATGTGCGCGCGCGTGTTTGCGTGTGTGTGTGTGTGTGTGTGTGTGTGTGTGTGTGTGTGTGTGGAGGGGGGGTTTGGATGGCCTGGAATTAAGGCTCAGCCAGTTCAGTTTATTGTTCAGCAGGACAAGGAAATAAAGGATTGAAAACACTTAAAAGGTGCTTTCTTCCGAGAAAAGCATTAGCTTGTTGGATCACCACTGCGTAGGAATAGGGTGTAGAGGCTAACGACACTTTCCTCAGTCCAGATCTCTTCCCCTCAGAGTGGCCTGAGTGGTCTTGGATTTTGAGTTGTCACAGGATGTGCTGTTGCAGGACAAGGGCTAGACAGATGCCCCATTCTTCAGAGTAGTGGTTGTTTCCTTAACCAAAACTGTGGAAGGAATTTTAAGCTAATCCTGGCTGTCCTCATTTGAGTGACACTGACTCTAATCTAATGGCCTCATAAGCTTGTGGAGCTCAGCTGGTGGCTTGGAGCAGTGGCGCGCATGCTGACTTTCACGTCTGTATCTTGTGTGTGTTCTTGCTGTTCCGTAGCTCTCGCGCTGTAGCTCGATGAGCTCGCTCTCACAGGAAGTGAGCCGGCATTTCCATCAGGTACCTGTGGCTGCTGGCTCTCTCCTTCCATGGGGCTGGCTGTGTAGCCCATGTCCCTTAGAGAGTCTGTCCTCCTCACGTTGTCACTAACTGCACCCCTTGTCTTTCCCAAGCATCACATGGGCAAGATGCAGTGTTCCTTTACCCATCAGATAACACTGGTGGTAGACCGCTCACCTGCCAGGGTTTGGAGTGCTCGGGGGGCTCTAACTCTGCTCCTGGTGCAGAAGGCCTGGCCCTGACCACACTGTCAGTATCTCCTGGGTCAGGACCCCAGTTGGAAAGGAAGATTTCTTCTTGCTGCTGAGGCTTGAGGAAGTCTGTCTGCAGCCAGTGGGAGTGAGGTCATGATGGCCGTCCAGTGACCAGCCTGGGGAGACAAGGAATGCTCCATCTTCTGTGTGGTGGAGCCAGGCTTCGGCAGTAGCACTCAGTGGAAAGGCTGAGGGACATTTCTGGCTGTGTATTGAGGACTGGCTCTAGAGCATGCTCTCCAGGTCTCCTAACTGCTTGGCCAGCACTAATGGGATCTCAGTGCCCTGTGCTCATCGTCCGTGCATGTTGTTATTCAAATACTTCATTCTGCATGATGCTTTGATTTCCGCCCTTCTGTGACCCATCCAGTAACGAAAACCAGTGTTGCCAGAGCTGTCTCTGCCTGTGCCCTACTTGGAGCATTGGCGTTCCTTTTTGAGGTGCGGTTCGTGTCTGCTGCCAGGACAGCAACTGCTACGCAACACTGACTTGCTGAGGTGCTTCTGTGTGCTTCACAGGCTCCTGGAGACCACTGCCCTGCAGGGGGCCCTCCCGGTAGGCCTGTGCCCTTCTACAACCCTGCTCAGCTGGCACAGGTATGTAGCCCTTTCTTTTGTTCCCTCCAACCCAACTTGCCTGCCAATCTCTGAGCCCTCATCAGTGAGTGTCCTCTTCCCTGTCTTCTTTCCTCTTTGATTCAGAGTTGCACACCCACAGGACAGGGTTGTGGCCTGCAGGCCTTCTCCTGTCCCCCATTCTTTCCCTGTGGGTTCTCTCTGGTTGACTTAGTCTGCAGCCTTCACCTGTCCTGTGCTCCTCTGTCACTGCTTTGGGCTCTTCAGGTCAGGGCTTTTCTTTCTGCTCCTCATCCTGGGAGTGAAGGTTTGACCTCGCCTGCTACCAGCCTTCTTCATATGGATCCCAAGTGTGTTCTTTGCTCCCCCCTGGGGTCCAAGTGTGGGATATATATGTGTTCCAGGTTACGCTCCGAAGCACCGTGATTCTGGGGCTGAATCCATGACTTCTAGCCACAAGCTCCTCCCCCCACCTTTGAGAGCAGCTGCTCCCAAGAAGAGACCCCTGGTCCTCCTCCTCCTCTCTCTCCCCTCCCCTCCTCCTCCTTTCTTCCTCTTCCTCCTCCTCCTCCTCCTCTCTTTGAGAGCAGCTGCTTCCAAGCAGAGACCCCTGGTCATCGTTGTCGTTGTCCTCCTCCTCTTCTTCCTCCTTCTCCTCCTCCTCCTCCCTCCTCCCCTCCTCCTCCTCCCTCCTCCAGCAGCTGCTCCCAAGCAGAGACCCCTGGTCATAGTAGTTGTCCTCCTCCCTCTTCCCTCTCTTTCTCTTCCACCCCCTCCCCTCCTCCTCCTCTTCCTCCCCCCTTTGAGAGCAGCTGCTCCCAAGCAGAGACCCCTGGTTTGGAATCCGTCTGTCCTGGCTTATCCCGGGCATTGCTGTCCAGTACCCAGGCCTTAGCAGTTGACTTTGAGAACCACCCTCTGTCTCAGCCTGGAGTGGGGTCTCTCCTCAGGGGTCTGTGCTGTCAGCTTGCCATCCCGCTTCCATCCGCACAGTCCCACTTCCTCGGGTATCCTTATGCCAGGGAAACATTCTAGCCTGTGCCTTCTCTCCTCCTCCACCTGTCTGTTGCGGGAGTGTCATCCGTCTACAGCTGGGGAGGATTGTGGAGAGAAGAGCTCTCCGTCTCCTCCAGCCTGGTGTGTACCCAAGGTCACCTTGAACTTGTTTTGAGATAGGGTCTCCCTGTAGCCTCAGCTAGCCTGGACCTTGCTATGTAGACCAGGCTAGCCTTGATCTCACAGAGATCTGCCTCCCTTTGCCTCTCAAGCACTGGGATTAAAGGCATGTACTACCAATGCCTGGACCACCTTGAACTTTTGAACCCCCTGTCTCCACTTCCCAAGTGCTGGGATTATAGGCATGAGCCACCACACCCAGTTTATGCCCTGCTGGGGCCCAAACACAAGGCCTCATACATGATAGGCAAATGCTGAGTGTCATATAGCCTTGGGCAGACATCTTGTTTTTTGAAAGAAGGGCAAGAAAGCAAAGTTTGTTGAGAAGAAACAGCTCCTGCAGCCAGGAGGGAGTTTAAAATTGAGTTGTCTGGGAAAATCCCTTGGTTTGGGCAGAGAGAGGTCTTGAGAGAGGAGGAGTAAGTGCTGGTGCTGTCTCTTGGGACTACTTTCCCTCTGCTGTGCAGCAGCCGTAGACCAGGCCACTGTCCACCTGTGGACTTACGGAGCACTCAGCGGGGCCAGCTCTGGGAGCTAGCTTTTGTTCTCATGGTCCTGGTAGAACCCTACCAGGACAGACAGAAGTGTGTCTGTTGGGCCCAGAGCCAGGCAGCGCTGGGCAGCAGGAGCTGGGTACCTACAGGAAGGTCTCATGCTGACAACCAGCCCAGAGCTTGCCTGTTTGTTGGTGGTCTGCAGATGTCTTCTGTAGACCCCATCCTGCTGTGTAGCCCCTGGGTGTAGATGGGTGTAGGTGGGTGTAGATGTAGATGGGTGTAGGTAGGTGTAGATGGGTGTAGGTGGGTAGGTGTAGATGGGTGTAGGTTAGGTGTAGGTAGGTGTAGATGGGTGTAGGTTAGGTAGGTGTAGGTGGGTGTAGGTTAGGTGTAGATGGGTGTAGGTAGGTGTAGATGGGTGTAGGTTAGGTGTAGGTAGGTGTAGATGGGTGTAGGTTAGGTAGGTGTAGGTGGGTGTAGGTTAGGTGTAGATGGGTGTAGGTAGGTGTAGATGGGTGTAGGTTAGGTGTAGGTAGGTGTAGATGGGTGTAGGTTAGGTGTAGATGGGTGTAGGTAGGTGTAGATGGGTGTAGGTTAGGTGTAGGTTTGTGTAGATGGGTGTAGGTTAGGTGGAGATGGGTGTAGGTAAGTGGAGGTGGGTGTAGGTAGGTGTAGGTAGGTGTAGATGGGTGTAGGTAGGTGTAGATGGGTGTAGGTTTGTGTAGGTAGGTGTAGAGGGTGTAGGTTAGGTGTAGGTGGGTGTAGGTAGGTGTAGATGGGTGTAGGTTAGGTGTAGGCAAGTGTAGGTAGGTATAGGTCAGTGCCATTCCTTTTGTTCCAGGTTTCAGCTGCCTTGGGGAACTCAAGGACGGGAAGGATTGGCCAAAGAAAATACCCAGTCTTGAACTAGAGTCGCTCATTGTGGATTCATGCTTGGAACCCTGAGATGACTAGATGACTGTTGTCTGCCAAGAACCAAACTGGCTGCCTGGGGTCTCACAGAACCCAACAGACATGGCAGTAACTCAGAGCCGGTCATACTGTGTGTCTCCCCCGCCCCCTTACCACCCATGTGTATGAATTATTGAAAAGTTGATTCCATGGTTCCTTCAGATGCTGGATAGGATGAATCTAATTCAAAGTCTTTTATGTAAAAGAACAGTGTTTCTTTCTTAGTCATCTAAGACAAATTAAGGATATATACTGTCAGTTGACACACTTGAGACCACCTGGGAAGAGAAGGCAGGCAGGGCTTCAACAGGGGAGAGCCATGGGCCTTGGAAACCAGGGTCTTGCTCACAGCCACCTGAGAAATGGTATAGACCAGTCCCAGGGTTCCTTAGGATGTGAGAGAGAAGAGTGCTTGACCCCAGAGGAGCCCAGACCCCACTGCCTGGCCTGGCTTGGCCTGCGAGCCAGCAGGAGTGCACAGCTGATTTGGGGTTCTCACAGGGACCACTGGATGGGAGGGAGGGAGGCCCTGGTTACCAGGATCATGCCTCCCCCAAACATTCCCAGCTCTTACTTCATTTTCCATGACCTGATAGGGCAGGGCAGGGCAGGGCAGGGCAGGGCAGGGCAGGGCACAGCCTAGTCCCTGGGAAGAGCCCTGGGGGCCCGCAGTCAGAAGCTGCTGAATCTGAGTAAGCAACAGTAAGGTCAGAAACTGGCTGCAGTCACAGGAGTGTGTGCCATGTCACGGGCAGATACCTGACATCCAGAAGGAAGTGTTGCCAGGAGGCATAGCAGACACTTTGGACCTGGGTCTCTACCCCACATGCCCTCCATGGGCATTCAGCAGCCATGACTCAGAGCTTTAAAGTTTTGCGGACTGTTCTAAAACCGTCCTGTGGCTCTAGGGGCTGGAGAGATGGCCTAAAGAGGAGGGGAAGGAGATGGTTTAATATTTATGAGAGTCTTCCTGGTGATTTGGGTCAGGTCTGCTGGGGGGAACATAAGTGATTGTTTGCTTTTAAATTTAGAAGTTGTAGAATGGATTAGCATGGCCCTTCCTGTTTTCTGATTCCCTGCATCATCTAGGCAAGACAAAAAAGAACGGTTTCCAGAATGCTGCGTCGATGAGTGTGCCTGGACCCTCCTGTTCCTGTCTCTGGGAAAGCCCTGTCTGTCTGGGTCAATAGCAACTTGTGTCCCTTTATGGGACCCCGGCAGGACCCTGAACTGCAGTGCAGTCCTGCTGGGCTGGTGTTGACTGCCGTCCACTTTTGATTCAAGAAGCGCCCACTCGGTGGGAGCTGCTATTTTTCCTAAATTCAGATTGTTAAATAAAATATTTTGGGCTCTCAAATACCTTCGTTTTGGCTTTCTTTGTGTTGTGAAGGGGCTGGCCATGTGGACGGGCCTCTGGCCTGGGGGTGCGGGGTGAGGCCGTGGCTGCGGGGCCTGTCCCGGGCGGGGTCTCCTGCCCGGCGCCGGGCGGTCCTCCAGCCGCTAGGGGCCGTAGTGGGCGTCCGCACGCTCGTGGGCCGGGCGGTTCGCACAGCAACCACCGAGCGGGACCGGGACCGGGCGACCACGGGGCCGGGCCTGGCGAGACTGGGCGGAGCTGGGCGCGGTGACCCCGGCACGGGGCGGCGGTCGTTGCTCCGGGACTCGGCTGCCCCGCCTCCCCCGTGCCCGGCCGCATCGGACCTCCCGCGGGCGGGCGGCGGGCCAAGAGGCGGGCAGGTGAGCCGGTACGGCCGGGGAGAGGGCGGCCCAACCAGGTGCCTGCCTCGCCTTGCCCGTAGAGGAGGTGCTAGCAACCAGCACGCCGCCCTCGAGCGCTGAGCCCTGCAGGTACTGCGCCTTCCCCGGGCACCCGAGGACGGGGCTCCGGCCATGAAGGACCAGCCCGGGGCGCCCCCTGCCGCCCTGCGCGCCGCCGCCCTCTGACGCGCACCCCACTACCCGGTGCCCGCCGCCCAGGGAGGAGGCCGGGCCGCCCACCATGCCCTCCAAGTCCGCCTGCCTGCGTCACGCGGAGGCCCCGGGGCAGCTGGAGGGCAGGATGCTCCAGGGACAGCTTCCCGGCGCCGACAAGGACCTCTCCCCGCGGCCGGGCTCCCTGCCTGCCGCCAAATCGCAGAGCCCAGACACGAAACCTATGCTTCCCCTCGCCCAAGCCAGCAGCCAGGACCCGCAAGCCAAGACCGCCCCCGGCACCCCGCAGCCCCCCGCGAGGCCCAAGTTGGAGCGAACCCTGTCCCTCGACGACAAGGGCTGGAGGAGGAGGCGTTTCCGAGGCAGTCAGGAGAACCTGGCCGAGCTCAGTGGGGCTAGACCCTGCAGGGACTCTGTGCAGGACACGGTCTCCAGGTCCCCAGGCCATAGCCGTCCCCTGCCCTGCCTCAGCACATCCTTGCAAGAAATCCCCAAGCCCCGAAGGGCCACGAGCAGCGAGGGAGAGAGCCCATCCTTGTGGAGTGACTGTCTCTCCGGAATGATCAGCACCTCCCTGGACCTCCTACACAGAGAGGCTGCCCCAGGTGGGGGCTCCCCCAGGCTGGCCAGCCTGCACCCCACACATCCAGCACCCTCCATAGACCTCAACATAGCCTCCAGCTCCCTGAGGACAGCCAACAAGGTGGATCCCGCACATGCCGACCTCAAGCTCCGAATGCAGACCAGGCTGGTCAGGGCCCACAGCAGTCTGGGTCCCAGCCGGCCCCGGAGCCCGCTGGCTGGTGATGACCACTCCATTGTCTCAGCCAGATCTTCCTTCAGCCTTCTGACACCCATCCGCACCAAGGACATCAGAAGCAGGTAGAGCCTCCTGGAGGGAGGGGTGGTTTGCTCCAGGTCTGTCATCCCGAGCCCTGTCTTAATGGGATGACAGCTGTGAGCCAGGCAAGGAAGCTCATGTTGAGGCAGGATGATCACAAGTGGCCAGCCTGAGCGATGTATCGATCCCCCATCTAAAATAAAAGAGCCTGCATGCTGCAGAGGCACCGCGTGAATGGATTCTCAGAGGGAGAGTCATAAGATTCAGGAACAGAGAAGGAGACAGGGCAGTCTCCCCACCCCTTCCGGATTTGTGGCTTTCCTCTTCTGTCTGTTTTTCCAGAACTTTTGTAGCCTGGGGCCATCCATGGATAATGCAGACTTTAAAAGTAGATTGTTCAGCCTCATTCCTTTTGAAGACAGACAGCACTGTCCTGGCTCTGCATTGTTTATTTCCCTGCTTGTTGGGCAGCTTTTGTAGCTGGGTCTAATTAATTGGCCTTTTTGTTTTTTCTCTGTAGAGGGTCATAGTTCTCTTTAGTTATATTATTATTATTATTATTATTATTATTTTTTTTTTTTTTTAATATTTTTGAGACAGGGTCTCCCTGTAGCCCCAGCTGTCCTGGAACTCACTCTGTAGACCAGGCTGGTTTTATTTTTATTTTTATTATTTTTATTATTTTTTTTTTTTTTTTGGTCTTTTTGAGACAGGGTCTCCCTGTAGCCCCAGCTGTCCTGGAACTCACTCTGTAGACCAGGCTGGCCTTGAACTCACAAAGATCCACCTGCCTCTGCCTCCCAAGTGCTAGGATTAAAGGCATGCGCCACCACGCCCAGCTCTTTAGTTATATTATTATTTAGCCACTGCCCATGAAAGGAACTCAGGGCTTCTACTGCTACCTGAAGGAGGGCTAGGTATGCTGTCCAAGCATGTGCTGGGCTACAGGTCGTCATTATTTATTTACTTATCTCTCATTTTATATGTATGAGTGCTATGCCTGCATGTATGTAATTGCACTTTTGTCCTGCAATGCCCAAGGAGGACAAACATGTGCTTCAGATCCCTTGGAACTGGAGTTAATGGGTGGTTGTTAGCCACCATGTGGGTGCTGGGATGTGAGCTGAGTCTTCTGCAAGAGCAACCAGTGCTCATCCTCTGAGCTATCTCCCCAGCCCCCCAGGTCAGCATTTTAACTCATGTGAACCCCCTGCACCAAGTGACAGATGCTGGGGCATCTGCCACTCGCAGGGCAGTGACAGGCATGACTGCCCTTAGGAGAGGCCTCACACCATCTAGGCTGAGTGTCCCAGGATGAGACCCTTCACCTGCTGCACACCCTGTGGGCAGGGTCATACCTCAAGGATGTACAGGCCTTTGTTTCTTGTACTTGGCCTCTCCGGCTCCAGTAATCAGATAGAGCCTGGCTCTCATGCCTAGGTCAGCCCTTTGTGCCTGTGACTCCCCAGTGCCACCTCTGGCTACCCCCTCCTGAGCCCAGAAGTCACAGTCCACCACTGGGGAGACCAGTCCAAAGCACATCTGTCCGCATCAGAGTCCTCCTGAGCTAGTTCGTCCCCTCCTGGGGTCTTAGTCTGGGCCTGTGAGGTACATCCTGCCCATAGCCTCCCAAGACCACATGGTGAGCCGTGGGGTAGGTCAAGAAGCAAGAATCTGGAGATGGCGCCTGTGTTGTTTCCTGGACCTGCCCCAGCGTCCGACGGTGGGATAAGTAACAGACCCCAAGGCAGAAGTCTGAAAAGGGAGGGACAGTGTGGCTGCCTTCCTCTAGAGGGCCTTGGGTACTTCCCTTTCCTTTGAGCGCACTGTAGCCCTGATGCTCCAGGCCCTGCCTGCAGCTCCATGTGGCCACTTCTCCTAAGCGCTCCTGTCAGTGACTCAGGGCCTCCTCTGGAGATGCTGTAGTGCTGAGTCCTGAAAAGCCTGTTTCTAATGAACCACATTCTGAGGGGCCAGGGGTCCATTCAGGTCCCTGTAGTTGCAGAACCTTATGCTGGGCCTTTCGCTGGGCCTCCCTGGTCAGCCCTGCAGTGGGTCCTCGGTGCCACACCACTCCTCCAAGCCCAGTTCCTCCTGCGCATGTTACTAGTGCCATCCCCACATCTGTAGTCACCAGAACTATCACCTGTGTTCCAGTGCTCACCAGAAGGGCCCTTTAAAGAGTGGTGCATGGGGCTGGAGAGATGGCCTAGCGGTTAAGAGCGCCGACCGCTCTTACAGAGGACCCGGGTTCGATCCCCAGCACCCACATGGCGGCTGAGAACCGTCTGAAGCTCCAATTCTAGGAGAACTCCAGTTCCAGGGGAATCCGAGACCCTCTTCTGACCTCCGCGGCGTTGCACGACACGGGTGCACAGACTTGCATGCAGACAGTACATTCATACACATACAGAAATAAATAAAATAAAATTTAAAAAAGTTTAAAAAAAATAAAGAGTGGTGCACGCCTTTAATCCCAGCAATGGGAGGCAGATCTCTATGAGTTAAAGGCCAGCCTGGTCTACATAGCACGTTCTAGGCCAGCTGGGTCTAGGGGGAGACCCTGTCTCAAAAACACACAAAAAAAGAGTGAGGCTTAGAGCCACAGTGTACATGATAAATCAGACGACAATCTGTGGGAGTCAACCAACGAGTGGGGGTCTGGAGACTGAACTCCGGTCGTCAGGCTTGGCAGCAAGTACCTTCACCCAATGAGCCATCTTAGCAGCCTGCTCTGCCATTTTACACAGAAGGTCTAGGGTGTCCTTCCTGAGTGGATTGGGAAGAGGCTCTGCTCCCCAAGGCTGGACGGACACAGCCCTCAGACATGCTCTGTAGCCAGCTGGACAAACTTCTTGCCTTTCTGGTTTGGAAGAGCAGAGGCAGCTGACAAGGGGTTTCAGGCCTGGTGACTGGGGCCAGCCTATGTTTACCGTATGCTCAGTGCCCACTTCCTGTTGCTAGGACTCAGGAACTGCATGTATCCTGTCTGACTGGTATTTGGACCCAGCCAGGCTTTTGGGGATGTTTCACTTGTCAGTTGGGAAATGAGATCTAGGCAGTTCCTCCCTGTGACAGCTCTGTCCACCTCTTACAAGGTTGGCAAGCTACACCATGGTGGTGTTATGTCCCCTGGCATTTGAGAGTTTCAGTTGTCCCTGGTTCTAAGAGACATGCTCTTAATCTCATCCCTTCCAGGGAAACTGGTTCTATTTGTGTTTTCTTTTTTTTTTTTTAATTTTATTTATTTTTGTATGTGTATGAATGTACTGTCTGCATGTAGGTTTGTGCACTCGTGTCGTGCAATGCCACGGAGGTCAGAAGAGGGTGTTGGTTTCCCCTGGAACTGGAGTCAAAGAGTTCTCAGCTGCCATGTGGGTGCTGGGGATCGAACCCGGGTCCTCTGCAAGAGTGGTCCACTCTTTTAACTGCTGGGCCATCTCTCCAGCCCCTATTTGTGTTTTCTTAACAAGTTAGGACAGAAACAGTAAGTCAGGCAGGTGCGATGCGTGCCTGTGATCCCAGCTACTTGGGAAGTGGAGCAGGAGGAATGACAGGGCACAGCAAGACCTGATCCCTAAAGTGAATAGAAATTTAAAGGGCCCAAGGTGTAACTCATTCACAGAGTGTTCACCTAGTGTGCTTGAGGACCTCTCTAGCACCGCCCTCTCTAGCACCGCACTCAGCTCATAAAAATGATGAGGCGAGATACTTGAGAAGCTGGTGCTGGAGCGATGTCACGCATCCCTGTCCCTTCTTGAGTCCTGGTAAAGGGTAAGCTAATCTAAGTGGCTCTACATACAGCAACCCCGCAGTGCAGGCATGAGGGCCAAGTCAGCCCTGTGCTGTAAGTGGGGCAGCTGGGGTGGTACCACACAGGAGCGGCCTGGAGGCACGAGGAGGGTGCAGGAGTCACAGCAGCACCCAGTTGTCTGGTATCCCAGCTATGGCCGGTTCTCTTCAGGCAGAGCCCAGGAGTTGCTGGCCATGGTGGCACATGCTTTAATCCCAGCACCTGGTGGCAGAAGTGATTGGATCTCTGAGAGATCAGGGCCAGCCTGTTCTACATAGTGGGTTCCAGGCCAGCCTGGTCTATATAGTGAGTTCCACCAGCTGAGGCTTTAGGGATCCCCCACCCTCTGTCAAAACAAAATAAAACAGAAAAGAAAAAAAAAAAAAAGGAGGACGATGAGGATCAGGGAGAAACAGCCTTGGAAGGAGAGGCTGTGCTGTAGAGCAGATAGGGCAGGGTGCTCTGAAGTTCTGGAAGAGGAGTGGCCCCCACGGCCACTGCAGGTCCTGAAGCCACAGGAACAGCGAGGATGAAGCTGCTGTCTGATGGGAGGATCAGGCCTGTGAGCTCCGACCCTGCTCCTCCATCCTGGTGTCTCTGTGGCCCTCACAGGTAGACCTAGTGACCCTTCAGGGGCCTAGCCAGACTGGTGAAGGAATCTGATTCTGTGCACTGAACGTGCAGATCCCTGGGTAGCTTGAAGGAGGCAGACTGCGACTAGAAGGACGGTGTTTCCCTGGCAGCCAGAGCATGGGTGGGTTAGCAGGGAGTGAACAGGGCTGCACTCGGGTTAGAAACACAGGAGGGAAGGTGACCAGATGTAAAGTGAGGGCTTCACCTGACTCAGGAGCAGTTGCCACAGTACTTGGTACAGAGCCGGGGCAAGCAGACCTGGGCTGCCACAGCTCTGGAAGAAGGGCTCTCAGAGGGCAGGGATTGGAGGCAGGCAGGCAGGCAGCTGTGCAGCCGTGCAGCCACAGGGGCTTCAGTAGCAAAATGGCTGGCAAGGCAGAGAGAGAGGAACAATGTTCAGTGCAACAGCCCAGATGACAGCAGCCCCTTGGCCCTGTGAGGACAGATACATGAGGAGTGGGGCAGAGAGCCAGCGTGAACCAGCTGAGCCTTCCATGGAAACGGGGTCTTGAAAAGTATCCCCACAGATGCCAGTAGAAGCCAGTGTGACCTTGGCCTGTTCTGTGCACAGCCACAAGCCCAGGTCTGGTATTACCTAGCACATGGAAATCATGTGAAATTCAGGTATCGGCCACGTTCACTGTTCTGGATTGTGGTGGCCTCTGCACAGTGGTGGTGGAGTTGAATGATAGCATGATCAGTCACAGGGCTGCACATGTCCAGTGTCTCTGCACAGATGCTTGGTCAACTCCTGTGGCACACAGTACACACACATCCTGGGCAGGTTGGGAACTTGCTGCAGTGTTAGGACTACCTCAGCTTGACAGGTGTGTTGTCATTCCACTAAAACCTGGAGCTGGACTTAAAGCAGGGCTATGGGCACCACAAGGGGTGCCTTGCAGGTGGCACTGCACTTTGCTCAGGAAATCCCAGCCCCCAGGTGACACTCTGACATCCTCTGGGGTCAGCCCTGCTGTGGCCTCATGGCCAGGATGAGGCACCCCTGAAAGTGTGGTCCTGCGGGCACCTGTCCTGAGTGAGGGGCTCCCTGGTGTCTCAGGGTCACTGAGTTAGGTGCTCAGTCTGCCTCTTCTCTTTGCAGGAGTTACCTGGAGGGCAGTCTCCTGGCCAGTGGGGCCCTGTTGGGGGCAGACGAGCTGGCTAGGTACTTCCCAGACCGGAACGTGGCTCTCTTTGTGGCCACTTGGAACATGCAGGGCCAGAAGGTGAGATGGCTGCTGTGGGGTGCTGTGGTGTGTCCGTGGGGACCCACTTTAAGAGACTCCCAGCAGAGCCCTTCCACCACAGCATGGTGTGAGGGTGGCAACCAGGCCACCTCTCTGGTGAGGGAACTAGATCGGGCATGAGCCTTGGGCATCTGTGCCTGAAGGGCAGGGTGTGCACACTGGATGATGATCAGACCAGACCGGGGCATGCAGCACAGCCTGGGCTGCCAGGTAAGGACAGGCCCCAGGACGGAAGGTAGCAGGTGAACAAATTTGGGCTCAGAGAGGGAAACTAAGGCATCTGATGTGTCAAGGCTCCCTGGGAGAGGAATCCCACCACCATACACAGCACTTTTTGAAAAGAGCTGCTCTTTAACCAGCTCTAGGTACAGAGCTCCCTGGCCTGAGAAGAGCCTGCCCACCCTGACTGACACTTCTGGCTCTACTGCAGGAGCTCCCACTGAGCCTGGATGAGTTTCTGCTGCCCACTGAAGCCGACTACACCCAGGACCTCTATGTCATTGGAGTTCAGGAAGGGTGCTCTGACAGGTAAGGCACCGCTCAGACCATTGGAGCCTCCTGTGTCCTGTATGGACAGTCCATGGTGATAGGCCTATGAGCCTGAAACCCCATGTGAGCCTGAAGCTGTGGGTCAGATGGGAAGCCTCAGTGCCTTGCTGAGACAAGCACAGCTTCTTTAAAGATGGAGACCCAGGGGGCTAAAATCTTTGGTGGTTCAGGGTTTGCAAACAGTTCTTCCAAGGCATCACAAACGCTGGTAAGGGCTCAGGTTTTCCCGAGACCACTCAGCCTCCCGAGCATTCCATGCTGACAAAAGCTACTTCCTGTGGCATCCTGAGCAGTTTCTCTAGCAGTGGATGCCAGGGCCATGGCTCCAGATGTCAGCTCATCAGGGCCTTTGGTCTGTGTGAGGAAAGCAGCAGGAACCTGGCTTGTGTGCTCTGGGGAAGGGAACTTGTCCCCAGGGCTCCTGAGTTGACATAGGTCCCACTCTGTAAGCCTGCAGATCTCTGTCAGCGTGTAGCCAGAGAACTCCCGTGGGATAGGAGCCATTATGCACAGCTACTAAAGCAACAACTTGGGCCTGTGGCCCACCTAAAGGGCCTCATTTGTGGACAGGATGCCATCTGCCTGGTTGGTGTTCTCAGTGCAAGATAAGGCCAAGTCATGGGTTCCCACAAGATCTCTTGCAGAAGCTGACAAGACCTCACACCCCAACTAACCTGCCGCCCCCCCCCACAGGCGGGAGTGGGAAACTCGCCTGCAGGAGACGCTGGGCCCCCAGTACGTGCTGCTGTCCTCGGCCGCCCACGGGGTGCTATACATGTCCCTGTTCATCCGAAGGGACCTCATCTGGTTCTGCTCAGGTAGGAGCCACTAGTCCCCCACTTCTGTCTCTCTTAACGTGTGTGTGTGTGTGTGAGCTTGGCTGCAAGTCCCCTTACCTGCTGAGCCATCTTGACAACGCTTGCCAGAGCTTTGTGTTCCTGTACTTGTTCCTCTCATGGCTCTGTGTCTCCATGTGCACGCCTTGCTAGCATGTAGACCTTGTCTACACATGGGCTCCCTCATAGCCTGTGACCTTACACAAACGTACACTCCATTCCTGGGATTCTGCTTTTTCGGCCCCCATGTTTGGAAATACACACAGGTGCACCCAGCGCAGGCGTGTCCGTGCAGGTGTCTGTGCAGGTGCGCTGAGCCCCTGTTCCCCGCCCTGCAGAAGTCGAGTACTCCACGGTTACCACACGCATCGTGTCTCAAATCAAGACCAAGGGGGCCCTGGGCATCGGCTTCACCTTTTTCGGCACCTCCTTCCTGTTCATCACTTCTCACTTCACCTGTAAGTGTCGTCCTGACGCTGGCTTGGGAGGAGCTTCCTCTCCCCTCAAGGCAGATTGCCAGTCACCCTGGTCTAGACCAGCTATGGTTGCTTCGTGCCTGGTGGGCTCTGCCTGGATGGGGCCCGAAGCTCAGGGCAGTCACTGCTTTCGGCCCACAGTCCTCTGAGACAGAGCAGCCCAGAGCCTCACAGCAGAGAACAGGGTGGTGGTCAGGACACTGCTGGGGAGCAGGGAAGGCTCTACAAGAGCTTACGCACCCACAGACCACCTCCCCATCTGTTTGTCCTCACAGCTGGAGATGGAAAAGTGGCTGAGCGGCTGCTGGACTACAGCAGGACCATCCAAGCGCTCACCCTGCCCCGGAACGTGCCAGACACCAACCCCTACCGCTCCAGTGCAGGTGAGGGCTGTAGCTTCATCGGTCACCGCAGCACACATGACAGTTTCTGTTTTTTATTTTTTTGGGTAGCTTAGCAGAAACCCTTTAGTGCTTGGAGAGTGGGTATAAGAGGAGTGCAGGAAGTCACTCGACACTGTAATAGCCACCAGGTTAGCAGCTGGGCTGACGGGAGCCCACAAGGCCCAGTGGCTTGCCTGGGCCCATCCCTGTTTGTCCACTAGCCTGTACCTGAGTCCTCACTGTTACCTGCTTCCTGCCCTCTGCACAGTGAGGCACTGACAGAATGAGCAGCTCACTGTGCACATCGAGGCTGTTGTTGCACCTGGACTGTTGGGTGTCTTCCCAATCCTCTGTAGCTGCTGCTGCTGCAGCTCCCACCAGCCCCTTCCTGGGGAACTCTTGTGACCACAGAATCCCAACTGGCTTAGAGGGCCTGTCACGTGGCCAGAGGCCCATCCACCTGCCAGTGGGCCATAGCGGGGGAGGCAGGCCAGCACCATTGCATGCTTCCGTGTGTGTCCAGGGGATGTCACTACCCGGTTCGATGAGGTGTTCTGGTTTGGGGACTTCAACTTCCGCCTGAGCAGTGAGCGAGCGGCTGTGGAGGCCCTCCTGAAGCAGGACTCGGAGGTGGACATACTGGCACTCCTGCAGCACGACCAGCTCACCAGGGAAATGAAGAAAGGTGGGTGCTGGGAGCAGTACCTCAGGTATAGCTGGCTCTCTCTAAAACTGGAGTGGGGTACCCTGGGGTGAGGTACCTGGGGTGGGGCACCTGGGGTGGGGTACCTGGGGTGGGCGGCTCTCTCTGAACCTCCTGTGTTGCAGGGACCATCTTCAGGGGTTTTGAGGAGCCAGAAATCCACTTCCTCCCTTCCTATAAGTTCGACATTGGAAAGGACAGCTATGACAGCACCTCCAAGCAGAGGACACCCTCTTATACAGTATGTTAGCCTGGCCTCTGGCCCCATCCACTTCAGGCAGGGAGAACCTCTGTCAACCATGGCTCATTTCGAATGTGGTATGGGACTGACAACAGCCAGGCAGGTTAGCCAGACTGAACTTCAAACTCAGCTTCAGTCCAAGGCCAGAGAGCATATCCCCTTGTTGGTGGAGGACCGTGCCTCTGCATGCTCCAGGGCTGGGCAGCTAACTCTCAGAAGCTATGTGGATCCACATCTGGGTCCATGTTACCTGGCACCAGAAGAAAACTAGTGGGAGGCACCTGCCCTCCTGCCTGGCTTTTCCACCAGGCCTGGACTCCCTCTGGGCACACTGTAGCACCTGCTAGAACCCTGGAGCAGCCACAGAGGCAAAGCAGCTAGCTCCCCACTGCTCCCAGAGGGCTGGGTATCAGCAGACACTGTCAGCACAGGTCTCTAAATGCTCAACAGGAAAGAGCTCAAAGGTCAGGTGGGGAGGGCTCCCGGGCTGCAGGCCCTGCCTGCCACACAGACACCCGAAGCACATTGGCTTACCACCTACTTCTGCCTTGCCTTTCTTTGGAAGGATCGAATCTTGTACAAAAGTCGCCACAAGGGTGACATCAGTCCCATGAAGTATTCCTCCTGCCCTGGGCTCAAGACATCTGACCACCGCCCTGTGTATGGCTTGTTCCGGGTCAGAGTGAGACCCGGACGGGACAAGTGAGTCTCATGTCCCTGCTCATGTCCTTCTCAGAGCTGGCTGGGGTGGGGGCACTTTACCATTCTCAGATGGGGTGACGTTTCCGGGTGGTATGACAGGCTTAGGTGTAGAGGTACATTTATACCATTGTCTCATGGTGCTCCATACCAGACAGAGGTACCACCAGCCCCTAGGTTGATAAGAAGTCACTGTCACCTGAGCCAGGGGCCTAGCAGTCCTCAGTACCTGAAATCTTCAGGTCACGTGCTTGCTGTGGAACATCAGGCTGCTCCCCGGGGTTGGGTGGGGTTCTTCTGAGACGGGTGTGCCCAAGTGGGCTCCAGAGAGAGAGTATCAGGGTCTGGGCTGAGGCTAGCCCTGGAGCAGCTGGGAGGCGATTAACACTATCCTTAGGCAGGCGTGTGGCTGAGGGAAGCGGGAGCCCGCTCTTGTAACATACCTTCTCGTCCACAGCATTCCACTAGCAGCTGGCAAGTTTGACCGAGAACTATACTTGATAGGAATTAAAAGAAGGATTTCAAAAGAAATTCAAAAACAGCAGGTGCTGAAGAACCAGAGCTCCAGTGCTGTGTGCACAGTGTCCTGAAGTCACCGAGCAGGACCTGCTGCTGCAGCTTGGGAACCAGAGTCACTGGAAAGAGATGGGTGTGCTGGTTGGTGCCCTTGCCATGGTGGGGTCTTGGTGAACCACAGCTAGGGGCTTTCCTCCTCACCAGAGGTTCCTCCCCCTTTGGGACAGCAGTGGGCTGTGGTCAGGCCAGGCTCACTGGTGTCCCAGAAGCCACTTGTGCTCAAGGCAAGCCTGTGCCCATGGGTACAAGGTGGGGCTTCTCTCTCAGTGGGGCACATGGACACTATGCAGGAGCTTCACCCCTCCCACGGGAGCTGATGACCCAGGCAGGCTTGCCCCTACAGCACACCCCCTCCAGGAGCAGCAACCCCCCGCCCCCCGAGTCCTGCCCAGGAGTCTTGCAGCCTCCTTTGACCTGCTGTGTTTGCATTCCCACGACAGAGCCAAGTTACAGGTTTGCATCCTCCTCACAGCTGCTCTCTTGGCACCACTGACAGGTGTCTGGCGAGGGATCAGCCGTCTTCAGGCTTAGATGCCCCATGGCCCTGGAACCTGTCCAAAGCCTAGTAGACATCAGAGGCCAAAGTCAGCCTCTTCCATGTGCCCAGCCAACATGTTGGCAGGTCTCAGGGGTCTGCATTTTGGTCTCATGCTCCCAAGACCCCAGTTGAGTAAGGGCCTCTCCTCTTCACAGGCCAAGCCCTGCCTGTGAAACAGCTTAGGGGTGTCAGACCAGTTGCTTCAGTGCTACCAGCCTCAGAGCAGCCATAGAAGTGTCACTGCCTGGCCTTGGCTTCTAGGACTTAAAACCATCACTGCTGTCTGAATCCTCATCCCTGAGAAACAGCCTTGAATGTATAGAAAGCAGGGGCACCTACTCCACTCTTCTAAATTATTTATTTTTCCATATTTATATTTTTAAATAAATCCATATATTCAATCATAAGCTCTTTCTGGCCAAAGACTGAACCTTGAAGAAGTCGTCTGGGTGCCTCTGGTCCTCGGGACGCTCTGATTTAGAAGGTAGCAAGTTTGGTCTATCAGCTGCTGCTCAGTCCCGTCCAGTTCCTTCTGTGGGGTGCTGCTGCTCACAGGCAGAGGCAGCAACAGCTGGAAAAGGAAGGTGATTACTTTGGACTCCAGTGAACTGTGGTGAAAAGGAGCCAGTCCAACAGATAAGACTGTTAGCATCAGCTTCTGGTGTGGGAGACGCAAGCACAGCCAAGTGCGTCTGCTTCAATAAACACTCGTGGAGAGTGCCAGAAATCTCAAATCAGTGAACTCAAATTTTCCATTGCAAAGATTTGTGGTAATGAAGCTTGAAATACTTTTTCCTCCAGTGTCTCCCTACGTAGCCCAGGTTACCCTGGGACTAGTGATCCTCCTGCCTCAGCTTCTTCCGCTACTCTTGCCTTGAAGCAAGTTCTGCTGATTCCTTTTGGAGACCGCGGTGACCCTGGCACATCCCTGTTAGCCTGAGAGCAAGAGCATGTTGGGGGCAGGGAAGATGAAGTGTGTGATGCTGAGACTCTGCTGTGATGGTCTTCGCACCATTGCATTTCTTTTTTTTTTTTTTAATTCTTTTCGAGACAGGGTCTTCCTGTGGTCCCAGCTGTCCTGGAACTCACTCTGTAGACCAGGCTGGCCTTGCACTCACAAAGATCTGCCTGCCTCTGCCTCCCAAGTGCTAGGATTAAAGGCGTGAACCACCACGCCCGGCACCATTGCATTTCAAACACAGCAATTTAAACTAGTGTAAATGAAGTTGGAAACCATAGAACCTGGGCTTTGTAACCATTATGAAACACAGCTGGGTGTGGTGACTCAGTGTAAACTTGGTACTCCAGGCTAGGCAGGATTACTCTGTGAGGCCATCCAGGACTAC
This sequence comes from Rhizomys pruinosus, assembly GCA_009823505.1. Classification (NCBI taxonomy): domain Eukaryota; kingdom Metazoa; phylum Chordata; class Mammalia; order Rodentia; family Spalacidae; genus Rhizomys; species Rhizomys pruinosus. Next base: position 1,078,344 of record VZQC01005317.1, on the reverse strand, counting down.
ACAGTAAGATCTAATTTCAAAAACACAGTAAATGGGAGAGGAAGGGCAGCACTGGCTGACACACAGTAAGGCCCATGGGTGGGTGAAACTCAGCTCTTGCAACAGCAAGCACTGTACGTCCACCAGAGACTGGAGTAGGGAAGGCTGGGGAGGAAAGCAGAGGCCCGAGATGGAGGAGGAAGTCCCTGACCCAGGAAGGCAAAGCTTTCCAGGTTCTTCTGGCCAAAGGTAGACAGGGCAGAGGCCTGAGCACAGGGCCTGGCAGGCACAGCTGGGAACTCAAGCAACTATACCAGATGCTGCTGTGTGGTTGGCAGAGCAGTCTCTAGTGCTCACATGAGTTGGCGACTGAGGAGCCCAGCAAGTGCTCCACCACACTTGGAGTTGGACTTGACAGGCATCCTGCCCTACCGTCTTGCACCAATGGGTGACACTCCAGGGGTTTACAGCCTTCTTGCGCTCAGCCCGTGGACTGGCTTCCACTAGCCAGCTGCAGGCAGCATCTCCCTCAGACAAGGAGAGCTGTACAAGTCCCAGTGTTCCAAACCCCGTAGCAGTTAAGGTAGTAACAGGCAGTGTTCCTGCTGACTTCCCAAAGACATCACTCTGTCTGTATGGCCGAGCTGGGTTCTCAGTACTCAGTCCAGCCTGAAGACTGCTGAGCCCCCTTGCCCTCCAACCTGCCACAGCGCCAGAGCTCCCCCAGGCCTGACCCCTTCCACACATCAGTAACCTGTGCAGGCTTCTGCATCTGAGCAGCACTGAGGAGGCAGCACGCAGTAGTCTCACGTGTGGCCCGTGTTCCTGGACTGTCCAGTGTCAAGTTCACGGCCGTCTTTCCATCATTACCATCTACAGGCTCTGCTGCTGCCACGTGCGATCCAGCCAGCCACAGAGCCCCATGTGCTGACACCTCACAACTAGGATGCATCTTTTGCTCTGTTTTTGAGTTGTGCTATGTAGCCCAGGCTGGCTTAGAACTCATGTCAATCCTCCAGCCTCCAGTTAACACGTGCTGGATTACGGGTGTGAGCTGGTACTTCTGGGTCAGAAATGTGTGCCACAAGCCAGGAACAAGAGGCTGAGGAAACAAGCTGCTAACAAAGTGGTCGCTGGGCACGGTGGCGCATGCCTTTAATCCCAGTGCTCAGGAAACTGGGTTAGTTCCCAGCACCCACATGGCAGCCAAATACCGGTAATCTGTAACTCCAGTTCCAGGGGACCGCTCCCAACTTCTCTGAGCATTGCACACACCTGGTGCACTTACTTACATGCAGCAAAACACAAAATAAACCTTAACATAAATCGTGGTCAAGCCAGGCATGGCAATACAAGCCTTTAATCTCAGCACTCAGGAGGCAGAGACACACAGATCTCTGAGTTCAAGGCTAGACCGGTCTACATGCTGAGCTCCATGCCAGCTGAGGCTACAGGGAGACCCTGTCTCAAAAAAAGTTACGACAGACTTGTCAAATCCTCTACCTGCACAGGAAGGTAAACAGCATGGTGAGAGAGGCCACTGTTTTATTTATACAGACGAGCTTGTCAACCAACACTATGCAAAACACACCCTCTGCCCCTAGCTGGGAGGCCAGGGCCTATCAACAGCACAGGCTGCAGCCAGGAGGGCTGACCATATCCTGTTCCAGTCCCCATACTGAGAACTCATGGGAAAGTAGGCACAGTGCAGCGAGCTGCTTCCTCTCCCACATCCTGGCCCCCGAGGAGAGTACTTATTCCCAACTGGCAGGTTCCATTCTGAGAGGATTAGAACACACAGCTTTGGTGGCAAGATCATTCAGGTTTCAGTCCCCTATTGGCACTGTTTACAGAATGAGACAACCTTATGCCGAGTCCACACCCACAGTAACAGACAGGCAAACACTTCTGAGCCTTGGGCCTGAGGACCCTGAAAGGGTTCTACCGGAACAGCCGGAATGTCCTGGGCAGGCGCCCATCTCTGCTTGACAGTGCTGCTTGGATGTGCTCATAAGTGGGGAGGTCAGACAAGTCACCCAGGGCAGCCACAGCAGGTTTCCCACGGAGCATCTTGGAAGCAACCCTCTTGACATCTTCTGGGTTCACGTTGCCTATAACATAGAGAAGGGACAATGAGGTAGAGACCAAGGTCTCCATCTCAGGCTGTGTGGGCTCCACAAACCCTGGAGGACTGAGGGCCCGATCGGGGCAAATTAAATGTGAGCCACGGGTAACCCTGCCATAGCCGCAGGGCAGAGTGCACTCTGAGCTATGTTACTCGGTGCCTCAGTGCTAAAACATAAGTCCTCCTTAAAGTCCTTGAGGGCTAGGGATGGCCCCATCCAGGGCTGCAGAAAGCCAGGTGGCCAGAGAGGACCCTAGCTGCCACAGAATGAGACTAAGAACTGAAGAGTCTGAGCCCTGACCAGTCATCCTCACTGCTCAGGCTGTGGGAAAGCCAGGCTTACACATGACAGACAAGGGGCACAGCTGTCTCTCTGCTTCAGGTAGTCTCCTCTGAGCCCAACCCAGACTTCTGTGTGTACTCACGGATAAGTGTGCACAGCTCATGGGGCAGCTTTCTTGAACGTGTGGCCAACACCTGCCTCCCCACGTCCTCGAAAATCACAGGTCTGGACTCTAGGTTCATCATGAGCATTGACATCAGCTGTGTCTTGGCCCGTTCGAGCTCCACCTGAGGGCCAGATGCCACCAGTCACCACTAGCTGGCTCAAGCTAGCAAAGCAGATAACTGGACCATGTCCCAGCAAAGAGGCCTTTATGTGTCTCAAGGTGAGCACAGTGGAGAGGCTGTCCCCAGCTGAGTCCCAGGCACACCTGGGCAAGGGAGAACTGCACTGGCGACAGCCTTCATCACACCTGAGACAGAGACACATATCCAACTCTGCTGCCTGCTGGACTCAGGAGTGGCGTATGTCAGGACCCCCAAAGCTGGCTGCACAGCAAAACCAGATGCTGATGAAACAAAGATTCTGGTCAGAGCCCTAGCTCAGGACCCAGCCATTGTTCACTAAAGTCCTAGAAGCTTCCAGGGAGGCAGTACAACCTGGTCTAGGTACACAGAGCCTCTGCTCAGGTGTGTACTCAAATGTGTGGTGCCGAAGAATCGGGACCACAGGGGACAGAGCAAGCTGGGCGTGGACACTTGCCTCCAAGGCTAGCACTCAGGAGGCCATGGCAGGAGAACTGCAAGTGTGAGGCCGGCCTAAGTCACACAGCCTAGATTAAATAGATTTGTATCTCAACCCGTTATTTTTTAGTTGTGCAATTTGAGGCAAATACTTAATACTTTACATATATCTCAAATAGACTTGACAATCCTGGAAAGCACCCCCTCCTTGCCCCAACCAAGGTATTAGCAGAAATGCAAAGTCTTAATTTTAATTTTTGGTCACCTGGGGATGGAATTCAGGGCCTTGAGCATGCTAGGCAAGCTTTCCGCCAGTGACCCATACCTCCAGGTTCTTGGTCTGTTTTAGATAGTTGGGCTATATACTAGCTTAGGCTAGCCTTGAACTCATGACCCTCCTACCTCCACCTCCTGAGTACTGGAATCACAAGCTCGCATCACCATGCCCTGTAGAGGCATTAATTTTTAAAGTTTTATTTTTTAATTTTTTTTTTTTAATTTTACTTATTTCTGTATGTATGAATGTACTGTCTGCATGCAGGTTTGTGCACCCGTGTTGTGCAGTGCCGCGGAGGTCAGAAGAGGGCGTCGGATTCCCCTGGAACTGGAGTTCTCCTGGAACTGGAGTTTTGGGCGGTTCTCGGCTGCCATGTGGGCGCTGGGGATCGGACCCGGGTCCTCTGCAAGAGCGGTCGGTACTCTTAACCACTAGGCCATCTCTCCAGCCCTAAAGTTTTATTTTTTAAAGAATTCTTTCAGCCGGGCATGGTGGCGCACACCTTTAACCCTAGCACTTAGGGGCAGAGGCAGGCGGATCTTTTTGAGTTCAAGGCCAGCCTGGTCTACAGAGTGAGTTCCAGGACAGCTGGGGCTACAGGGAGACCCTGTCTCGAAAAGACCCCCCCCCCCAAAAAAAAAAATTCTTTTTAAAAAAACGTGAAAATTAAAAAAAAAAAAAAAGAGAACGTGCTCACTGAAGAAAATCTGCACTATCAAGAAAGCCAGAAGGATAAAGCATAGGCCCATGGTGCCCAGGCCGGCCGTGTGCCCATGCTGTGAGCGCCTGCACTGCCACACACGCATGTGAAATCGGCTTCTGTCAGAGTTCTGGCCAAGGTATAACAAAGCTTTCAACTTTAAGACACCCAAAACTAATCTTAGAAAGGTGACAAAAGAGTAGTAAAACTGGCCTGTCGCCATTGTGAGACTTGAGTGTGCAGTGGTCAGGTCAGAGCCTTGCCAGGACCACCTGAAGCACAGGATATTTAACTTAAGGAATTAAGTTTGCTTCCCAAATTAACAACATACAGTCAATGATAAACACCTTGGGTAAATTTAATGAAAATTTATACCTTGATTCCTGTCTATAGGTACTGCAAAGTTTTAGTATGAGAGATTTTCTTACCTCCCTTTCATAGAACAAAGAAAAACATGATGGTAATAAAGTCATTCCCTAACTGTAAAGTAGAGCCGACTGTTATAGAGGTAATATCTTATAAAACCGGTATAAATGCTTTCTTTAATTGACTAATAGACATAGGAACTATGAAAGGATTATTCTCTATTCAGAGCCAAATATAATACTAAAGTCTTTTTAATTTTTTTTTTTTTTTAAGTTTTATTTATTTATTTCTGTGTATGAGTGTACTGTCTGCTTGTAGGTTTGTGCACCCGTGTCGTGCAATGCCACGGAGGTCAGAAGAGGGTCTCGGATTCCCCTGGAGCTGGAGTTCTCCTGGAATAGGAGTTTCAGACGGCTCTCGGCCGCCATGTGGGTGCTGGGGATCGAACCCGGGTCCTCTGTAAGAGCGGTCGGCGCTCTTAACCGCTAGGCCATCTCTCCAGCCCCCAATACTAAAGTCTTTTTAAGCTGTGCAATTAAGCAAAACATATTAATATAGGAGAGCTCTGATATCAGCAATGGATTATTCTGCCAAGATGTTGGCCCGGGGATCCAAGCCCCCAAAAAGGTAAAGGTTTCTTGCCTGTAAACTGGGATACCAGCAAGAAGAGAGGCTAGGCCCTGCTATCAAAGACCTGGTGTTAGCATGGGAAAGATGTATTGAGACCACACTTGCAAGTGTACAGTTGGTCTCTGGAATGCCAGAGAGTTACCAAAGGCCACTAAATCAGCAAAGCAAATATTGGTCTCCTTGAGTCAAGCAAGACTCCTCCGTCAGCATCACCTGCCTGGAAATACTGTGCAGCAGTGGCAGCCACATGTCTGTATATCCCAAATCTAATTGGCTAGTAGCTCTCCTTGGAGGAATAATTCACAGCTGATACCACGAGCTTACGCGTCCTCTAGTGGTTAGGAGATGTTATAAGCCACAGTAAGACCTTGTCATCTTTTACAGAAAATCTATAGTACATGGATAAACATACCATCCAAACATCTGTGCCTATACCAACGTAACCTACCATAACAATTAGTACTATTTTTTTTTTGGCCTTTTTGAGACAGGGTCTCCCTGTAGCCCCAGCCGTCCTGGAACTCACTATATAGACCAGGCTGGCCTTGAACTCACAAAGATCCGCCTGCCTCTGCCTCCCAAGTGCTAGGATTAAAGGCGTGTGCCACCACGCCCCACTACACAATTAGTACTGTTTAAATGCCTGTATGTCTAATTGCTTATGCTTCATTAGTAGGATTGAAAGATTATTCCTGGAGCCGGGCGTGGTGGCGCACGCCTTTAATCCTAGCACTCGGGGAGGCAGAGGCAGGCGGATCTTTGTGAGTTCAAGGCCAGCCTGGTCTACAGAGTGAGTTCCAGGACAGCTGGGGCTAGAGAGAGACCCTGTCTCGAAAAGACCAAAAAAAAAAAAAAAAAAAAAGATTAATCTTCCCTGATAAACTGCCAACCCATGAAAGGAAAGAGCCTGAACTGATCAGAGTCCAAAATGACATCTCCAGAGAAAGTAGACTGTTTTGCTTCTTGCCCACTTGTGCCCCTTTTCTAAGCCTGGGGAACAATCTGAGGAAGAGAGGACATGGTAGAATATAAGGGCTGCGATTGGGGTGAATGGTGAAACTACAGCAATATAGACTGGACTCTTATTTGATCAACATGATTGTACATACAAGCCCCCCAGCTGGATGGTGGGACCCTTGGGCTGTGTGGGTTTGGGCATAGCTGCTTGCAAATTGGTTTTACATGAAGGATGCTTGTATTCATTACTTATTACTGTTAAAAAGAAAAAAAAAAAAAACTGACAAAAACTTGGGTTCCAACATAAACAGGAAAAGCCCAGAAAAGCCCTGCACTGCTGTTCATCTCATGACCATTCCATTCTGCAGGACTCGTTCTGTAGGGGAAAGACTGTCTTGGGGGAAGATGGAAGCCCCAGGGTAGAGCAGTTCGGTCAGGCCTGGGCCTCCCCTGGCTGTGTTACTTTCCAGTTCCAGACCTTACCACATCCACTGTCCCGCCCATCAAGATAAACTCCTTTGTGATGATTTCGACCATTTCTCGAACCTGCAAAAGAGAATGTGAGCTGCATACTGGGGGCCGTTCCCTTCAAGGAAACCCCCCGCTACTGACCTGGACTGTGCACTGGAGTGGGAAGTCAGGGCCATGCAGATGGGTGCCACCCTCACCTGTCTCGGGTCGGCACTGGCGTGAATGCACAGGAGGCCCGTGTCCTCGTAGCTGTGGTGGTAGGAGGTTGCATTGTACATCCAGTGGTGCCTGTGAGGGATACATGGTGGCTGGCTAAGGAAGACACCAACACCAGGCAACAGTAAACCGGGGAAAGGACACCCAGAAGATGGCAGCTTGGTCCAAGCACTCAGTAGCCTGGGAACCGCCACAGCAAAGCAGCAGCACACACCGGTTGAGCACGTTGAGGTACAGCCTGGAGAACATGCCCTTGCCAGGGCCGCCAGCTGAGAAGGAGCCCCCTCCTCCCATCATCATATTCAGCACGGCAAATGGGATGAAGTCCTCCTCCTGAGGGACAGAAGCACAGTCAGTCAGCCCACAGCTGAGGAGGGGTCCTCCTATCACCATGTTCAGCACAACAAATAAGACAAAGTCCTTCTCCCAGGGACAGAGGCCCAGACAGTCACCCCACAGCAGCCTTGCCCCGCTGGAGTGCCTGACTCATGCCTAGACTCACCAGGAAGGAACAGCTCTCCAGTCCCACCATGATGTGTGTGAGCTCGGGAATTGGGGTTGGGCCCAGGCTAACATTGGACATGTCTCTCTCCACCTGTAACCAACGAGACAAGCATCACAGGTGTGGCAAGCTCCCACCAAGAACAGAGTCAAACTCCACCAGTCTTAGACCACCTCAGTCCTGCCCACCATCCCTGTGGACAAGGGACATGCCCAAGCACAAGACCAGTCATGAGAGCTTTCCTGCTCCATTACCTTGACGATCCCCCCAGTGTACTGTGCCACTGATCTGTCAACATCCACAGCCTCAGCAGCCCCCCAGGCAGGCTGGACTCCCAGGAGGTACTTCCTGGCACATTCCACCAGGTGTTCATGCTCCACGCCCACTCCAGCCAGCACCATGCGGTCAGGGGTGTAGTAGTTCCTCAGGTAGGAATGGAGTACTTCTCGGTCCATCTTCACTATGTTCTCTGGGGGGCAGAAACGGTGCAGCCCTACTGTGTTCTCCCTAAAAGCAGCCTGGGATGGGGAGGGGAGGCAGACACGAGTGAGGATGAAAATACTGGGATCTCGGAAGCAGGGTCCCCTGTGGGGAGGGGCCAGCAGCGCCTTCAGCCACGTCTGTGGAGAAGAGGCCAGATGCTTCTCTATGATCTGGCTCTGCATATGTTCATAAAAGCAGTAAATCCTCCTACCTCAGAATGAAAACCTGAAAAACACACACACAGATGGACTGCTACAGACTGTGCTGCCACATGAGATGGTCATCGCCAATGCTGCAGGCTACAGGTTCCAAAGACTATAGCTGGGGCCAGAGAGATGGCTCAGTGGTTAAGAGCATTGGCAGCTCTTCCAGAGGACCTGGGTTTGGTTCCCAGCACTGACAAATTGGTTTACAATTATCTGTAAGTCCGGTTCCCGGGGATCTGACACCCTCTCCTGGCCTCTATGGGCATTACATGACATGGGTTCACTTATATACATGCGCAGGCCAAACACTCATAAACATAAGCTGCCAGGAGTGGTGGTTCATGCCTTTGATCCCAGCACTCAGGAGGCAGAGGCAGGCGGATCCCTGTGAATTCAAGGCCAGCCTGGTCTACATAGCGAGTTTCAGGACAGCTGGGGCTACAGGGAGACCCTGTCTCAAAAAGATCCCCCCCCCAAAAAAAAAAAAAATTTAAAGCCAGGCATGGTGGCACACACCTTTAATCCCAGGATAGCTGTAAGGGGTGGCACATGCCTCCATAGCACTTAGGAAAACTGAGGCAAGATTCTGAGTTCATGACTAGCTACATTGCACAGCCAACTGTCTCAAAAACAGAACGGGCCAAGCCTGTTTTGTCAACACCCACCACCTTCGAGGCCTACAGCAGGGCCCAGCAGAGAGCCCTGCATAGGAGACAGGGTTCATCTTACTTCATGAATCATCTCTGTGAGCAGTGGCTCTGGGTCGGGTCGCATGTTCAGGTCCTCAAGTTCAAACTGAACAGCCATCCTTGTCATCTCGATTTCCTCATCTGCAAGAACCCAGAGAAGAGCTTCATGTGCGGCAACATGGAAGCAGAACTGATCCTGAGTGGCTGAGCCTGGCCCTGAGGCAAGCTCTGTGGTCACCTCCTAGGGGCAGACCTGGGGCATCTGTGTGTGTGAGGGAGAGTGCCACATGAGCAGAGATTAGGGACTCAGGCCTCTCCGTCCTGTGCCACCCCCTGGATCTGCTCCAAGCCTCAGCAGCAGTCTGTCCCAAAACATTCCTGTCAGGACAAAGGGGGATGTGGTGGCTCTTAGTAAACAGACACAGACTGGGTCAAGGCATCGTTCCTTAGACCTGACACAGGCCCAGGCTGTTGTGAAACCAAAAATAAGCACAGGGCAGCCAGTGGGGACCAGCACTCTGCCCTCCTGGATCTTCCTAGCAAGAATCTGTAAGCCCTGCCATTAGCAAGACCAGACGACAATGGAGACCACAGAAAGGATATGTCTGTAGGCATGCGGCATTACAGACAGGAGGAGCGTTTCTGAAAGGATTCACTAAAAATCTCAAAAGTATTTTCTTAGTACGAATTATGGTACTAAGCGATGTGATGCAGAGGGCTTTTTCTCAGCACCAGCACTACCTTCAATGAGAGCACACACCCAATGGCAAATGAGCCCCCAGCTCCAACAGGGCTCTCCTAAAAGGTACAGCCCTTCCAAAGGCTTCCTAAACCCCTCCGAACCAACCTAACCACAGTCACACCTGTCAGGCGGGGATGCAGAACCACGTCAGCCAAGAGGCTGACTACGGTGTCCAAGCCCTTGCTGTTGGCAGATACAGCATACATGGTGGTGTCTCTGGAAAGAAAAGAAGCCATAGTGCCAGGTGCTGTGCTTACACCGGAAGACAACTTGGAAGCCATGGCTGTGCAAGCCAGCAAAGCCTGGCCACCGGTTTCCCTGCTTATTCTTCTTCCTGGAACGTCAAGTCCTGGCGCTAACCACAGCTGCAGCTTTTCCTAAGACCCCATGGGAACAGAGTAAGCCAGCGCACTAAGGTTTTCAGGAAAACGGCTCTCTGCAAATGGGAGGCCTCCAAGCCTGGATGAATGACCAACGAAGATGGGCGCCATGTAAAGACATGCTCAGGCCCAGACAGCTCTCAGGCATTTCCTATGGCCCAAGGCCCAGGACAGTTAAAACTGCGCAGGCCAGAGAAGGCCTAAGCATGACATGCTTTCTGTCCCTAATTCTCCACTCAACTCTGTCCCAGGCCTGATGTTGACCTTAACAGCCTCTTCCATGCCAGGGGCTTCAAGGGACTTGGATCAAGGATGAAGAAGACAGTTCCACACGGACACAACATACCTTGAGGTCTGGCAGTCGCAGATACCTCCGTGCTTTTCCAATGTAAGCAGAATTTCATCTTTGCTGTCAAATCGAGCAGTGGACTACAAAAAAAAGAAAGCTTAAGTAAATAATCCTCAAACCCAAAAAATACAATTAAGAAAACTGAAAGTCAAAAAGATCACAAATTTGACACTAACCGAAAATGCCAATTTTTCCAAAAAATGAGCAATCCCACTAAGATATTTTGCTTCGTATCTTGATCCTGAATTAATAAGAACTGGTAATAGGAACAAAGTGGACTGGGTAAGTCAGATATTTAAAACAGATTCATTCAAAAGAAAGCTTTCAAAACCATGGTTGACTGAGCAGCCATTATCACACAGGGAAGTGGACACACTAATGGGCCCAATTGTGCCGGCGTCAGGTGAACACAGCAACAAGTATGAAATTCTATGCTGTTCACCAAGGGAAATGTCCAGAAACACAAGAAGACAAAATGGGGAGAGTAGTATTCACCGCCCTACAAGGCCACTACCAAATAAGCCCATCATTCACATTTTGTCTGAGTTTTCTTGCTTAACATGCTTCCCCTGCAGGCAGGCAGTTCATGCTGCACATGTTAATTACAGATGTTCAGCCATGAGAGCCCATGCTCAACATGCCAACAGGACTTACTTCCCACGGTACAGAACTGCCCAAATTTGTTTTGGGATGCCACGCGAAGCCCATTGTCCAGGGTGGTCACTCTGGTTTCAAACTTCTCCTGGCCATCAACCGTGGCGAAAACAGGCTTGGGCACCCCAGGCAAAGGAGAAGAGAGGGGGATGTTGGGGTACGTGCCTCCACTGCTGAACCGTCGGTGTGCAGGGAGTCCAAACCTACAGCGGGGAAAGCAGCAAGTCCCAGCACCCGCGGGGACCCACTCAGGAGCGCTAAGTAACCGTGTGCATGTGAGGACAGCATTTCCCCTCAAAAGGATTTCTGCACAGAACTGATGAAGATCCCGCTGGGTCCACGGGATCTCAGGAAGGCGGGCTCAGAACCCTCTGGGGAGCCGGCTGCCCAGTTCCCACGTGTCTTCACGTCCAGCCCGGCCCTTCAGAGCTCCTCTTCCGTCTATCCCGAAGCCGGATCCCCCAACTCTGTTCCCCAACCTCCCGTGCCCGCTCTCAGGCCTGACTTCCGGTTACTTGGGAGCCCACCGCTGCTGGGTCCTTCCGTTCCAACCCGTGCCTTCTCCCCATCCTCCCGTCTTCGGGGTCTTCCTCTCGCCAGCCCCATCTCCACCTCCCTCCTCACCTAGGCCGCGCGCCCCGAGCCCTGGAGCCCCGCAGCAGCCGCGCGGCCACCCACACCGCCGTCGCCATCACGCCGCCGGGCTTCTGCGGTCACTTCCGCTTCCGGCCAGGGCCCCTCCCCCGGCCCGTGGCGTTCTGCGCTGGCTTCTGGCCAGGCGCGCCGGAGGGGGAGAGGCTGGCGGCGGCGGCGTAGGGGCCATGGGGCTGCGGCCGGGCTAGGCGCCGATGTCGGGATACGCGCGCCGGTCCGGGGCGCCGCCGCTGTCGCGGACGCGGAGCCTGGTGGTGCCCGACGGTGAGCGGCGCGCGGCGGCCGGGGGCGCGGTGAAGCCACTCTCGTTGTCGCTTTCAGCTTCTGCGTTCTATGAGCGCCGGTCTTGTCTCCCCCAGCTCGAGTGGGAGCTCCCCCATGGCGGGGACCTGCACCCGCGCCTTTTCGGCTTTCAGCCGACGTTTATGTGCTATGTGCCCAGCCCGGTGCTGGCCTCGGTGGGCGACACAGGTGAGAGTCGGGGCGCGCCCCGCGCGCGGAGCCGGACCTTCCTGATGCAGGAAGGTCAGTGCCCGCCCAGCGGAACTCGGACAGCAGGTCAGGAGAGGCGGCCTGCGCCGCGCCTGAGCTGCCCGGGAGCGCGCCGGGGTGTGTAGTGCTCCACCCGGTCTCGGAAGGCAGTCGGGGGCGCGTCCTGACGCCCCCGAGCAGGGCCCGGCCCTGGGCGAGTCAGGTCTCCTGCAAGGTTGGGAGCCTGGGACCTGTCCCTTCTGCTCCCTGTACAGTGCGAATCGCTTCAGTCTCCACCTCGCGGGGCGGTCCTAAGGCGGGCTGGGACCAGTATGGGCTGACGTTCGTTCTTTGCAGATTTTGTCTATGGAAAGGGGAAAGGTACTAAGCAAAGTCCACCAGGAGCCCACGAGATGCGTTTTGGAGGTAGAGTAGTTCAGCGATTGATTCTTTTCCTCCCCATCCGACACACAGTGCCAGGCAGTGGTCTGCGGTGGGGCTGGCAAGTTGACAGGATTTAAGGGGTGTGCCTGGAGCCCAAAAGAACAGTAGGGTTAGAAGCCCAGGGGTTGCATCTTGACCCTAGAGGGGGCAGCGTGGGAGGGCAAGAGAATGCCATCCGGGAGGCCTGTGGAGTAAGCAAGGCACAGAAGCTACACCTGGGAGGACCCAGATGAACAACAGGAGTGTGATAGACTGTGAGATGGAGGCCAACCTGGTCTCCATAGCCAGTTCCAGGACAGCTGTGGCTACAGGGAGAGCCTGTCTCAAAAAGACAATATAATAAATAAATAAGTAAATAAATAAATAAATAAATAAGTAATTAATAAGGAAAGTGAAATGGAGCAGTTCCGAGTGGGGTACCGTACTGATTGTTTAGAATGGAGGCAGCCTGAGCCATGGGGAAGACCCCCCCCCCAAGCCTGAGTATGTGATTCAGTGATAGAGCACTTGTCTAAATTATGAAGGGCCGGGGATCTCTGGGAGGACACTTTGAAATTGCAGGGGGTGGTTCCTCGGGGAGTCAGGGCTGAAGCAGAAGCAGCTTTGTTTGCTGACCTGGGGCAGCTTTCTTGTCGCATGGTGTTGACTCTCTGTGAAATGTGAAGACACTCCTAAAGTGGAGTTATGCCCTTTAACATTCCTTGTGATGCCCATTGCTTCAGGTGACAAACTTGAAGAGGCCAATCCATTCTCCTTCAAAGAGTTTCTGAAAACCAAGAACCTCAGCTTGGCAAAAGAGGACACAACCAATAGTCGAATTTACCCAAAGGTATACCTGAGTAGTCCTGATGAGTTGGCCGTGATTGCTTCAGATGTGTGGGAGTCTGGGGGTGGGGGTGGGGTGGGGGTTGTTGCAGGGCAGCAGAGCCCACCAGTAGAGAATCTAGGTGGAGCAGCTGCTCTGCTCCTTCTGGTAGAGAGGACTCTTTCTGTGTTGCAGACACAGCATATGAATGCTAGCAGTGGCTCCAGTCACAGTTTTGTCTCTGCTGTTTTTAGGAACCCTCAAGGTACCCCCTGGGACTGGACCACAGCTCCCCTGCCTCTCAGCCATACGGCCTGGAATATCAGCAGCCATTTTTTGAAGACCCCACAGAAGCCAGCAACTTGGAGGATGACGATGAGGATGGGTGGGATGGGGCTTACCTGCCATCTGCAGTGGAGCAGACTCACTCATCCAGGGGCACAGACAGCACCTTGCCCTGTGGCACATACCTTTCCTTTCTCTCCAGTGCATCAGAGCTGGCAGGGCCCAAGTCTTTGCCCCTGTGGACGCTAAGTGACACTGACTCTCAGGTCTCCCTGTCATCTCCAGTCAGAAGTCCTAATGTAGACTTTGCAGCTCATGGAGAGTGTCTGGGAGAAAGACACCTTCGAACACTCCAGGTAAGTTATGAAGCAGTAAGTGTGGGCTGCCTGGCGCCTGCTGCAGAACTAAGCAGCATTCTAGGAAAAAGCCAGAGTCATCCACTTGTGGGTGGCCTGGGCTTTGTGCAAACAAGGACAAGACAATTGGTCATAGAATATCCTGCTGTAGGATTTCCCTTTGTGGAGGCATAGCTCAGTGGTAGAGTGTTTATTAGCATGTGGGAGGCCCTGGGTTAGACTCCCAGCACTGGAAGGATAAGGTGGGGTAGAATTTCTCCGTGGAAAGCTCTCCCCTGGGGTTGGTTTTTGTCAGGTAAGTGTCACAGTCTGAGAAGTACTGTGACAAGGTCATTGAGTTGAGAGGCATGGTCCAGAAAGAACAAGAAGTCTTGTGGAGCTGTTGGCTCAGGGACGTCTTGCTAAATGTCTTAAACAGGAAATTTTCAAAGTAGAGTCATCTAGAAATGTCTGAAGCTGTATACAGAGTTGAAGTCTGTGGCACAGGTTTTCTTAGGGTAATTCCATTGACCTGGGAGGTTTTAAGTTGAGCATGGAGTCGTAATCCTGCATCCCACCATGTGGAAGGGGAAGGCAAAGGGACCAGGAGTTCAAGATCGTTCTGGACGAACATTAACAAGTTAGAGGCTAACCTAGGCTAATAAGATCTTATCCAAATAAAAAAAGTGGATTGTGACAGTGCACTCCTTCAGTCTCGGTAGTCAAGTGAACTATCATAGTTCAAGGCAGCCTGATCTACATACTGACTTCCAGGCCAGCCAGGGCTAAATAGTGAGGTCCTGTCTCAAAAAAGAAGTTCATTTCAGCTGGGCTGTGGCTCAGCAGCCTAGCTTTCCCTAGCATGCATGAGACCCCTGGGTTCCCCCTCTAGCCCCACAAAGAACATTCCAGAACAGGATTATGTGCTGCCTATGAGTGAGACCTCCTGGGATTCTAATAAGGATTTTCTTCTCTGCAGCTGAAAGATGAAAATTCTAAGCTCAGAAGAAAGCTGAATGAGATGCAGAGCTACTCTGAAATTCAAACAGAAATGTATGTAAACTTATAGTTAGGTATCACCTTAGGTCCCCTCTGCCACTCAGGGAAGTTGGTTTCCAAGGGATGATGAAGGGCCAGAGTCGAGCTGAGCCTGGGTGCTCTTGCCTGTAAACCTAAAGCATCAGACACATTTCTCCTGTGTAAGAGGTTTTTATTTTTATTTTAAACATGAGAAGTGAGTTGAGCTTCTTGAGACCATATCTGTGCCTTCTGTTGGGAGCACAGAGCAGTGATGGCTGCCTTGAGGCTCCCTGAGGCACCTGTTCCTGCCATAGCTTCTCATGGGTTTTACCCAGTTAATCCAGCTAAAGTGCTCTTGGAAGCATTCTTGATGATAATCTGAAGAATTCAACCCATATTTCCTTTACAAGGGTGAGGACTCTGGAGCAGAAGTTGGAAGCAAAGATGATAAAGGAGGAGAGTGACTTCCATGACCTGGAGTCAGTGGTCCAGCAAGTAGAACAGAACCTGGAGCTGATGACCGTACGGATGAGTGGCTTTGTTCTTGGGTATAAAGCCTGGGGGAACAGATAGCTGCTGAGACTCTTGCAGCTGCTGCAGAGTCCACAGTTAGGCCCTGAAGTCAGGCAGACATCCCTCACCATGCTGGGTATGTGTTGGCCCAAGGGGCACAATCTTGAGATGGGTGGTCCCTAAACCTGTTGGTATGCAAAGGCAGAGCCCAGGTCCTAAGAAATGGGTCCCCAAGGGTAGAGGAGTCAGGATGGGAAGCTGTAGCTCACTGCTATTTGTCAGCCATGTGTCCTGGATTAACGACCTTGGTTATGTGTCTTGTGTTTATTTTGGGGACAACAGAAGCGAGCTGTAAAAGCAGAAAATCACGTTACGAAGCTGAAGCAGGAAATAAGTTTGCTCCAAGTAAGTAGAGAAAAGGGCTGAAGTGTTGTTTTTTGTTTGTTAAAATCCCATAGATGTAAGTTCAGAAAAAATATATGGGCCAGGCATGGTGGTAAATGCTTATAATTCTAGCACCTGGGAGGCTGTGGCAGGAGGATACTTACAAATTTGAGGTCAGCCCTGTTGTGACTGGCCAGACCTTATGGACAAGACTGCGCCACTTCAATGGAGATGTGGTGGTTTGTCTTTGATTGCCTTCAGCATGGTCTGCTGTCCCATTTCCAGGCACAGGTGTCCAACCTCAAGCAAGAGAACGAAGCCCTGCGGTCGGGCCAAGACGCCAGCCTTACCATGGTGAAGCAGAATACTGACGTGGCCTTGCAGAACCTCCATGTTGTCATGAACAGTGCACACTCCTCCATAAAGTAAGTCCTGGGCACTGAAGCCTTTCAGCAGGCCAGGGGTAAGACTGGCCTGGCCTGTCAGATGTTCTGGGTGAGGGTTGAGATTATAGTCTACAACTGGACAGAAGGGAAATGAGCTAGATGGTCCTGTTGACCTGCTAGGTCATGCTGTAGGCAGCCATGCTGTCCCTGAGAACCTACCTACCTGGAGGTATGGGTGACATACTTGAATCCAGCCCCTTCACCTGCAAGGCACTGAAGCTCTGAATAAAGGGGACCATAATAGCTTCCCCCATTTTGTGAAAGCTCCTGGCACAGCCTTCGCCCAGCGAGCTTTCTGTGTGCTTGCTGTGTAGTGTCAGTGCTATCATTGATGGTGATTAAATACCCCTCAACTCAGCATTGCTGCTTTCTGCTAAACCTGTCAAAAGCTGAGAATCCTTGTCAGAAGTGTGTCACCTGACCTACTAAACACAGTGGCATAGTGTGCTGTAGGATTTCGAAAGTTCCCTTCCTCTGCATGTGCCTCACAGTGGCTGATGCCCACATCATGGAGAGGATGTACTTTTGGCTGGCCTGGGGAAAGTCAAATGCAGTCAGTTTCTGCTGAATGCACCTGGCTTCCACCCCATTGTCTGACCCGCCTTGCCTGAGTTCTGTAGGTGGCTGGCTACTCAGTAGGCCTGAGGGCATTAAGTACACTTGGACCTTGGGGATCTAACAAGTCTTCTCTCTGGAACCCCTTTTCTGTGTCTGACTGCTTTGAAACAGGTGGAGTATTTGTGTGTCCATTTTAGGCAGCTGGTGTCTGGAGCAGAAACACTGAATCTTGTTGCTGAAATCCTTAAATCTATCGACAGAATTACCGAAGTTAAAGATGAGGCAGACTCTTGAGAACTACGGGCTGCCACTGGTCCCCACTAACTGCATTCAGGTTACCATGATTCATCTGAATGTGCCCTTAGCTATGCAGTCTTCACCAAAGCTGTTATCATGTTATCATGTTATCATGTTATCACAGCCTGTTGCAGTGCTACTGACCACCTACAATCCAGGGCTTCCTTCCATGAGCTGCACTAGTGCTCTGCCTGCACTACTGGGTGAAAGTCCTGTTGTTTTATATATAGACTCATTAATTTATTGGAGGACTTTTTTATAAAATCGAGCAATTTTTAGAAATGACTAAACTGAAAACAGCACCTTTGTAGCTGCTTCCTGCCCTTTTAGAACACTGGCTCTAGACTGAGCTCAGGCAGAACGTGAAGTGAGCCAGTGTGGGTGAGAGGCCGGGACAGAATTTGTGCCTTTGTGCTGTCAGTGCCTCCATCCTTCAGCTGACAGTTCACGTTGTGGCCTTCCCAGGGTGGCCACTGTGCTCAGTGGCCCCAGTGAGGGGGCATCACCTTGTAGTGTTGCTTCCCCACCAGGACATAGACAGAAGTCGCAGACATCTACATTACAGAGCCATGTAAACACCCCTACCCACCCTTGTGTGAGCCTTCAGCTTTGGAAGCCGTTTTTGGCTGAGAGTTTTGATGAGTGTGTCAGGGAGCCTTCTGCACAGAGAGATTAAGACTGGAAATGTGAAGTGCACACCCCCTTCGAATTGGTGCCAGGTGTCTGGGCTGTCTCTAACCACTCAAGGACAAAGTACAACCAGCAACCTCTGCTGTGCTGTGCTGTGCTGTGCTGTGCTGTGCTGTGCTGTGCTGTGCTGTGCTGTGCTGGCAGATGGGTTTCGGGGCCATTTTCCTATAGATTTAAAAAAAAATTTTCTTTCCCCGCCTGTTGATATCGCAACTTTGTCTAAATAAATCCCAAAGATCATTTGTACTGCCTTCTCATTCTGGCTTAGCCAGGGATTCAAGATTGAGGTCCACACTGATCACATGAGGGTGGGATTCACACTTGAGGGCCACACTGATCACACGAGGGTGGGATTCACACTTGAGGGCCAACATTGATCATACCAGGGCAGGATTCACACTTGAGGGCCAACATTGATCACACCAGGGCAGGATTCACACTTGAGGGCCACACTGATTACACCAGGGCAGGATTCACACTTGAGGGCTACACTGATCACACATCACAGGCTGGGTCTTTTTGAGGAACTTACTGCTGCTGAGTTGCTCTGGCTTATCAAGCATTCAGGAATTTTTATTATTTTTTAAAATATATGTGGATGAGCCGGGTGTGGTAACACATGCCTTTAATCCCAGCACTCAGGAGGCGGAGGCAGGCAGATCTCTGAGTTCAAGGCCAGCCTGGTCTACATAGTGAGCTCCAGGCCAGCTGGGACTAAAGAGCGACCCTGTCTCAAAAAGACCGCCCCCCAAAAATGTGGATGAGTTTTGCATGTTTGTAAGAGCATCTGTGCCACGGAGTGCCTGCAGAACCCAGAGAGGGCATCAGACCCACCATGTGGGTGCTGGGAACCCATCCCAGTTTCCTCTGCAAGAGCAACCCAAGCTCTTAACTGCAATCCAGCTCTGCAGCAGCAAGCCTTCAGGTTCCTGATCCTGACCCCCGGTGTTAGACAAAAATCACATAGTTGTGGGGCTGGAGAGGTGGCCTAGCAGTTAAGAGCGCCGACCGCTCTTGCAGAGGACCCAGGTTCGATCCCCAGCACCCACATGGCGGCTGAGAACCATCTGAAACTCCAATTCCAGGAGAACTCCAGTTCCAGGGGAATCCAAGACCCTCTTCTGACCTCCGCGGCATTGCACGACACGGGTGCACAAACCTGCATGCAGACAGTACATTCATACACATACAGAAATAAATAAAAATTAAAAAAAAATCACATAGTTGTGAGCACAGTTAGGTGGATGCAGGCCTAGCATCAGATCTAAACTTTCAGGTCCTTTGACTTGGCTTCCCAGAAGTCACTGTGATGCACCCCACCCCCACTGTTATCACTGGCTCAGAGCAGACCAAAGTGCAGGATCAGGTCTTGAATGGAGGGACATGCAGGGGAAGACCAGGCTAGAGTTTCCTTCACCTACAGCGGGTGAGGCAGGGTGGCTAACCAGCACAGCCCTCAAGTGGCACCTGCCCTCAAGTGGCACCTGCCCTGGACTCCAGCCTGCTGCAGTGCAGTGGGAGGGAGCTGCACACTTGCTTGTACGCCATGCTCTTGGCTTATGTTTCAAGTGTCCCTAGATTAAAAGTTTACGAGTACCATGGTAACATTGGCAAACAGTTTGCACCAGGCTTGCCCCACACAGGTTATTACACAACACAGAGAGGAATACCAGGTACCCTGAGGAACCAGCAGGTCTGTTTCCATGCCCCAGTACTCCACCAATCTCAAACTGTGGGCCAGGCCTCACAGGACTCTAGTCACTAAAAGCACACCCCCTTGCACATCACACTGGCACTTGTCCCCACCCCAGTACTACAGAGGTAGCCTCTGCTCTCTCCGAAAAGCCAGGGCCTTGCAGAGGTCCTGCAGTTAGCAAATCACAGAGCCAGGATTTGCACCAGTTTTGTGCCCCAAGCTCCTCTATATTCTCATCAGATCCTGGAAAGTCCCTGACTCCCCAGCCAGCCCTGAGATAGCATAGCCTCTGATGCTGGCAACTCAGAATATTCATGAATGAATGAAAGGGAAGGAAAGAAGGAAGATGGAAGATGGATGGATGGATAATGGATGGATATGGATGGATGGTGGATGGATGGATGATGGATGATGGATGCCCAGTGACAGCGTCCCCAGGTTCGGGCTCTAGGGACGCTGCAGCCTTGAAAACACTAGACCGAT
Source organism: Rhizomys pruinosus (assembly GCA_009823505.1). Taxonomy (NCBI): domain Eukaryota; kingdom Metazoa; phylum Chordata; class Mammalia; order Rodentia; family Spalacidae; genus Rhizomys; species Rhizomys pruinosus. The sequence continues at coordinate 1,058,511 of VZQC01005317.1, read as the reverse complement.
AGAATACGCCTTCCAACTGTCACGCCTACCTTCTCTACCGTCTACCCTTAGGGCCCCGCCCCCAGCGGCTGTCCCAGCGTGCCCCGCACCGCCAACGGGGCGGGACTTCCGGCGCCGGAAGTCCGGTGTCTGTGGTCGCCTGGGCGACGGAGCCATCCTCGGCGCACGTGAGGAGACTTGGCAGGTGAGGACTGGCGGGGCGGTGATCCAGAGTTGCGGTGTCCGGGAGGGGCGGGGAAACTGAGGCCGGGCCGGGCCAGGCCGAGACGCAGCCGCTGCTCTCCGCAGGCTGGGGCCGAGGGCAACCGGTTCTTCCGCAGCCTTGTTTCCTACCTCTCCCCGTTCTACACTAGCAGCGGCTCCCGCGGGTTGATTGGGTGCGGGGCTGAAAAGGGTTGCTTCGCAAGGACAGGCAGGGAAGGCGGCTGGGATGCCCAGCTTAGGTCTCGGGACCCTGACGTTCCTCCTTCGCCCGGGCAACGGGGGGGGGGGGCTGCTTCTTCCCACAGTGCCTGCCTGGCCCAGGGGCAACCTTGAATCCATGGTCCCTGGCCTGCCTGGCCCAGGGGCGTCTCGAACCCAAACCAGTGGTCGTTGCTGGTTCTGCGGATCTGGCTGGCTTCTAGCAAGCTTGGTTCACAATGTTCCCTGCAATCAGCAGGGCATCTTGTGCAGAAATGGTTCCTCTGAAGGAGGTTGCTGCTTTTTTTTTTTTTTTTTTTTTTGGAGACAGGGTCCCACTATGTACCTATGGCAGGCCTGGAACTCACTACATAGACCAGGCTAGCCTCATAAAAAGAGATCCACCTGCCTCTGCCTTCCCAGTGCTGAGATTAAAGGCGTGGGTGACCATATGTAGTAAGGGTTGCTTTGTTTTGTTGGGAGTCAGCCGTGGCTACTATACGCACTTTGCCTAGAGAAGCCAAGAGGGTGTTTCTCTTCCTTTCTAGCTCCTGGGTATGAGGCTGTTATTACATTTGGGTTTTTTGTGCCTATATGTGGGCTTGCACATTCCATGGTGTGCTGTCAAGGTGTGTGTGTGAAAATCAGAGGAAAATGAGGGAGTCAGTTTTCTCCTTCCACCATGTGGGTCCTGGGAATTGAACTCAGGTTCCTGGACTTGGCAAGCACCTTTGCCCATTGACCCAACTCACCTATCTGAACTTGGTTTTCTATAACCCTCTTATACCCTTCTCTTAGTCTAGCTTCTTTCTCTCTCAGACATTGCTGCCAGTGTTTCTCAAGAAGAAAGCCTACCTACTGACAGATACTAAGTGTCAGGGACTACTATGTGGCTGGTGTTGTTCTGAAGAGATAGGTCAGGGAGCAAGCAGAGCTCCATCTAGAGAACCCAGTGTCTGCTCTTGAACAGGCTCCTGCCATCTCCAGCAAATGTGGAGTGGGGGAGGGAAATGAGGGTGAAGTCTAGGCACTGTTCGTAACATCTCATAATACTGCATTCAGGCAGGCTGGAGTCATGGACATTGACGCTGAGAGAGAGAAGATAACACAGGAGATCCAGGAGCTAGAAAGGATTTTATACCCTGCTTCCTCCAGTGTCCCCTTGGAGGTCTCTGAATCCAGTCTTGGTTCAGACTCTGAAGCAGGTGAGCCCAGGCCTGGCCTCCTTGTGGTGGGGATGGAACAGCCGTGTGTACCCTTGAGTTCCCTTGGGTTCCTCATTAGCCATGTTGGGCTGTGGGATTCTGTGTGGCCAGACTCTTGTGTCCTGCTCAAAGTGGACTCTGCTATTACCACAGTCAGAAAGTTGGTTCTAGTCCCTTGGTCATTAGCTCTGGGCCCTGCCAACTACATGCATGCTGTGCCTCTGCTGACATCCAGCCTCTCCTGATGCCTTGCCTCTGGTGCCATCTGGCCCAGGGCAAGGATAGCATCCTAGAGGGAGGAGAGTCCAGAATTCAGCTTGTTAGCCTGAGTAGTCTCCATGGCTCAGACTCCAGGATCTTCTCCGGGCTTACTGGCTAGTCCTCCTGAGACCCTGTTTTAGAGGCTTGGCACTTCTCTGGAATGTCCTCTTGCCACCGCTCTCCCTGTTGGTCTCCATCACAGCATGCTTATGTTTCTGACAGATTCGCTGCCCCAGGAGGACTTGGAGACTGCAGGTGTCACCGTCCTGGTAATTGTTGCCCACCCAGATGGGCTGCCGGATCCTACCTCCCAGGCCCCACCTGCTGAGTCCTCCCTGCCACTACCTTCTAGACTGGCACAGGAGGGCTTGATTTGTACCCCCTTTTGATATTTCTACCTTATAGACGTAGTGCATGCTTTTTGTGAAAATGAGGCCTCACAAAGTGTTTACTTCATTTTGTGGTGCCGGGGATGGAACCTGGGACCTTATTCACACCAGGCAGGCACTCTACCTCTGAGCTGTGCCCCAGCCTACAGATCATCATCAAAACTACCCACAGAAGTAATTACTACTGTTAACAGATTGATGACAACTTCTGGGTTTTCCTGAGTTCACATTAGCACACTTATATGCAACCTCAGGTGTGGAAGGCAGCATACCATGTGCCTGTGCCCTGCCCTACATTTTACCTGTGCCTCAGTTTCCCATTCTGAACAGTGGAGGTGATTCAGGCACAGGTCAGCATAGTTGTTAGAGGAGCACTTGACAGTGAGTCCTACCACTTGTTGGAGTTTTTGTTTGGGGAAGCCTTTATAGTTTGCTAATCTTTTCACCAAGTGAAGAGGAGCAGAGTCCCTTAGTGTCTAAGACTGTGTAGTCCCTTGTAGATGGACACAGCATTTGGTGTTTCTAGTCCTTGACCTCATGGCTGTGTCAGGAATTTCCTTACCAAGGTCTGGCTTACAAGGCCTGGCAATGGGGCACAACAAGCTTGCTGTGAAGTTCCATCTTCACCGAGACATCTGGACACTGCTTGCTACTGTAAGCTAACCCTAGCCCCATTCGTTCCTGCAAGCTCTTGTGTTGTTCAGGAAATGTGCGCACCGCTAGCTCCAGGGTGCTGACTGTGCTCCCAAGCGTAATTCACCTTCCCCTCAGTAGGCTCAGCTCTTGGTTCCACGTGCAGAGGTTTCAGTGTCCCTTGTGGGCTTGAGCTAGGCAGCGGGGGTGGGGGTGGGGGGTGGGGAGGAGAGGGTCCTATATCTCTTCTTTTTATTTACCCTTTCTTAACCAGGAGGAAGAAAGGTGGGGTGAAGCCAGCAACGATGAGGACCCCAAGGACAAAGCCCTCCCTGAGGACCCTGAGACCTGTCTACAGCTGAACATGGTCTACCAGGAGGTCATCCTAGAGAAACTGGCAGAGATCAGCCAGCTACTAGCCGAGAACCAGGAGCAGCAGGTAGAGGGCCTGCTTAAGGCCTTGGACAGCCCCCTGGACCCCAAGGGCATAGCCCAGGCTCTGAGGACAAGGCTCAGAGTGGGTCTGCTCAGCCGTCTCCTCTGGCACTACTGGCCCAGTGATGACCTTGCTTCCATCCCAGGAGGAGCTCCTCTTTGATCTGGCTGGAGCCAAATGCCCCAAGGTGAAGGATGGCAGAAGCCTGCCCTCAAACATGTACATAGGCCACTTCATGAAGCCATACTTCAAGGACAAAGTCACTGGAGTGGTGAGTGAGGAAGCAGCAGGTTCAGCGCCCTGGGGGAAGGGGCTTTCCCCACAGCCTATTGTGAGCACTCGTGAGCTCCTTGGGCCTTTTGGATTAGCATTCTCCGTCTTCCTTAACGCCCTGCCTCATCCTGTGGTGAAAGTTAAGGCCTCTGAATGGCGATGCCCTCTGGGGTGCATTTCCCTGAGGTGGTATCATGACAGTTAGCAAGTCCTCATAGTGTGGCTCTGACATTGATGGCCTTGTGTGCCTGTCAGCCTCCAGAAGTTGATGGCCACCTCACTGTGCTGGGTGGGTCACGTCCAGACTGTTGGCACTGCAGCAGGTGGTGGCGCAGAGGACTTTGGCCTGGCCCTGGATGTGGGCAGCACATGAGGAAGCTGGGGGAAAAGGTTCTGGGTCCCAGTAGGGCCCTGGAGGGTGAGTGGGTTGGTCTGCTGCATCCTGACACTGCACACTTTGACAGGGGCCGCCTGCCAACGAAGACACACGAGAAAAGGCTGCCCAAGGAATCAAGGCCTTTGAAGAGCTCTTGGTGACCAAGTGTAAGAGCCAGGCTGGCCTGTCTCTTGTGGCCCTGTGGGTGGGCATCCACTTGCAGTTCTCAGGCCTGTCTCCTGTGGCCCTGTGGGCTACTGCAGTCTTTGATCACCTGCTTTTCCCGTGTGCAGAGGGGTGCAGACTGGGCACCATGTATACCCTTCTAAGTACCACTTGCTCTCAGAACACCTTGCCTTAGAAGGCTCTGCTCTAGGCTACACTTTGGGTGGAGGGTGGCATTATGGACTGGGTGGGGTCCTGGCTGACTGCCCAGCTGTCATTCAGAGGTGTAGCCACCACCTTCTCTGGAGCAGGGAGCCAGAGATGGCCAATGTTATGAAGAGGGTTCAGTGGACAGGTGTGTGGGGCGTGGCCAAGGCCTTATGACATGACTGATGTTCTTCTCAGGGAAGCACTGGGAGAAAGCCTTGCTCAAGAAATCTGTGGTAAGCGACCGTCTGCAGCGCCTTCTTCAGCCGAAGTTGTTGAAGTAAGTCTGGAAACATGTCAGCGTGGCCTTCCCCTGAGCTGAGCTGGGAGGTTGTGGGGCCTGTGAGTTCGCTGTGGGATGCTCTGCTCTGTTGCTGCCCATCTAGCCCCAAGATATCATTGCCTGCCCTTGACCCTCTGAAGAAGGCAGCCTAGCATTGTGGCCATCAGATGGAACAGCCATGTTTAGCCATGTGCCTCAGGCAGCTTCTCTTTTCTGAGTTTCAGAGCCTATCTATGAAGCCAGCTTTGTGGGTTTGTTGATGAGTGTACATCAGGTGACCAGAGAGCATCATACAGTACCAGCTGTGCATACTCAGTGAGGGACAACTGTTGTCACTACTTTGCTGCAAACAGCCTTGGAGCTAGGGGTTAGCAGTGCCCAAGGACCCATATCTTCTGTGCCTATTGGCCCAAGTGACCCCATGATGAAGATATAAGGATGGAGTAACCAGGGCAGATGTGTCTCTGGGTACTAAGAAGTTTAGACCTGGATTAGAGGGTAACAGGGATCCATAAGCCTCTTCTTGACTTGTGTGTGTTCAAGATTGATGATTGTTATGATGGTTCTTCAAGGCAGCTCTTGCCTCCCAGCCAGGTCTGAAAAGTAGCTTCTTGCTATAGTAGTAGCTACAGGACTAAAAGTCAGGCTGGCTGCAAGAGCCTGTAACCTGGAGGCTGGGATGTGAGAGATTCAGAGATATGAAGAGCAGGCAGCTCCCACCTCTGCAAACCCTGGGAACTCCCGTCCTTGGATGGTGCTTTTCTGATCTGAGGGTGCCCCAGAGGTGGAGTCAGCTTCCTTTATGGTGAGGAACTGAAGCAGAAGAGAAACGGGGTTCCCATGGCCTTTCTTTTTCTTTTTACTTTTTTTTTTTTTTTTCTTATGTGTATGAGTGTACTGTCTGTGTGTAGGTTTGTGCACCCATGTTGTACAATGCTACGGAGGTCAGAAGAGGGTGTCGGATTCCCCTGGAACTGGAGTTAAAGATGGTTCTTAGCTGCCATGTGGGTACTGGGACTCGAACCCGGTCCTCTGCAAGAGCAGTCAGTGCTCTTAACCACTGAGCCATCTCCAGCCCCTCTCATGGCCTTTCTACCGTTGTGCTTTACTGTATCTGAGAACTACACAGAGCAACTCATAGCCAGAGCCTCAGCTCACAGAGGACAGCCCCAGCAAGAGACCTCTTCTTCTCTTCCTCCTTGCAGGCTTGAGTACTTACATCAGAAACAGAGCCGAGTCTCCAGTGAGTCCGAGAAGCAGACTCTGGAGAAGCAGATCAGGGAAGCAGAGAAAGAGGTCCAGGCCATCAAGTGAGCCAGGGCTTTTGGGGGGTGCAGGGGAGAGCCAGCAGGCTGGACGTGACACCAACACCCTGTCCTTTCCTCCAGCCAGCTCCCAGAGGAAGCTTTGCTGGGGAACAGGCTGGACAGCCACGACTGGGAGAAGATTTCCAATGTCAGTGTGAGTTGGGGTGGGCTTGAATCCTCACACCTGCAGCAAGACCTTCACAGGACACACACACACACACACACACACACATACACACACACACACACACACACACACGGTGCCTCCTCTGAGATGGATAGTCCCAAAGGTCTTTTATTTTTATTTATTTATTTATTTATTTATTGGTATTTTTGAGACAGAATCTCCCTTTAGTCCCAGCTGGCCTAGAGCTCACTCTGTAGACCAGGGTGGCCTTGAACTCACAGAGATCCGCCTGCCTCTGCCTCCCAAGTGCTAGGATTAAAGGAGTGCACCACCACGCCCGGCCCCAAAGGCCTTTTGTGTTCAGAGCCAAGTCTGCATTTTTTTTTTCAATTTATTTTTTTTTATTTATTTTTTATGTGCATGAGTGTACTGTCTGCATGTAGGTTTGTGCACCCATGTCCTGCAATGCTGCAGAGGTCAGAAGAGGGTGTCAGATTCCTCTGGAACTGGAGTTAAAGACAGTTCTCAGCTGCCATGTAGGTGCTGGGGATTGAACTCGGGTCCTCTGTAAGAGCAGTTGGCACTCTAACCGCTAGGCCATATCTCCAGCCCCTAAATAATACTATTTTTAAATAATATTTTAAAATTATCTCTGAGTTCGGGCCGGGCGTGGTGGCGCATGCCTTTAATCCTAGCACTTGGGAGGCAGAGGCAGGCAGATCTTTGTGAGTTTAAGGCCAACCTGGTCTACAGAGTGAGTTCCAGGACAGCTGGGGCTACAGGGAGACCCTGTCTCAAAAATTCAAAAAAGAAAAAAATTATCTCTGAGTTCAAGGCCAGCTAGAGCCATAGGAAGATCCTATCTCAAAATGATAAAAAGATATAATTTTTATTTTATGCGTATGAGTGTACTGCCTGCATGGGTGTGAGTGTACTGCCTGCATGGGTGTGAGTGTACTGCCTGCATGGACGTGAGTGTACTGCCTGCATGGGTCTGAGTGTACTGCCTGCATGGACGTGAGTGTACTGCCTGCATGGGCGTGAGTGTACTGCCTGCATAGGCGTGAGTGTACTGCCTGCATGGACGGGAGTATACTGCCTGCATGGGTCTGAGTGTACTGCCTGCATGGGTCTGAGTGTACTGCCTGCATGGACGTGAGTGTACTGCCTGCATGGACGTGAGTGTACTGCCTGCGTGGACGTGAGTGTACTGCCTGCGTGGACGTGAGTGTACTGCCTGCGTGGGTTTGAGTGTACTGCCTGCGTGGACGTGAGTGTACTGCCTGCATGGGTCTGAGTGTACTGCCTGCATGGGTCTGAGTGTACTGCCTGCGTGGACGTGAATGTACTGCCTGCATGGACGTGAGTGTACTGCCTGCGTGGACGTGAGTGTACTGCCTGCATGGGCGTGAGTGTACTGCCTGCATGGGCGTGAGTGTACTGCCTGCATGGACGTGAGTGTACTGCCTGCATGGGTGTGAGTGTACTGCCTGCATGGGTGTGAGTGTACTGCCTGCATGGGTCTGAGTGTACTGCCTGCATGGACGTGAGTGTACTGCCTGCATGGACGTGAGTGTACTGCCTGCGTGGACGTGAGTGTACTGCCTGCGTGGACGTGAGTGTACTGCCTGCGTGGACGTGAGTGTACTGCCTGCATGGGTTTGAGTGTACTGCCTGCATGGGTCTGTGTGTACTGCCTGCATGGACGTGAGTGTACTGCCTGCATGGACGTGAGTGTACTGCCTGCGTGGACGTGAGTGTACTGCCTGCGTGCACGTGAGTGTACTGCCTGCGTGGACGTGAGTGTACTGCCTGCATGGGTGTGAGTGTACTGCCTGCATGGACGTGAGTGCGCCATGCTGTGCAGTGCCCGGGAGGTCAGAAGAGAGTTTCGGATCCCCTGGATCTGGAATTGTGGACAGTTGTTAGCCACATTTGAGTGCTCAGATCCAAACCCAGGTCCCCCACAAGAGCAGCCTGTGTTCTTAACCACTGAGCCATCTCCCCAATCCCCAAGGGATTCTACTTATGGCCACAGATGGCACTGGCTGACAGAAAGTGACAGCCCAGTCAGGAGCTATGTCCTTGCTGTGCTTGGCATCAGCAGCCTCTGAAGGTTGTGTTTCTTGTGCAGTTTGAAGGACGCCGCAGTGCAGAAGAGATTCAGAAGTTCTGGCAGAGTTCTGAGCACCCGAGTATCAACAAGCAGGAATGGAGTGCGGAGGAGGTGGAACAGCTGAAAGCCATTGCAGCCACACATGGTCACCTGGAGTGGCACTTGATTGCAGAGGAGCTAGGGGTAAGGACTAGGCCAAGATCTTGACGACGGGGAGGGTGCAGGCTGATGACCTGACTTAGTCTTGCACCTCTGGGCGGGGATAGAACTCAGTGACAGAGCATCTGCCTCTCACGCACAGCTGTTACATAGTTTGGCATGCATAACTTGATGACTTTATTTGCCTGGTAAATTACGCTTTTAAAGAAAGTCATGGGTCTCTTTCAGGGTCTCTTTAGCTTTAAATTCCTTGTCTGGTGAAAATGTCAGCTTCTTTGCTTGTTTTTATTTGGTGGAAAGCACAGCCTAGAAACAAACTGTAGCTGAGCGCATGGCACATACCCAGTTCCACAGAGTTCTCTGACTGGAGGGTTTGTAGCAGATGTGTGAGCCTGTGCTGGAGAAGCCCCTTCCACGAGGGGATACTGGGAGGCAGCCTCAGCAGCCATCCGCATGGCTGTAGGCTTCTCTGTTGGCTATTCCTGAGGGTGTCACCAGGCTTAGATGCCACGTGGAGTACTGTCCCACACCCCTGCCTTGTGGCTATCCTTACCAAAGGCTCTTGAGACCTAACGATAGTGCCTGGAAGAGGCTTGGTGAGGCACTTGTGAGGTGCCACCTTTCCACAGCATTTGCTGAGCCATTGGGGATTAGCAGTGTGGTTTAGATTATCATATCAGCTGTCGTAGTGTTTTTTCTTGTTCATTTGTTTTGGGGGTGTAGAGGTAGTATGGGTTTGTTTACTTGTTTGCTTTTTTTTTTTTTTGCATTTTTGAGACAGGGTCTCCCTTTAGTCCCAGCGGGCCTGGAGCTCACTCTGTAGACCAGGCTGGCCTTGAACTCAGAGATCCGCCTGCCTCTGCAGTGCTGGAATTAAAGGCGTGCACCACCACGCCCGGCTTGTTTGCTTATTTTTAAGACAGGGTCTCACTCTAGTCCAGGCTGGCCTGGAGTTCACAACATAGCTCAGGCTGACCTCGACCTCATGGCCTTCCTCCTGCCACCGCCTCCTAAGTGCTGGGATTAGCAACACACCTGAAGTGCCAGGTTTCCTCTCTGTGAGCCATGGAACCTTCTCCAGCTGCTCCTGTCCTGTGTCCCCACCATGGTGTGGCATGCTGGAAGAGGAGAGTCCTGTTTTTCAAAGCATTACCTGTGACTCTTGGGTCCAGCTGTCTCCCTGGACACTTATAGTGCTGTTCTGGATGTCACCGTGGTGCATGGCAAAGCCCAGTAACACTCATTTGTTTTTGTTTGGCCTGGGAAGACCAGCCGCAGTGCCTTCCAGTGCCTCCAGAAATTCCAGCAATACAACAAAGCTCTGAAGCGCAAAGAGTGGACAGAGGATGAGGACCGGATGCTCACCCAGCTGGTCCAGCAGATGCGCATTGGCAGCCACATCCCATACCGCAAGAGTGAGCCACCATGCCCACACTAGTCCCCAGTTCCCTGCTGGCCTGAGATCCCACATGTCTGGAAGCAGAGGCTTGCAGAGTAGTTCACAGCTGTGCTGGGAAGAGCCAGGAGGAAGAGTGGGGGAGAAGAGGAGTGTGAGGCAGGGAGGACCAAGCAGGGACAAGGGGCAACTGTCCTTCTGTCCCTGGTTGTTAGCTACATGATGTATCTGAGTCTCCACCCTCTCTATTCCCAGTTGTCTACTTCATGGAAGGGAGAGACTCCATGCAGTTGATCTACCGGTGGACCAAGAGTTTGGATCCCAGCCTGAAAAGGGGGTTTTGGACCCCAGAGGAAGATGCTGTAAGTGTGGGACCCAAAGAAGACTGCACCCAAGAAGCTTGCCTGGCTGGCCTAAGTGGCTGCTGTGCCCTTCTTAAGCTGAGAGACCTTGGGTGGGAGGTTATGGCTGTGCCCATGGAGGCATTCTCTACTTCTCCTTCCCTGCAGAAGTTGCTTCAAGCTGTTGCCAAGTATGGGGCGCAAGACTGGTTTAAAATCCGGGAAGAGGTGCCAGGTAGGAGCGATGCCCAGTGCAGAGACCGGTGAGTTGCACGCACTGGCTGAGGGAGTGACTTCCTTGGGTCACACTTTTGTGAGCTGAGCCTAGGGCAGGGTAGGTGACATTGGCCCAGGAGCGATGTACCATCTCCATAGAGTATAGCCTGTGGGAGCTTTATATGCTGAAGTTGACCCTATTAGGAGGCAGAATAAGCTGTTTTTCCCAGCCCAGACCTTCAAGCATCTATGTCTAGCAGAAATAAGATTCTGGCTCCACCTGGTGGTCAGACTTCCCGACCCTTCCCTACGTCCTCCCACATGACTGACTGGCAGGGAAGTCCCCAGCAGGCAGATCCAGTTACCTCCTTTTCTCTCTAGCTTCTTTCAGTGTTTTTTTGAGATGTATTTTGGTTACCTTGTTTATATCCCAGGAAGAATCTACACTAAATAGCCCTATAGAACCTCATAGATTTGTCTCCAAAGATGCACAAATTGCCAATAAGCCCAGGAAAAGATGCTCACTCAAGGTCACTAAATTTCAGAAGCACCAGTCAGAACCACAGCGAAATATTTCACACGTTGTCTCAAAAAGACAAAACAACAATAACAACAAAACATATTGATGTTGGGAGAGAGGAGAATAGACTTCACTGGGATGCTGAGCACTGCTGCCTCTGGGGAAACTGGTGGGCCCTGAAAATGTGAGGCAGCATTGTGCTGAATCTGTGAGTGTGACACTCAGTAGAGACCAGAACAGGAGCCCAGCAGAGACAGACACAAAGGTTCATAGCAGCATGGCTCATTGTGAAATGAGCTGGGCATGGTAGTGTATCTTTAATCCCAACACACTTGAGAATGTGAGGCCAGCCTGAATAATATAGCAGTTTCCAGGTCAGCCAGGGCTACCTGTCTCAAAAAGTGAGTTCAGGGTCTGGAGAGATGGCTTAGAACTCAAGAGCACTGGCTGCTCTTGCAGAATACCCAGGTTCAGTTACCAGCACCTACCTGGCAGCTAACAACCATCTATAATTCCAGTTCCGGGGGATCCAATGCCCTCTTCTAGCACAAGTGCACTTAAATACATGCAGGCATGACACTCATACATATAAAATTAAAATAGTAAATAAAAAATTTAAAAAGTGTGGACTGCATGTGGGGAGTCCCTGACTTTAGAGGACAGAGCACACTGATACATGCTGTTTCTGTAAATTCACTAAGACATACACAGACCTTGAGAATATCCTGAACAACTGTTTTTAGACCAAGGTGCTTGTTTCAAGGATATCACTAGTCAGACACTGGCTCTTGTTTAGCACTTTAGGGACTGCCAGACTTTCTGCAAAGTGTGCAGTTTTGTTCCAACAGGCAGGTGTATGGGTTTGAATTTTCACATCCTCCCTTTCCTGTTTGTCTGCTTATGCCTCTGAGTGGCTGCCATGGACACAATGTGGCACCTCACAGGATGCCTGCTGGCCACTTACATGGGCGCATATCTTTGGAGAAAGGTCTACTCAAACTCTTCACCTGTTTTTAAATGACTTTTCTTTAGCCGGGCTTGGTGGCGCATGCCTTTAATCCTAGCATTTGGGAGGCAGAGGAAGGCGGATCTCTCAGAGTTCAAGGCCAGCCAGGTCTACAAAGCAATTTCCAGGCCAGCTGAGACTAAAAGGGAGACCCTGTCTCAAAAAGACCAAAAAAAAAAAAAGACTTGTCTTTGTATTACTGACTTGCAAGTGATCTTTCTATACACTAGAAGTCCCTTATCGGGTAATGTGATGGGCATGGATTCTGGTCCCTGGCTTGTCTTCACTTTCTTGACAGGGCCCCTCAGAGTATAGCTTTTGTTTTTGTTTTTGAAATAGGGTCTCACTAGCTGGGCTATGGATTGACAGAGGTCTGCGTGCCACTGCCTCCCTAGTGCTGGGATTAAAGACATGCATCACCATGCCCAGCAAAGCATAACGTTTTTTGGTGAAGTTTAACATATCTTATTTCTCTTAAGCTTTTGTTGTCATATGTAAGACATGATTAGAAAAGGTAGAGGAGCGGTGAGGGTCCTAGCATCTGAAATGTCTCCGTTTCCATGTCACTTTCAGCTACATCAGAAGATTACATTTCAGCCTGAAGAAGGGACGATGGAATACAAAAGAAGAGCAGCAGCTGATTGAATTAATAGAAAAATATGGTGTTGGTGAGTTGTGGAGGTTTGCACTTCCTGCTTCTGCTGTCTCTGGGCGCTGAACTCTTGCAGCCCATCTGGAGGTTCGGTGTTTGCTTGAGCCCCAGGCTGCCATCCTGATGTCACTGTCTAGCCATAGTTCTCACTATCTTCACCAGTGGGCATGGCTCTTCCTCTGGCAAATGTTTGTGTTTGTTTGTTTGTTTGTTTGTTTGTTTGTTTGAGATAGTTTGCCTGTTGCCCCAGCTGGCCTGGAACTCACTATGTAGACCAGGCTGACCTCAATCTCAGAGATCCACCTACCTCTGCTTCCCAAATGTTGGGATTAAAGATGTGTGCCCTATGCCCAGCAAAAAATGATTTTTTTTTTTTTGGTCTTTTTGAGACAGGGTCTCCCTGTAGTCCCAGCTGTCCTGGAACTTACTCTGTAGACCAGGCTGGCCTTGAACTCACAAAGATCCTCCTGCCTCTGCCTCCCAAGTGCTAGGATTAAAGGTGTGCGCCACTATGCCCAGAAAAAAAAAAAAAAAGACGTTAAAAATTGTGTCAGTGGGGCTGGAGAGATAGCCTAGTGGTTAAGAGCGCCGACCGCTCTTGCAGAGGACCCGGGTTCGATCCCCAGCACCCACATGGCGGCTGAGAACCGTCTGGAACTCCAGCTCCAGGGGAATCCGAGACCCACTTCTGACCTCCGCGGCATTGCACGACACGGGTGCACAGACTTGCATGCAGACAGTACATTCGTACACATACAGAAATAAAAAAAATTAATAAAAAAAAATTAAAAAAAATAAAAATTGTGTCAGGTCTGGGAAGATGGGCTGATAAAGTACTTGCCCAACTACAACACCTGAGTTCAGACCCCAGAACCCATAAGAGAGCTGGGTGCAGTGACACATACTTCAGTGCACACATTTGTAACCGAAGCACCAGAGGACCCCGGTTTAGTTCCCAGCGCCCCTGTCAGCTGTCTCAGTTACCTGTAACTCTGGTTTCATAGGATTTGACGCCCTTCTCTGGTGTCTGTGGCATGCATAGGCATAGACATGCATACACATAAATTATTATTTTGTGTGTGTGTGCCTTCCTCTGCCTCTGCCTCTGCCTCCTGAGTGCTGGGATCAAAGGCATGTGCCACCACACCTGGAACTCACTATGTATATAAACCAGGCTGACCTCAATCTCAGAGATCCTCCTGCCTCGGCCTCCCCAAGTGCTGGGATCAAAGGCATGCCCCACCACACCCAGCTTAGAAATATTATTCTTTTTTTAAATTTTTATTTATTTTTTTGTATGTGTATGAATGTACTGTCTGCATGTAGGTTTGTGCACCCATGTCCTGCAATAACGCAAAAGTCAGAAGAGGGTGTCGGATTCCCCTGGAACTGGAGTTAAAGAAGGTTCTTAGCCACCATGTGGGTGCTGGGGATTGAACCCAGGTCCTCTGCAAGAGCAGTCAGTGCTCTTAACCACTAGGCCATCTCTCCAGCCCCAGAAATATTATTCTTTTTTTTTTTTTTAATTTTTTTTTAAATTTTATTTATTTTTGTATGTGTATGAGTGTACTGTCTGCATGTAGGTTTGTGTACCCATGTCGTGCAATGCCTCGGAGGTCAGAATAGGGTCTCAGATTCCCCTGGAACTGGAGTTCTCCTGGAATTGGAGTTACAGACGGTTCTTAGCCGCCATGTGGGTGCTGGGGATCGAACCTGGGTCCTCTGCAAGAGCAGTCGTTGCTCTTAACCGCTAGGCCATCTCTCCAGCCCAGAAATATTATTCTTAAACTCAAGTTGGAGCTGGTTTCCACATGCACACCCACACACAGAATTATATTATTTCTGCCAGGCATGGTGGCACACACCTTTAATCCTAGCACTTGGGAGGCCGAGGCAGGTGAATTTCTGTGAGTTCAAGGCCAGCCTGGTCTACAGAGCGAGTTCCAGGACAGCTGGGGCTACAGGGAGACCCTGTCTCAAAAAGAAAAAAAAAAAAAGAAGAATTATGTTGTTTCCACACCCAACACTGTGTACCATCTGTTCCACCCTTCAGAAGTCTTCTGGTCCTGCTGCCCCAGCTTCAGTGGCCACCTGATGTTCCATATAGAAGAGCCCCAGATTGTTAGTCAACCCTTTTATGACTTTTATAGTATCTTAGTTTTTGCTACAGAGCTGGGCTGCACTTAGTGTTTGTACTAAGTCTTGTTATTTGGTGATACCTCCTTGGAATAACTGTGGTTAATTAGTCCTTTATTAAACAAAGGATTTTGTCCCCAGTTGTCACACTGTATGCAGACATCCCTCTGCTGCACGAGGAACATAAAACATTGACAGTGTCTGTTAGAGCCAGAGTGTAGCACATACACGAGCCTGGACGTAAAGCCTGGGTGACTTTCCCTTCCTGCTGTGTACATAAGAACTTCTTTGAGGGGCTGGTCAGCACTGAGAATCAAATCCTGCCAAATGCAGGTGCTCTGGTTATGGGTGAAAGCTGCCTCTAGCCAACGACATAAGAGTGCAAGGAAGCTGGGCGTGGTGGCGCACGCCTTTAATCCTAGCACTCGGGAGGCAGAGGCAGGGAGGATCTTTGTGAGTTCAAGGGCCAGGCCTAGTCTACAGAGCGAGTCCAGGACAGCTGGGGCTACAGGGAGACCCTGTCTCGAAAAGACAAAAAAATAAAAAATTAAAAAAAAAAAAAAAAAAAAAGAGTGTAAAGAAAACCTATTTCAACGGCCCTGCCTTGATCCTAGAGACTGCAGGCCATTCAAAGCTGGTGAGCTGCTGTCATCAGTCTGTTGCATGAAGCAGTTTGTGTTTGGTTGTTTTTGTAGGTCACTGGGCAAGAATAGCCTCTGAGCTACCCCACCGATCGGGCTCTCAGTGTCTGAGCAAGTGGAAAATGTTGGCCAGGGTGAGGCATTTGTTTGCTTTCTATTTTTATACTTTGCTGGAGCTTAGGCCAGAGGCTCATCAGTGTGGGAGCCCTTGGGCAGGATGAAGAGGTTCGGGTGGTAGGGAAGGGAGGGCCAGTGTACAAGCTCTGGCCCTGGATGTTCTCTTCAGGAGGCCAAGGGCAGTGCCTGCCTCAGCAGCAGCACCTCTGTTTCTAGAGGAGTTTGTGTTAGGACTTTCCTTAAGGGTTGGCCTGCTGACCTGTTACTGTCACACCTGGTCATCAGAGGTCTCAAGTAGCCCTGTCTTCCCCTCAGAAGAAGCGGCATCTGAGGAGGTGGGGGCGGAGGCCCCGTCCTAGTCGCCAGTGGAGCTCTAGCAGCAGTGACAGCAGCAGTGGAAGCGATGGTAGCAGCAGCAGCTACAGAAGCAGCAGCAGCAGCAGCAGCAAGGAGGACTCAGAGGCAGAGCTTGAAGAGCCTTTGAAGGGTGGCAGAGCACTGCTGTCTCCACAGTACACAGTGCCGGACATTGACCTGTGGGTTCCTACCAGACAGAGCGACAGCCTGCCACAGAGACCAATAGCAGGGTGCTGCCCAGGAGCCCCTGCTGCTTCCCCCTGCCCTCCTGATGGGCCTGATGTCCCCCACAGTCACCAAAAGGAAGTTTCCACCACCACCTCAGCTCCTGATGACATGATCCAGACACAGGTGCCCTGTGAGACTCATAGCAGTGCCCCAAGAAGTGCCCAGTACCTGCGCTTGTCAGACACTCACCCATCAAGTGAGGAGGATCCAGGCTGCAAGGTGGGCCCCATGCACCCCGGAATGCGTGCAGGAGAAGTGGGAGCTCTGTGTTGTAGTGCTTGCTGAGCTAGGTTCTGGGCAGTTTGGCAGTGTGGTTCTTCTGGCCACAACCATGCCCCCTTGTTGCTCACTAGAACCTGTTACTTGGAGCTGGTGTCGGAGCTGTGCAGTGCAGCAGCTTAGTGGAGCTGGGCCTCCATTGGCCTCCATTGGCCTCCGAGAGCAGGAGGACGGGGGCAGGGAAAGCAGTTCCCCACCCTCAGCTGCCTGAGTCCCCAAGTATCCCTGTGCAGGATCCTGTCCACCCACTCAGTCTGACTTGGTCATATACATCTGCCTGTCCTCCTCTGTTCTCAGAGTGGAGGCCCTAGGCCAGATACAGTTCTGGCAATAGCTGGAATAGCCTAGTGGGCTTCATAGGCTGCTCTGCCTGGAGGTCACAGGAAGGACAGTCCATCAGAGCTCTGCAGTAGGCATAGCCCTCCACCATATCACCTGCCCTGGGGCCACTGCACTTCTGGAGAGGAAGCTGGGCTGGGCTCCACCTGAGAGCCACATGCTTAGGGGACTTTCCCAAATAGCAGGGGATACCCATACCATGCTCTTTGGGGTCTAGGCAAGGACATGTCCATGCAGCACACATGGATGGCCTGCACCAGGGCCCTGCTAGCCAGCCTCACAGGGGCTCTTGGTCTGCAGCAGGTACTGAAGGTGTCCTTAGAGACAGTGCTAAAGGCGCTCAGGAACCGCCCAACCACCCAGAGCCACACACTGGTGAAGGAGAGACTGAGGCAGCCACCCTTGCCTAACTTACCTCCCGGGCCTGGCCCTGGTGACAGCATGGCTGGGCCCCGTCTGCAGCAGCTGTGGCATGGAACCTTCCAGAATAAGCGGCGCAAGAAACAGGCCCTGCACCGTAGGTTCCTTAAGCACAGGCTTCTGTTGGCTGTGACACCCTGGGTGGGTGACATCACCCTGCCCTGCACACATGCTCCGTGGAGACCAGCAGCAGTGCAGACTCAAGGTACCATCCGGGGTGCCTTTGGGAGATTCCGGGAGCTGGGGTGAAGACGGGCAGTGGAAGTGCTTGGAAGGGTGATCTGTTGGGAAGTGCTCTCAGAAGGGCTTGAGAATGAACCATTGGTCCACCCTTCTCTCTGCCCTTGCCAAGTCGGGAAGCTAGGTTTGGGGTTCTGCAGGTGGTAAGAGGACCCAGAAGGCCCTGCCACCTGCCATTTGAGGGTACTGTCGGGCTCCAAGACCACTCTGCTCCACACTGGGCTCCCTGGGTGGGAACTGAACTGCTGGAGCCACTTTCCACTATGCCCTTGTCTGCCAGCGGACAGCATCAGGATGCAGTTAGAGCATACCCGTCTGTCCAGTACCCCAGTGTTCACGCTGTTTATTCAGGTAAGCTCCCACCAGACTGCTGCCTGCTTTGCTCTCTTCTTTTGGTGAAGATTTGACATTCTTGTTGCTTCACACCTTTAAGTCGTGTTAAAAAGTTTGGGATGCTCGAAGGCAATGCCCAAGGGGGTGGCCTACAGCTTTCAGCAGCTTAGTGTGGAAGGGACCACTGACACAGCATCTTCTGCCCCTTTGGGTTAGACAGTGATTTAGGAAGGGATGGGTACCTGGGCCCCAGGTCTAAGGAGACAGTGAGGTGAGAAGAGAAGAATGAAGGGACAGACCTAGGACATGATGGAAACCCATATCGGGCCCCATTCAAGAAAGGGACAGAGCCAGTGTGGGTTACCTAATCCCAGCACTTTGTGAGTTCAAGGCCAGCCTGGTCTACATAGCGAGTTCCAGGCCACCTGGGGCTATAGAGAGACCCTGTCTCAAAACAGAGAGAGAAGAGAAGGGAGGGAGGGACAGGTACTGGTGCTAGATAGATACCTTAGCACTCAAGAGCAATGGCTGCTCTCAGAAGAGTACCGAGGTTCAGTTCTCAGCATCTGCATGGCAGCTTGCAGCCATCTGCAACTCTGATTCCAAGGATCTGACTCCACTCTCTTCTGGCCTCCACGGTGCATGTGGCACATGTGCACAACATTCAGACACATAAAGTAAATATTTTTAAAGGTATGAAGGAAAGCTGGGCATGTGTGCACAACTTTAATCCCAGAAAAAAAAAAGTACGTGCAGAATGCATGAGCTCTGGTGGGGTGGGAGTCCAGGAAGGGGGACGGGTCCAGACTTGATTGAGAAATGTATGAAATGCACAGAACTTCAATAAAAAATTGGAAATAAAAAATGTACGAAACAGAGAGAGGGAAAGCCAGCAGCCTTGGACTGAGGGAGCCTGGGAAGTCGTCAGGGCCACACTCATTTCCGTGACGTGTGGGCCCAGAGCAGGAGGCTCTCACCCCTGGTCTCTCAGCTCTTGCAGATTGATGCTGCTGGCTGCATGGAGGTGGTTCGAGAGAGGAAGACCCAGATGCCCACAGCACTCCAGCCTGGACCCCAGGGCCCCCAGTATGTGCAGGTATCGGCATTAAAGATGAGGATGTGGACAAGTGCTCTCCCATACACCCACCCTACACAGCGCTGATGTCGCCCTTCCTCCAAAGGACGATTCCCAGACATTCCCATAGAAGAAATGGGACTCTGTCCCCAGAACAGACCCTACCGGCTTTTCTCCAGGGAGGCATCTGTATGTGCAGCCCCATGGGAGGCCTGGTGGCAAGTCTGAGGCAGGTGCCGGGTGGGCTTTGGGTAAGGCCTGGCTGGCTGCAAGCCTGGGTCTCCTCAGGACACCTTCTGCTTGGGCAGAAGCTGGAAGTCCACTCATTACTCTAAGCACCAAACTCAGGAGCTCAGGGGGACCCATCACCTGGAGGGACACTGAGCCAAATGAGGCTCTGGTGCCTGTAGCCCACATTCCTCACCCTGCACTGACAGTGTAGATGAGCTCTAGCTGGGCAGCCTTTGGGTGGAGCTCAGTGCACATATGAGACTGGCAAAGTGGGAGAAGTGATGGACCCAGGGAGGACTCCTGCAGGCTGACTGTGCTTTCTCCTCTTGCAGGTGCCATCTAGTGCTGAGAATGCTGCAGGTACTAGCATGCCACATCTCTCTGCCACCTCAGATGGCCCATCCAGTTGCACACAGCCTCTCGCAGCACGGCCTGTGGCCTAGACACCTTGATTATCACCTCACTAGAAAGGCCTAAGGCTGCTTGGACTCTCCCTGCTGGCAGCCCCTTGGCCGCAAAACTGGGCAAGACCTGGGGTCACATGAGAGGGAGCCCCACAGTGTGGTTTTGAAGGGGGCTAGAGGGTTAAGGCCAGCCTCCCTCCACTTGTTAGAAGTGGGCCAGTCTGCCCTTGGCACCTGCTGCCCTAGCTGTGAACGGAGTACCTGGGCTTGGGGTAGGTGTCCATGAAGGAGGCTGGAGCCTACATGTGGGCTTGCTGATGTCCCTGGACCAGTGGCAGCTTCTCCAGAGGCAGTTCTCTGCTCCTCTCTAGGTTGCCTATTCTCAAGCGTGCCAGCTGAGCACACTGTGAAAAGAACCAGCCACAGAGGGCGTCCACGGCTGGGGTCCTGCAGGGCTGAGTCTCTCTCGCAAGGACCCACACCAGCCCCACGGGGCTTCCGGCCCAAGCCCAAGACTGTGTCTGAGCTGCTTTGTGAGAAGCGGCTCCGTGAGGCCTGTGCCAAGAAGGCCGTCCAGGCCCTCAGCAGCCAGCTGCTGGTCTCCTCCACCCTGCTCCTCCAACCCCCTCTGCTGCCCACCCCACAGAGCCCCTCAGTTGCAGGTCCAGTTGCTACCTCCATTACAAAAGTCTCTGGGCCCGTGGCCCCTGTGGTGATCAATTCCAGCCCTTCTGGTTCGTGGCAGGTGGCTGGTACTTCAGCCAAGGATCAGCAGCCTCCCAACCTGCACACCCTGCCCCTGATGCCTGCCCACAGAGAAGCCCAGCTTTCAGCTCCTGCCGCTTTCAGGAGCTTGGTCCCAGTCCCCAAGCAGGAACCCATGAGTTTTCCTGTGAGCATTCTAGGACAGTCTCCCACCCCTGCCATGTCCCAGAAACAGGGCCTGCCCAAAGTCCTTCCCCTTTTCCCTGCAGCCCCCAGCCCCACTCAGCTGCCTGTGCAGCCTCTCAGCCTGCAGACAGTTCTAGGGACACAAATAGGTGGGTACCCCCTGGCATCCAGGGCCAGCCTCCCTGTCAGCTGGGTGCTGACAACTCAGAAGCTGCTACCTGTTCCAGTGGCAACTATGGTGGGCCTTCCTCAGCCAGAGAAGACCCCTGACCACACAGAGCTTCCAGTGAGACAGCTACTGTCCCTCACTAAGACTCCTACTTGCCCTGGACAGCCTCCAGCCATTCCAGACACAGAGCCCAGAGGGCCTCGGGGCTTGGAAGGGCCACCCCCTCCTGATCCTGAAAAGAAGGCCCTGGAGCTAGGCCTGCTGTCCCAGGAAAGTGAAGCTGCTGTAAGGGCTTGGCTACAGGGCTGCCAAGGTGCTTGTGTGCTGCCTCTAGGGACCAGGCTCCCCTACCTGCCCCCCACCCTGTGCAGCTTGCGAGCACTGTCCAGCCTCCTGCTCCACAAGAAGGCCTTGGAGCACAAAGCTGCCACTCTGGTGGGCAGTAAGGCAGCTGGGGCCCAAGCTGAGTCCAAGGCTGAAGCTCTGAAGGCCTCGCTGGGGCTGGTGCAGAGGCAGCTCCGGGACAACCCGGCCTACCTCCTGCTGAAGACACGGTTCCTGGCAGTCTTCTCCCTCCCTGCACTCCTGGCTACTCTGCCCCCCAACAGTGTCCCAACCACCCTGTCATCAGCCATGGAAATGAGTTCTGAGAGTGACAGTGAGGATCCTGTGACTTATCTGGGGCCCAAGGACAGACAGCTGGACTGCATGGCCTGTAGGTTTCAAGCAAGCCCAGTGGCCACAGACCCCATCCAGGTAAGGGTACTGGACTACACCCCCACTTCCCTGTGGCCTGCAGCGCCCCGCCTTCCTGTGTGGCTGGCTGGGGGTGGTGAGTTAGGCAGGTGGAAGTTGTGCAAGGCTGGCTGTGGGTTTCTGAGGAGGAGGAAGCTTGTCCAGCCTGCCTGGTGAGGATGAGGGTTTGGCAGAAGCAGGCTCTCCTGGGCTGAGCACAGCAGAAGAGGAGGAAGCTGCCACTGGAGCATGGCCCCTCCCCACTGCGCATCCAAGCTCAAGGTAGAGAGGCTGGTCGGTCTCAAGTGTCAGTCTCCACTTGTAGGCTCTTATGTCCTGGGGGGCAGGCCGTGGGCTCAGCAGAGGTGACGTTTGCCCTTGTTCCTGCTCTTGGGGTGTAGAGTTCCTCCTAGGCATCTTTTGCTCACAAGACTTTTGAGTTGGCCTGACAAGACAGTTCTGGTTCCCGTATGGTCCTTGGAACAAAATGTGTGGGGCCATGTCCATGTGTCCAGGGCACCTCGCAGGGCCTCCCTCCTCTCCTACAGCAGTGGGCATGTAGAGCCTTCTCATGGCTGCGCTTAGTCCTAGGGCGGCCTGGGAATCTGTCCTCCCTGGACCTCACCTCAGGAGCATGAGAGTGGCTGTGTGGTTTTGCCTAAAGAGGGTTGGTGCCCATCCTGAGGGGGAAAGCCGTAGAAAGCCAAGGCTCAGTCCACACCCCCACCCCCATGCTGGGAAGGTGTACCCTAGCAACTGCAGTGTCCCCCCACCCCCACCCCCGAAGGCCTACCCTAGCAACTGCAGTGTTGTGGTCGTCGTCGTTGTTGGTCGTTGTCCCCCCCCCGCCCCCGTCCTGGGAAGGTGTACCCTAGCAACTGTAGTGTGCGTGTGTGTGTGTGTGTGTGTGTGTGTGTGTGTGTGTCCCATCCTGGGAAGGTCTACCCTAGCAACTGCAGTGTCCCTGGAGCCATCTCCCTCTCCCATTCCCTACTCCTCATGGCTGGGCATTACTCTTGTCTCTCCTGTCCTGGCTTGTCATTTCAGGGAGCCCCAGGCCCTGTTGAGGACTCTACCCCCTCCCACTTGGATGCTTCTGATGACCTTGATGTACTCAAGACTCGTCATGCCCGGCATACCCGGAAACGGAAGAGGCTATGAGCAACAAGGTGAGTCCCTGGGGAGGCTGCCACCCTGCAACCAGGAAGAGGCAGAGTGTGCAGAATGCAGGGCTCTGCTGCCCACTCTGGGAACACCTGAGCTAAGGCTGGGGGTCGTGGCATTAGGTGGGTAGGCTTGGGCCTGTGGGGCAGGGCAAGGCTCCAGGAAGCACTTGGAACACTGCTCTGTCTTCCCCTACCCTGAGTCCCTTGTTGGCCCAGTGTGCCTCCAGGCCTTGCCATTACTCCCCTCAGCCTGAGTTTCACCCTCTCCCTTCCCTGGGTATCAGATCCTGAGACCCTCCCTGACCTCTCATCTGAGGTAGCACTGATGGCCCAACGTCAGTCCCTAAGTCACTGGTCACCTACCACACGAAGCTTATCACTATAGTTACCTGGAGTCTCCTGGGACCACTATCTATCTCACTGGAGCCAGGGCAGCTCGCTTGTTTGGTGGTCAGCAGGCCAGAAGCAGAGACTCTGCT
Organism: Rhizomys pruinosus; assembly: GCA_009823505.1. Classification (NCBI taxonomy): domain Eukaryota; kingdom Metazoa; phylum Chordata; class Mammalia; order Rodentia; family Spalacidae; genus Rhizomys; species Rhizomys pruinosus. Next base: position 1,035,801 of record VZQC01005317.1, on the reverse strand, counting down.
GGGACCACAGGCTTAGGCCAAGGGCACAAGAGATGAGGAGACCATAAGGGTCTCCAGTCACCTGTATAGTCACCATAGGCTGTGGGGTCTCCAGTCACCTGTACAGGTCACCATAGGCTGCGGGGTCTCCGGTCACCTGTACAGTCACCGTAGGCTGCGGGGTCTCCGGTCACCTGTACAGTCACCGTAGGCTGCGGGGTCTCCGGTCACCTGTACAGTCACCGTAGGCTGCGGGGTCTCCGGGCACCTGTACAGTCACCGTAGGCTGCGGGGTCTGGGTACCCAGGGCCTGCTGGGTGGAGCTGTCCCCTGTCAGAGTGTCCTTATGTTCCAGGACAAGGACTCGTGGGGTCCAGAAGCCATTCCTGTTCTAGGCAAGAGGCAGGGCCCAGGCCTGACCAGAAGCTCACAGCCCCCCGCAAGAAGGAAGCATGGTGACGAGGCTGCTGCTGGCCTACTCACTGAACTCTGCCTATAGCAGGCAGCAGGAGCTCTGACTACAGTGGCCATGTGGTCACAGGGGCAGCCGGCCCTAGGTGCAGATCCAGATGTTTGAAGGAATTAAGTAAATGTTCTATTTTTTCATTGTGGTTTTGTTGTCTTGAGGTGCTGGGTACCCAGAGTTGCCCCATCAAGAATTGACCCACTAGCCAGTTCCTAAGCTGTCCTGGTAGATTCAGCTCTGGGGACATGCATGGGTGCTTGCCAGTCCTAAGAGCTTCCTGTACCCTCGGCTGCCCCTGCAGCCCCTGGATCCAGTACCTTTTCAGGGGGCTAGGAAGATGGAGAAGTACCACTTGCCCATTTTGTGGGGATTAGGTTTTGCCTCTGGCCTGTACCTCCCCAGTGAGGGACTCTGGGACCAGCATCTGCCCGACTGCCGGCAGCCACAACAGCAGCTCCTGTCCTCTCTCGAGTCCTTTCTCACAGGCATTTCTCTGGCATGGGGCCGAGCCTTGGCTGGGTTTTGCTCTTTCCTTAGTCCCTACTTTTTATTTTTTTATTTATTTTTTATTTTATTTATTTATGTGTATGAATGTACTGTCGGCATGCAAGTTTGTGCACCCGTGTCGTGCAATGCCCTGGAGGTCAGAAGAGGGTGTCGGATTCCCCTAGAACTGGAGCTCTCCTGGAATTGGAGTTTCAGATGGTTCTTGGCTGCCATGTGGGTGCTGGGGATCGAACCCGGGTCCTCTGTAAGAGCGATCAGCTCTCTTAACCGCTAGGCCATCTCTCCAGCCCCCCCTTAGTCCCTACTTTTATGACTGTAGGCTCCCTTTGCCTTGGTTCTTATGCTTCATTTTCTTTTTGTTGTTTTGAGACGGGGTCTCCCTGTAGCCCCAGTTGGCCTGAAACTCACCATGTAGACCAGGCTGGCCTGGAACTCAGAGATCCACCTCCCTCTGCCTCCCAAGTGCTGGGATTAAAGGCGTCCACCACCATACCCAGTAGCATGCTTCATTTTCTGCTACCAGAAATTTCTAGCTCAGGAAGTAAAAGGATAAATGTGCCTCATCCCTGTCCTTGACGGAGTGAGACCCTTCCACCCCAGCAGATGACCATCGGGTATTCAGCCACCAGCTGCTGTTGCCTACTGTTAGGCAACACGTATCCAGGGTGCGTTCTTATGACCCCCTCTGACTCTGCATTGCAGATTTCTTGATTTCCAAGCACTTGGGGTTTTCCAGGTATCTTTTATAGCTGAGAGCTTGACATTTTTATTAACACTATGAGAAGTATCATAAGCTGTGTTCCTACAGTCTGGGGATACCACACTGTGAAGGCCTGACACTGCCCTACTGAGGGTAAGAGCAGAGCCAGAAATCCCTCTTAGCCACCCAGAGGCCTAGGCAAGGCATGACTCCCAGTACTGTGGCCTCTGGAAGCCCCAGGAAGATGTCTGCCTGATCCTGGAAGATGATGCAGAAGCCAGCAGAAGGGCCAGAAGCCACAGAGGGAGGGGCTCTGCCCAAGCTTCCCACCCTGCGAGCTTCCCACCTTCCACCTCTGCACTGGAAGCTGTTGCCTCAACCTAACAGGCCAGGCAGCTCCACTGGCTGAGCAGGCCTGCCCAGTCCACACACCCATCACAGGCTGACTCTCCAAGGGCATTTCTGAGGTAGAGACTGAAGCACAGTCCATAGAGGACTCTGCTGCCTGTTGCCTGTACACATTGACTGAAGTTTTGTCCTGATGCCTAGAACTGACTCTTAGGCCCCCGGGATTGTCTCTAAGTCCCACATGGAGAGGAGGCACAGTGTGGGCTGTTCCACTGATTAGAGACAGTGCATTACAGAGAACCATATCTCATCTACCAAGCACCATATGGTAGACTGCCAGCTTTGGTGTGGACAGAGGCCTGTGAGCTCTGGGTTGAAGCTAAACTCAATCCTGCCTGTGCTCTGTAGGCCTGACCATACCCTCGTGTCTTTACAGCTCTGCCCTGCTTGTGCTCTAACCCTGACCATACCCTCGTGTCTTTGCAGCTCTCTGTCCTGCCTGCGCTCTGTAACCCTGACCATACCCTCGTGTCTTTACAGCTCTCTGTCCTGCCTGCGCTCTGTAACCCTGACCATACCCTCGTGTCTTTACAGCTCTGCCCTGCCTGTGCTCTATAGCCCTGACCATACCCTCGTGTCTTTACAGCTCTGTCCTGTGCTCTAACCCTGACCACAGCCTGCTGCTGTCCTCACCTTGCAATATTGTCCTAGATGGTGAGGATTTGGGCCACAGAGCACCATGCTAAAAAAAACAAAAAAAAAAAAAAAAAAAATTTCCCACCAGGTGTGGTGGTGCACGCCTTTAATCCTAGCACTCAGGAGGCAGAGGCAGGCGGATCTTTGTGAGTTCAAGACACAGGTGCACAGACTTGCATGCAGGCAGTACATTCATACACATACAGAAATAAATAAAAATTTAAAAAATATGTCTTAAAAAAAAAAAAAAAAAAAAAAAACCCTTTAGAAGCCTGGGTCTAGGCCAGAACCTCCTCCAGCCCCAGGCAGGCCTCTGACCTCCCTCCTACAGTTGAGGTGTTCATGATTCTCTATGGCCCCAGGACCCTGGTCTTGGGGAAACGGGCAAGTACGGAGGGCTCCTCTGCTCCCAGAGTGCGTCCACTTCCCTCTGTTGCGTCCCTCGATGGGCCAATCAGAAGGCAGGCCATCAGGGAATGTCCCCCTGTGGGAGGACTGGCTGGCTCTGTGGTGTCAACCAGAACCCATCAGGAAGTACACAGCCGCACAGCCTCCTTGTGGCTCCACCCTCCTCCAGCCAGGGAGCATCTCCACACCCAGAGGCCCAGGCTCCTAGTGTGCCTGCATTGGGTAGCGTCTGCCTGGCAGGTGGCTCTCGCAAGGCCCTGAGGTAAGCTCAGCTAGAGTACTCTTCCTGGAAGGTGGTTGGAAGCCTGTGGCAACTCTGGGGATCCTGAAGCATGTGTCCTAGAGCAGCAGTAAGTGCCGATGGCCAGACGGCCTTCTCTGTTGAGGCCTTCACTTGATTGATCCTTGTTCATTGCGGGGAAGTTCATGGTGGGGATTCTAGTGTTGAGACCATGTGGCTTCATGCCTTCCAAGGCCTCCCCACAGGGTTGCAGGATGAATGGTAAGAAGGTTTAGCAGGAAACTGAGAAAGTCCTCAGAATAGAAATTGTACCATAGCTCCCCTGGGCTGGATCCCGGTGTTGCCCAGGGCTTGGGGACTGGGTCGGGCTCTGTGCCACCTTAGCCCAATCCTGGAATCAGGGAACCCACCGTGGGTTGAGGCCCCACTTGTGCATGGGTGGAAGCAGTGGTTAGGACCAGCGTGTGAGCCCCTTGGGTAGAGCTGGCACAGTGGATCACCCTGTGGCCAGGGGCCAGGGCTGATCTGAGGCAGAAAAGCATAGGGTTTGCTCATACCCAGTACCTGAGAACTCAAGGAGCCGTAGCAGCTTCCTGAGACTAGTTGACGCTGCCTGGCCCTCCTAGTGTGCCCCGGCCTGGCAGGGTGACAGACTAGTTGATGCTGCCTGGCCCTCCTAGTGTGCCCCGGCCTGGCAGGGTGACAGATTAGTTGACGCTGCCTGGCCCTCCTAGTGTGCCCCGGCCTGGCAGGGTGACAGACTAGTTGATGCTGCCTGGCCCTCCTAGTGTGCTCCGGCCTTGCAGGGTGACAGACTTCTCCTACGGCTGGCCCTCCCAGAATAGCAGTGATACAGGCAGCTGCCGGAGGGCTGTTGCATCACTGGCTGGCGGAGCAGGAAAGATTGAAGGGCATGGGGCCTGTCAAGGGAATGAGGAAGTCCCACATAGGCCTAACCCCCTGGCAGAATGGAAAGGCCCCCAGCCAACCTGCCTCTCAGTCCAGCCCAGACACTGACTGGCCAGCCAGGGTTCACAGCCACACCAGGCCTGTCATATAGGCTGTGGCCGCCAGGGGCAAAGCCCCTCCCACCACTCATGTACTGGGGAGTGGTAGTAAGGACCGTCACATAGGCTGCCACCAGGGGCAAAGCCCCTCCCACCACTCGTCCTGGGGAGGAGTAGCGGCCACTTCTGTGGGGCCAGAATACTTTGGTATCTGGGGGCAGAGGCCAGACTATTTTTTTGTTGTTGTTGTATTTTTGAGACAGGGTCTCCCTTTTAGTCTCAGCTGGCCTGGAGCTCACTAAGTAGACCAGGCTGGCCTTGAATTTATAGAAATCCACCTGCCTCTGCCTCCCGAGTGCTGGGATTAAAGGCATGCGCCACCATGCCCTGCTCAGACTACTCTCTTCGCCCTCCACCTGTCCCTTCCATGACATGTATCCAGGTGACTCAGAAAGGAAGCTTGAGGTGTCAGAGGGGTAGGGCAGCCACTGGGGGAAGCCGAGGCCAGGCAGGGTGAAGAGGGGTTGTCACTGTACCTCTGCTGTCCCTTGGGACTGCCTGTGGAGCTGGACCCATGAGCCCAGCCCCCCGAGATGCCCCTACCCAAAGCCCTTTCTGGTGCCGTCAGGTCTGGGTCCTGTTTGGGGCTGAGTGTTGCAGGTCCAGCAGAGGGGCCGAGGCAGCACCTCCCCAGCTATCCACCCCAATAGTAGCCACGGCCCACGGAGAACATGTCGGACTACGAGAATGAGGACGAGTGTTGGAGTGCCCTGGAGAGCTTCCGGGTGAAGCTCATTTCTGTCATTGACCCCTCGCGCATCACCCCCTACCTGCGGCAGTGCAAGGTCCTGAACCCCGACGATGAGGAGCAGGTACTCAGCGACCCCAACCTGGTCATCCGAAAGCGGAAAGTGGGTAAGTGCTGCTTCCACGTGAGCATCACCGGGGCTCTCAGCTTCCACGTGAGCTGGCCAGGGCTCTCAGCTTCCACGTGAACAACCCTGGGGCTCCCAGGCTTCCACGTGAGCATCCCCAGGGCTCCCAGCTTCCACGTAAGCAGGCCCGGGACTCCCAGGCTTCCAAGTGAGCATCCCCGGGGCTCTCAGCTTCCACGTGAGCATCCCCGGGGCTCTCAGCTTCCACGTGAGCATCCCCGGGGCTCCCGGGCTTCCACGTGAGCATCCCCGGGGCTCTCAGCTTCCACGTGAGCATCCCTGGGGTTCCCAGGCTTCCACGTGAGCATCCCCGGGGCTCCCGGGCTTCCACGTGGGCATCCCCGGGGCTCCCGGGCTTCCACGTGAGCATCCCCGGGGCTCCCAGGCTTCCACGTGAGCATCCCCGGGGCTCTCAGCTTCCACGTGAGCATCCCCGGGGTTCCCAGGCTTCCACGTGAGCATCCCCGGGGCTCCCAGGCTTCCACGTGAGCATCCCCGGGGCTCCCAGGCTTCCACGTGAGCATCCCCGGGGCTCTCAGCTTCCACGTGAGCATCCCCGGGGCTCCCAGGCTTCCACGTGAGCATCCCCGGGGCTCCCAGGCTTCCACGTGGGCATCCCCGGGGCTCCCAGGCTTCCACGTGGGCATCCCCGGGGCTCCCAGGCTTCCACGTGGGCATCCCCGGGGCTCCCAGGCTTCCACGTGAGCATCCCCGGGGCTCCCAGGCTTCCACGTGAGCATCCCCGGGGCTCCCAGGCTTCCACGTGAGCAGCCCTGGGGTTCTCAGGCTTCCCCAAGACACTGGCCCAGAGACTGCTGTGTGCTCTGCTGCCCTGGCTCTGACCTCACCTGGCCCAACCTCCTTCCTGCAGAGCATGTGACTCTCTGCCTGCTGCAGCCCAGAAGAGCAGAGGGGACTCTCACCACTGCTCCAGCCCCTGAGAGAGCAATGGGAAAGCAGGCGGTCGGCCTTGACTGAGATCTGCAGGGAGCCTTATCTAGTAGTCCAGACCTTCTGCTCAGCAGGGCCCTGGGGTGAGGGGTGGGGCAGTGGCAGCCTGGGCTCTGTCCAGAGTGCATGCCCATTGTGGAGGGCCTTCACCCACCCAGACATTGACCTTGACCTTGCCTCTTGCACCTGTAGGTGTGCTCTTGGACATCCTGCAGCGGACGGGCCACAAGGGCTACGTGGCCTTCCTTGAGAGCCTGGAGCTCTACTACCCACAGCTATACAGGAAGGTCACTGGCAAGGAGCCAGCACGCGTCTTCTCCATGATAATTGGTGAGAGGCGTAAACATGGGCTAGTGCTGCGACAGGGTGGATCAGGGCCAGGGTCTGCACTGAGGGTTAGGGTCAGGCCATGCTGAGCCCTGCTACTATGGATGTATGGGGGGGGTGTACTCATTCTACCCTTGTATACGCGGAGTTCAACTCATATGGTGTGGGTTAGGAAGATGGCTCAGCAATTAAGAGCACTGATTGCTCTTGCAGAGGACCCAAGTTCAGTTCCTAGCACCCACATGGCAGTTCCAGAGGATCCAACACCCTCTTCTGACCTCCATTGACTTTGCACTTACATGGATATAATACACTCATACATATAAAATAAAATCTTTTTATTTAAAAAAGATGGGGCCAGGGCTGGAGAGATGGCCTGGCAGTTAAGAGCACCAACCACTCTTGCAGAGGACCCAGGTTAGATCCCCAGCACCCACAAGGTGGCTGAGAACCGTCTTTAACTCCAGTTTGAGGGGAATCCGACACCCTCTTCTGACCTTCGTAGCATTGCACAACATGTGTGCACAGACCTACATGCAGACAGTACATTCATACACATACAAAAATTAAAAAAAAAAAAAAAGACAGGGCCTGGAGTCCTGAAATGGAGGTGAGCTTGGGTGGAGTTAGAGTCTCAGTCCAGCTCTTCTGTGAGGAGGATCAAGGCAGACGGCCTGGTGAACACACTCACCCAAGGAGCCTTCCCACTGGCTTTCTGACTGGAAACCAGCAGTGCTCTCTGCCCCTCAAGCTGGTGGCCTCAAGCTCACAAGGCCTGGATGTGGTGGCACAGGGCTCTGTAGGGGACAGCGGTGGGCTCCATCTGACACTGACTGCTCCCCAGATGCATCAGGAGAGTCAGGCCTGACACAGCTGCTGATGACAGAGGTCATGAAGCTGCAGAAGAAAGTACAGGACCTGACAGCACTGCTGAGCTCCAAGGATGACTTCATCAAGGAGCTGCGTGTGAAGGACAGCCTTCTGCGCAAGCACCAGGAGCGTGTGCAGCGGCTCAAGGAGGAGTCCGAGCTGAGCAGCCGGGAGCTGAAGCGTTGTAAAGATGAAAACTACGACCTGGCCATGCGCCTGGCACAGCTGAGTGAAGAGAAGGGCACGGCACTCATGCGCAACCGTGACCTGCAGCTCGAGGTGATTGCCTGTCCCACAGTGGAGAGCCAGAGGGAGGGTGGATTGGAGGAGACTGCAATTGACAGGCTGCCTGTAGGTGGACCGGCTCAGGCACAGCCTCATGAAGGCAGAGGATGACTGCAAGGTGGAACGCAAACACACACTGAAGCTCAGGCACGCCATGGAGCAGCGACCCAGCCAGGAGCTGCTGTGGGAGCTACAACAGGAGAAGGCCCTGCTGCAGGCCCGGGTGCAAGAGCTGGAGGCCTCTGTGCAGGTGGGGCCTCGAGCAGCAGACGGAGCTGCCCAGGAGCTGTGGCGGTGTGGGCAGGGTCCAGCAGGCCGTCATGGGCCTCCTCACCACTGCTGCCCTTCGCCACCTTCAGGAGGGGAAGCTGCACAGGAACAGCCCCTACATCCAAGTGCTGGAGGAGGACTGGCGCCAGGCACTGCAGGAGCACCAGGAGCAGGCCAGCACCATCTTCTCCCTGCGCAAGGACCTCCGCCAGGCCGAGGCCCTCCGCACCCGGGTGAGATGCCAGGGCGGACCACCAGTGTCCACTGGGTACCTGGCAGATGAAGGCCAACATCCAGGCTCAGTGTCTCCTCCATGTAGTTCCTGGTACACAGGCATCTCATGGTAGTGACCTTCATCCTTCGGATGTGGAGCGTGGCCATGACGGCTGTGGCCATGGAGGCTGTGGCCATGGTCTCTGACAAGCCTAGCCTGCTGGGCTAGGGGTTCCTGTGCCCTCCTCCTCATCTGGATGTCCTGATCATGTGTGCTCCCAAGCTGTCACCCTGTGTTCAGCCCAGGGGCGGGGGGGGAGGGGGAGCAAAGGTGGGGCTGAGTGGTTGCTTCCCACAGTGCATGGAGGAGAAGGAGATGTTCGAGCTTCAGTGCCTGGCCTTACGCAAGGACTCCAAGATGTACAAGGACCGCATCGAGGCCATCCTACAGCAGATGGAGGAGGTAGCCATCGAGCGGGACCAGGTAGGTACCATGCGTGTTCAGAGGGTAAGGACAGAGATCTTCTGTGTGGGCATGCCAGTACAAGAGGCTTTGGGGACAATGGCCAAAGCATTTTTATTTCTTAAAATGGAAGCTTTCTGTCTTGCTTTATACACTTGAAAGAACTATGGTGCCCCGGCTGGCTGAATTCTTATGAATGGACCAAGTGCCTCAGTGTAGCGCTGTTTCACCCTCACTGTTTCACAGATAAAACCAGTACAGTTGCTTCAGACTGCACTGGAGGTAACTCAGCAGTGTGTAGCAGCGGCCTTGAAAGGTAGTGCCTGGAAAGACACAAAGACTGCCTCACCCAGGAAAGGCAAGGCTGAGGCACCGAGCTTGTGCAGTGGGGGTCCCTTTGGCCCCTGTACTGGGTAGGGCCCTAGGCAGGCCACAGTGAGAGACCTCTGCAGAGGAGAGGAAGCCTCTGGTGAGGTTGCTGAGGCTGTGCACTGGAGCTGGTGATGGCTCCCTAGTGCAGGTTGCATGAGCTCAACCTGGAACCCTAGCACTTGGGAGGCTAAGGAAAAAACTACTGTGAGTTCAAGACTAGCCTAGGTTACATCATAGTGAGTTCTAGGCCAGCTTGAGCTATAGCACAAGACCTTATATAAATAAATTAAAGATAGATAGAGATAGATAGATAGATAGATAGATAGATAGATAGATAGATAGATAGAGCTGAGCCAAGTGTGGCTGGTGTATATCTGATCTGTACCCAGCACTCAGGAGGCAGAAAAAGGAGAATTAGATGTTTAAGGTCATCCTCAGCAAGCTAGTGAGTTTGAGGCCAGCCTGTAATCCTTGAGACTGTTTGTTTTAAAGGGGGGTGGGCTGGCTGTGCTTTTGAACCAGTGAACAAAGACATAAAAGACAAGTACAAAAATAAATCCTCTTTTGCAACCCACAACTCATTGTTCAGTATGAGTTTTGATGCATATAAGAAGGAATATAGGGGCTGGAGAGATGGCCTAGCGGTTAAGAGCACCGACTGCTCTTACAGAGGACCCGGGTTTGATCCCCAGCACCCACATGGCGGCTGAGAACCGTCTGTAACTCCAATTCCAGGAGAACTCCAGTTCCAGGGGAATCTGACACCCTCTTCTGACCTCCGCAGCATTGCACAACATGGGTGCACAAACCTACATGCAGACAGTACATTCATACACATAAAAATAAATTTAAAAAAAGAGCACTGACTGCTCTCACAGAGGACCCAGGTTCGATCCCCAGCACCCACATAGCGGCTGAGAACCATCTTTAACTCCAGTTTCAGGGGAATCTGACAGCCTCTTCTGACCTCCCAGGCATTGCATGACATGGGTGCACAAACCTATATGCAGACAGTACATTCATACACATAAGAAATAAATTAAGGGGCTGGAGAGATGGCCTAGCGGTTAAGAGCGCTGACCGCTCTTACAGAGGACCCGGGTTCGATCCCCAGCACCCACATGGCGGCCGAGAACCGTCTGAAACTCCAATTCCAGGAGAACTCCAGTTCCAGGGGAATCCGAGACCCTCTTCTGACCTCCGCGGCATTGCACGACACGGGTGCACAGACTTGCATGCAGACAGTACATTCATACACATACGGAAATAAATAAAATTAATAAAAAAAATTTTTAAAAAAAAGAAATAAATTAAAAAAAAAAAGAATATTAGGGGCTGGAGAGATGGCTCAGCAGTTAACAGCACTGGCTGCTCTTGCAGAGGACCAGGATTTGGTTCCCAGCACCCACGTGGTGGCTGAAAACTGTCCATGACTAGTTCAGATGTCTGATGCTGTCTTCAGGCATACACAAGCACTGTACACATGTGCAGGCAAAACACTCATATGCACAAAACAAAAGCAAACAAAACTAGGAGGAGTGTGATGGTCAAGACTGTTCAAAGTGACTGATAATGAGGTTGATTCGAAGAATGAGGAGTTGATAATTTAAGAGGAAAATAAGAACGAAAATCCACTTTCTTTCCTGTCGTTACCAAGGCTGGTCCTTTCTTTCCTACTTGTTTTCATCCCTTCCCTGCCCCGCTTCTCATCCAGCCTCAGGTGAATTGCATCAGTTGTAATTTTAGACTGTATGTGCTCAGCCTTTTTTTGTGTGTGTGTGTGTGTGTATTTTTTTGAGACAGGGTCTCCCTTTTTAGTCCCAGCTATCCTGGAGCTCACTCTGTAGACCAGGCTGACCTTGAACTCACAGAGATCCGCCTGCCTCTGCCTCCCAAGTGCTGGGAATAAAGGCCTGCGCCACCACGCCCAGCTGCTCAGCTTTCTTTTTAAAGTAGCTGATGTTATCTCTTTCAGAAAAGTAAAAAAAGAGAGTCAGGGGTTAAGGGCACTGGCAGAAGACTTGGGTTTGGTTCCCAGCCACCCGGGAGGTTACAACCTCCTATACCAGTTGCGTATGAGTCTGCAGAGCCCCTTCCAGGCTCTGCAGACTCATACGCACACTGTGCACAGGCACACCCATTCACGTAAAAATAACAGATCTTAAAAGAAAGGTACCTAACCCCCCAAAAAAGAAAAACATTACGTTCATTTTTAAAACTCTGTACTAGGGGCTGGAGAGATGGCCTAGCGGTTAAGAGCGCCGACCGCTCTTACAGAGGACCCGGGTTCGGTCCCCAGCACCCACATGGCGGCCGAGAGCCTTCTGAAACTCCAATTCCAGGAGAGCTCCAGTTCCAGGGGAATCCGAGACCCTCTTCTGACCTCCGCCGCATTGCACGACACGGGTGCACAGACCTGCATGCAGACAGTACATTGATACACATACAGAAATAAAAAAATTTTTTTTTAAATTTAAAAAAAACAACTCTGTACTACTATCAATCTTGTTCCTGTGTGTTTGGTTTTTGAGATAAAGTCTCACTATATAGCCCTGGCCAGCCTGGAACTTGCTTTGTTGACCCGGCTAGCCCTGAACTCAGAAATCGGCTTGCTCTGCCTCCCCAGTGGCAGGATTAATGGTGAGTGCCACTATACCTGGATCAACTGGATTTTTTGTTTTGTTTTGTTTTGTTTTTGAAACAGAATCTCCCTTTAGTTCCAGCCAGCCTGGCACTCGTGATGTAGACCAGGCTGGCCTTGAACTCACAGAGATCTTCCTGCCTTTGCCTCCCAAATGCTAGGATTAAAGGTGTGTGCCACCACACCCGGCAGTTCGTGTTCTTTTTAAAAATATATTTTATTGGGCTGAAGAGATGGCCAAGTGGTTAGGAGCATTGACCGCTCTTGCAGAGGATCTGGGTTGGATCCCCAGCACCCACATGGTGGCTGAGAACTGTCTTTAGCTCCAGTTCCAGGGGAATCTGACACCCTCTTCTGACTTCCACGGCATTGCACAACACAGGTGCAAAATAAAATTTAAAAAAATATACTTTTATATATATATACATATATATATATATATTTTTTTTTTTTTGTATATTTTTTTGCCGGGTGTGGTGGCACACACCTTTAATCCTAGCACTTGGGAGGCAGAGGCAGGCGAATCTTTGTGAGTTCAAGGCCAGCCTGGTCTACAGAGTGAGTTCCAGGACACCTGGGGCTACAAGACCCTGTCTTGAAAAAGCTCAAAAAAAATTTTTTTTTAATTTTTACTTTATGTATATGCATGTACATGTCTACCCATGTTGTGCAATTCCCAGAGAGGACAGAAGAGGGCATCATCAGATCCCTGGAACTGGAGTTATGACCAGTTGTTAGCTGCCATGTGGGTGCTGGGATTCAAACCTAAGTCTTCTGCAAGAACAGCCAGTACTTTTAACAGCTGAGCCATTTCTCCAGTCTCTCAATCATGTTCCTAATATTAATCTATATCCAGAATTTACAACACACACACACACACACATTGGTGGGATGTAGATACATGCTGATGGTCCACTGAGCATAGAGCACTTCTTAGGTGACATAAGGCCCTAGGGAATATCTTGAGCACTGAACATGGAGATTTTTAGCTGCTCTTTTTGGGTTGTTTGGGATGGTTTTTATTTGATTTTATTGTGTTTTGTCTTTTTTTTCCATCTTTTTTGAGACAGGTTCTCCCTGTACCCCCAGCTGGCCTGGAACTCACTATGTAGACCAGGCTGGCCTTGAACTCACAGAGATACACCTGCCTCTGCCTCCCAAGTGCTGAGATTAAAGGTGTGTGCCACCAGGCCAGTTCTTTTATCGCGTGTTGTGTAGCCCAATCTGACCTTGAGCTCCTGCCTCCGGCATGTGCCACCCCACCTGGCACATTCTTGTAATGCTCCACACTTCACACTGGGAGCCCCCACTGCATAGAGGATCCTTCCAGGACCACGAGTTCAGTTCCAGCTGCACAGAGGGCAGCTGAAGTCCAGCCAGGCCCCCTGGTAGAGGCTGGGGACTGTGCTCCATACAGAATGTGTGCCAGGAGCACCTCTGGTCGAGCCCCTGCTGAGGCGCGCCCTCTGCTACCCCTGCAGGCCATGGCTTCCCGAGAAGAGCTGCACTCTCAGTGCGCCCGGAGCTTTCAGGAGAAAGACGAGCTGCGCAAGCAGATCCGAGAGCTGGGTGAGAAGGCGGACGAGCTGCAGCTGCAGCTGTTCCAGAGCGAGGGCCGGCTGCTGGCCGCCGAGGGCAGACTCAAGCAGCAGCAGCTGGACACACTCATCCTGGTGGGCCTTGTGTCAGCCCCATCTGGGGTAGTCGGGACAGAGAGGGAGCTGGGTGGGACGTGCCCATCCCCCAAGGAGGTGAGGCAACCTTGGGCCATGCCCAGTCCTAGCGTGGCATGGCTGGTGCCTGGCCAGGTACCTGGGCCTCCCTGAGTCCCCTGCCTCTGCGGAGCTCCTCATGGTGTCTCGAGGGCTGCTGACACAACTCAAGGTCCAGGCAGCACATGGGACTGCTGGACAGAGGCCTTGACCAAGGAGTAGCCTTCAGGAGGCCTGCAGGGTGGTACCAAGGAAGGCAGACATTCTGGGCAGGGGCCTGAAGAGTAGGCTTGGCATAACTAAGATGTGTACAAGGCCTCCCTAGAAGATAAGGCTGGGCTGGGGCCTGACACATGCCCTGCATACCCCATGCCCAAGTGCCTCAGAACATCCACAGTCCACTGACCAACTCCTTTTTTATGCCTACAGAGCTCCGACCTAGAGGACAGTTCACCCAGGAACTCCCAGGAGGTGAATGTGTCCCCTCACTCATCCCCACATGGTTCTGTTCTGAGCCTGGCTGCAGAGGGGAGTGCTGGCCCATGGGAAACGAGGCGAGGACACTGCCCTCCCTCGTCCTGATCACTCCGAGTGGGAGCTTCATGCCTGGGTTCCCTTTATCCTGCTGGCCTAGCACAGTCCCCGAGGAGCTCTGTGCAGAGGGGTGATGGAGACAGCTGTCCCAACTGAGGAACAAGAGTCAGGTGGACAGTGGGTGGGCTGATTCAGTCCTGGGACGGTAGTGGTGTTGCAGCATGGCCTAACTGGTGGCATGTCTGTCCATAAGCTCTCATTGCCCCAGGACCTGGAGGAGAATGCCCAGCTCTCAGACAAAGGTGAGGAGATGGGGTACCATGCACTGCTGGGGCAGCCTTGGCCAGCCTAGAGCGCCTGGACTGTGGCCTCCAGGCCTCCTGGAGCCCTGCTGGTCCTCAGTACACCCAGCTTTGTGACTTCCTGCTCCATCAGTATTCACATATTCACAGCACTCCAAGGATGGAGAAACTGAGACAGCCGTGTGTGTGCACTCGCTAAGTTATCAGGCCAAGGATACCCCGAGAAGAGGAAAGAATCTGATTTGAACCTGGGGCCTAGATGTCAAGGTCCATGGCTAGCCAAGAGGGCTGAGTGTGGAGCCCCTACCAAGCTTCCTCCTGCAGGGAGGGAACAGTGAGTTGGTGTCCAGGTATCCTCAGTGAGCAAGTGAGGAGGGACAGCTATGGACGGGGGAAGCAGGCAGGCGAGGAGGGGCATGTGCCATCCACAGTGATGGGCTGCCAGGCAGGACTCCCCTGTGCTCATCTGACAGTTAGTTGGCCTGTGTGTCCTGGAGATGGACTTGTGGGAGCTGGTCAGAACAGAATGTCCCAAGGTGGCCTGGAGGTGGAGAGCCTGGGAGCATCAGGTGGGAGGTGGAGACCCTGTGTAGGGAGGGGCCCTAGGGGGAGCTGGCGTGAGAAGTTCAGACAGACTTCCTCAGCTCAGCCTGACCCCAGCTCCTAAGCAGAGGCAAAACAGGAACAGGTGGCAGGGATGGAGAAGTGAGGAGGTGGGCTGCCCCCACAGCCCCAAACCCAACTTGAAACGCTGAGCTCCATGTGGCCGCCAGCTCACTGGAGGGCAGGGCGGGAGTGCAGGAAAACGGAAGGGTAGCTGGGTTCCAGGACACCCTAAGCTTCCCCTCCCGCAGAGCGCAGCTGTGGCTTGGAGTGTATAGCCCGCCCTCCTGGGCACCTTCTGCCTGGGGTCTGAGTACCCGGTCTGCCCATGCTGCAAGGGTCTGACCACCTGAAATGCTCTTCTGATTACTGCAGTGTTTGCCCCCCACTGGGGCTGCTCCCACCCATCCATGGGACAAAAATGTTGACATACGCCGGGTGTGGTGGCGCACGCCTTTAATCCTAGCACTTGGGAGGCAGAGGCAGGTGGATCTTTGTGAGTTCAAGGCTAGCCTGGTCTACAGAGTGAATTCCAGGACAGCTGGGGCTATAGGGATACCCTGTCTCAAAAAGACCGAAAAAAAAAATTTTTTTTTTGGCATACAACCAGGGACCTGGCCTGGTACCTGGATGGGCAAACCATCCTGGGGGCCAAGAGTCCCTCCCACCCATCCATCCTTGTATGTCTGAGGACAGCCAGCTTGGGAGTGGGTGGGTGGTGGTAGGGAGCACGGACATTGTTAGTATCTAAAAGCCTCTGTCCTACTGAGGCCTCCTTCCTGGCAAGAAATGGCCTAGCCTGGCTCAGTCTGTAAAATGCAGTCTACACCACACTTGCATGAGGACCCCTACAGGACCCTGTAATGCTGGCCTGGGATAGTGCTGGCTGGGTATAGGCAGAGGGAGGTGGTGGCCATGCTGGGTGTGGCCCTACAGGTGGGCAGGGCCCACAAGCACAGCTCTTGCTTCTAGGTGGCCTGGCCAACAGGGAGAGCCCAGAGCAGCCTTTCCTGGCTCTGAACAAGGAGCAGCTCTCCCAGACACATGTAAGGCTATCTGAGGTCCCTACAGCCCTGGGCAGCCGCAGGGAGTGGGGTGACTCCACCTGCACCGCTGGACAGGGCTGGGGATTCCAAGGTTTCCACAGTGCATGAGTGTGCACACGTGTATATGCATACACATAGCTGGGTGTTTGGAACATGAAGTGGAGCCCCTTTTCCTGGACAGAGCCTTACACTTGGGGTGACTGGACGTGGGCGCTTCCTTTCTGGCTTCTTGGGAACCTTTGCAACAATGTAGTGCTCACCCTGATGGGAGGGAACTCAGCCTCCCCATCTACTGCAAAGAAGTCCCTCAGCCAGCCTGTGGGAGCCACCCACCCACCCACGCCGCCCCCATGCTCGGTCACCTTGGAGTGCAGCGGGCCACACAGCCAGCTGGCTTGGCCTGCCACCTGCTGTAGTCCCAGCCTCACTGTATACAGCTGGCGGCCCTGTCCCTTCCGCAGGACACCTGTCCCAGCAGTGGCGAACCCCCAGAAAAGGAGCGGCGGCGCCTGAAGGAGAGCTTCGAGAACTACCGCAGGTGTGGCCCGCGGGCCGGCAGGGGGTACGGGGAGGTAGGAGGGAGGGTGGGAGGGGAGGCTGGGGTGAGGGAAGGGACAGGGAGGGACGGGGAGGTGGCCCGGGGGCGTGCCCCCTCCGTGCACCTGCTCCCTCGGCGGCATCCACAGGAAGCGGGCACTCCGGAAGATGCAGAATGGCTGGCGGCAGGGTGAGGGGGACCGCGGCAACACCACTGGCAGCGACAACACCGACACCGAGGGCTCCTAGCTGATCCCGCGCCGATACTGAGCACCTACGAGACACTGAAAGACTGAGGCCTTTTTTTTTGGGGGGTCTTTTTGAGACAGGGTCTCCCTGTAGCCCCAGCTGACCTGGAACTCACTCTGTAGACCAGGATGGCCTTGAACTCACAAAGATCCGCCTGCCTCTGCCTCCCAAGTGCTAGGATTAAAGGCGTGCGCCACCACGCCCAGCGACTGAGGCCTTTTTATTGCATGCTACTCATGCCATGCGTCGTGCAAGTACTGTCAAATGCGACTAAATAAAATGAGCACTAACGCATTCCGAGCTGAGACAGTTGGGTTAATGTGTGCGCCGGGAGGCACCAGGGGGCAGCGCAGCACAGCGAGCAGGTGTAGGTTAGCCCAAGAAGGCCGCTTCCGGCCCTGTTGCCCGTTTCGAAGATGGCGAAGGCAGCCTCAGTCACAGGAGAGGGGCGGAGAGGGACGGCCAGACAAGGCAGCCGGGATGTTGCGGACGACTCTGGGCCGCGTGCCGGCACTACTGGGTTGCGTGCGGACCTGGGGACCCGGCCTGGGACAGCTTCGGGGGTCCGGGTTTCGCCTGAGGTCTGCGGAGAGACAGAGAGTCTGGGTCTGGCGTAGCTTGAGCTCAGCGCCAGGCTCGGGGTCCGCGGCTGCGCTGGGGCGCGTGGAGGCGGCGCACTACCAGCTCGTCTACACCTGCAAGGTAGGCGCTCGTCTACACCCGCAAGGCCAGCATCGCCCGGAGCTGAAGGGCGCCAGTGGCGTAGAGCCGTCCTGAAGGGCGGGGACCTCCCCCGGGTAGTCTTCCCGTGGAGGGGCGGGGCTGCCGTGGAGGGGCGGGCCCTCCTGGGAGAGGGCTGGGGCCGCCCCTGGGGTGGGAGCTTCGCGGACGGGGCTGCGACTGCCCCTCCAGGCGGGGTTAACCCTTGTGTAGCTCTTCCTGGTGTGCACCAGGCTAACCCGCCCAATGACCCTCTAGGTCTGTGGGACTCGGTCCTCTAAGCGAATCTCGAAGCTGGGGTATCACCAGGGCGTGGTCATCGTGACCTGTCCCGGCTGCCACAACCATCACGTCATCGCAGACAACCTAGGCTGGTTCTCTGACCTGGAGGGGAAGAGGTGAGACCACCTGGGGCCGTAGGAGACAGTGGCCTTGTGGGCCAGGGACCCACCCAGCAGTTCTTCCGGCCCTCCTGGACAGCCCAGCCTCTATGCCACTTAGGAAATACTGTCGCGTTTGAACTAGTTCTGACCTGCACCTCCAGGGCAGCCTGGTCTAACTCGGGTTCTGCTTCCTGTCACTGCTTGACCTCTGACCTTTCCAATGGCCTTGTCACTTTCTGGTCTTGACTTTTTAGGCCTCAGCCAGATTCGGGGTCCCAGATCCACAGCAGACAGACAGGTGGCTGTTGGACCGTGAGCAGTGTGTCCTGGCCTGCAGGACTAGCTAGCGCTCCCCTTTCTGGGAAGGCAGTAGAGTGGGATCTGCAGTGGGATCCAGAGCTGATGCAGAGGATGATAGCCTTGTTACCGGGAGCCATGGAGAAGGTCTGTGAGATTAGGGTGCAGGCTCTGGACCTCTGGCCGGTTGACCAGGACTGCAGGAATGGCTGCCAAGTGAGGGGCTGGGACTCTGGCCTTCTCAGTGACACACTGTTGCTTCCTGAAGTGGTACTTAGTATGGTATAATGCATGTATAGGATCAGGGCACGAAGAGCTTGCAAGACTCTGTCAGTTGCATGCTAGGACTGGAGTTCAGGCCCAAAGTGACCATGAGGGTCAGCTCCCTTGAGGGAGCCCAGTTTAGGGCTGATACTCCTCTTGCAGGAACATTGAAGAGATCCTAGCGGCCAGAGGAGAGGAGGTGCGCCGAGTATCCAGTGAAGGGGCCCTGGAACTGATTACGCAGACTTCGGGAACCCCCGAGCCCCCTGCTGTTCCAGAAGGGGGTGAGGATCCCAGTTGCCCTGGCAAGTTAAAACAGAGCTGACTGCTGCACCCCCTCAGCTGTGGACCGTAGCGTGCTGGAAGACATTCTGTTCAGCTGGGGCCTTTCAAGCTGGGACCTGTTTTGTTTCTTGTCAGTAAACAGATGATCACCTTCAAGTGCTGGACCTGGGCTCCTCTGTCTTTTGCTTTCTGAAGTCAGAACGACTCTGGCCAAAGGATCCTGGCCTGATAGCCATCCAGCCTCTTCAGGCTCTACCTCTACCTCCTCACAACAGGCCACATCCTGGTTGATGGGTTGGTTGTATAGCTGGGCACGGGTGGCCTTGGGCGGGTTCTGTCCCTCCGAGCCTCCCACCCCACCCCCTTCCTGTGTTACCTGCTTTCCCTGGATTGCACTGGTAGCTTCCCTTGTGTGAACTGCTGTCAAACTCAGTGCCCAGGGGCAGCTATTCATTTGTCCACAGACACAACTGGGCACCGTGTTCAGCCTTGGGAGGGGATCCGTCTGGGGAGAGGCCCCCAGGAGGGCCTGTACCTCCTGGTGCTGGTACCTGCTTTTTTTTTTTTTCTTCGAGACAGGGTCTCCCTGTAGCTCTGGCTGTCCTGGAACTCACTCTGTAGACCAGCCTGGCCTTGAACTCACAGAGATCTGCCTGCCTCTGCCTCCCAAGTGCTAGGATCAAAGGCATGTACCACCATGCCCTGCGTGTCTGCTTCTTATGTTGGAGGTTGAGATCTCTGCAGTGAGAGACGGCACTCTGCTACACCATGGCTTCCTGGCGTGTGCTTCATCCCCCAACTTTCTTTGATGCTCCATCAGGATGTTCCTGTGTTTAGGGAAGTGAACAGATGCAAGACCAGGACAGGCTGTTTGCAGGAGGGTTCTGGGCCCGGTGACCTTCAGCATTAATCACTTAATCACCCCATCTGGCAGGGAAAGACCTGGGACAGGAGAGGGCGGAGAAGGAGAGGGAGTATGACAATGGCAGTGCCGCCCAGTGCCCCAGGAACACAGCTAGTGCTTACAGCTTGCCCCAGGCCGTGGGAGGCTGGGCACACTTGCAGTATACCTCTACTCGATTACCCCCTGTCCTTCCCTCAGTAAACACCCTGCTATTATCCCACCCAGAGCCTCCTGTGCTGTTTGTAGAAATTGTCATCATCCTGGAGACTGAGCCTGCCCCCCACCCCCAGCCTGCTCCCTGGTGGAGGGCACTGAGGTTAGAGCAGCTGACTGCATTGCCTCCAAGGGTCTGAACCAGTGTTTGAATAGGCTCAGAGTTGGCTGGACCCAGCGTTGCAAAGCTGGATCTAGGGGCCTGCTCTGGATGGGGGACTTACTTATTTCTGGTATGTGCCTTCTATATGCTGACGCTCCCTCACTTGGGCCTTGCTGCTCCACAGAGCCCTCCCTCCTAGGGGGCTTTCCTGGACATCAGGCCTCACCTCAAGCTCCACTTTCCACACAGACCAATGGTGAAAAGCCTGTATCCTGCCCTGTACTGCAGACTCAGCCCTGAGCCACTGTCCCAGCCCATGTGTCCCTAAGATACCTGACTGGTAGTGCCTTGAGTTGCTGACTAGCCAGTTTAAGCTGTCCTCCCTTCTTCCCTCCCTCAGTGGAGACCTCACAGTAAAGGAGGTCTCCACTCCTCACATCCCCATGCCTCTTGTCCAGACCCGTGCTTCCAGTTTGGCTCCTGTGGTGTGGATTGCCTTTTTTCTTTTGAGACAGGGTCTCCCTACAGCCCCAGCTGGCCTGGAACTCACTCTGTAGACCAGGCTGGCCTGGAACTCACAGAGATCCACCTGCCTCTGCCTCCCGAGTGCTAGAATTAAAGACATGGGCCACCATGGCTAGCTTAAAGATGGTTCTTAGCCGCCATGTGGGTGCTGGGAATTGAACCTGGGTCCTCTGCAAGAGCAGTCAGTGCTCTTAACCGCCGAGCCATCTCTCCAGTCCTGGCCCTCTTTTTTAAAATTATTTTTATTTTAGTGTATGAATGTTTTGCCCACATGTATATATGTGTATCATGTGGGTGCCTGTGCCCACAGAGGCCAGAAGAGGGTGTCATCCTTTAGAACTAGAGTTACAGAGGGTTGTGAGCTGCCACGTGGGTGCTAGGAACTGAACCTGGGTCCTCTGTTAAGTGTCATATGAGCCGGGCATGGTGGCGCACGCTTGCCTAGCACTGGGAGGCAGAGCAGGTGGATCTTTGTGAGTTCAAGGCCAGCCTGGNCGTCGGCGCTCTTAACCGCTAGGCCATCTCTCCAGCCCGAAATAAGTTTAAAAAAAATAATAAAAGAAAAAAAGGAAAAGGCGTGTGCGACCGCTCTTGCAGAGGACCCGGGTTCGATCCCCAGCGCCCACATGCGGCCGAGAACCATCTGAAACTCCAATTCCAGGAGAACTCCAGTTCCAGGGGAATCCGACACCATCTTCTGACCTCCGCGGCATTGCACGACACGGGTGCACAGACCTGCATGCAGACAGTACATTCACACACATACGGAAATAAATAAAATTAAAAAAAAAAAACTTATTTCTGTATGTGTATGAATGTACTGTCTGCATGCAAGTGTGTGCACCTGTGTCGTGCAATCCCGCGGAGGTCAGAAGAGGGTGTCAGATTCTCCTGGAACTGGAGCTCTCCTGGAATTGGAGGTTCAGACAGTTCTCGGCCGCCATGTGGGCGCTGGGGATTGAACCGGGTCCTCTGTAAGAGCGGTCGGTGCTCTTAACCGCTAGGCCATCTCTCCAGCCCCCGCCACGAGCCTTTTTCATGGCAGCAGCATTCTGGGGTTGGCTTTCCCGGCACTGGAGCAATCCCCAGCCTGGGCTGTGTTCTGTCTCCCTTAACCTCCCTTGCCCCAGGCTGGCTGTCTTTTCTCAGAGCTCAGTCGGGACTCCAGTCACACAGAAATGAAGATGAAGCCCTGTCTGAGCTCCTACTCTATTGTCTGGATTGGCTAAATCCTGTCTCTTTGACATGGACTGCCAGAACAATGGAAGCCCTTAGGTTGGGGTGGGCAGTACTCAGGACTAATCCAGGGGGAGGCTGCTAAGTCTGCCCTCTGCCTCTGCCTTGTCCCTGGCAAACCTAGACCACAAGGGACAGTGAGAAGAGCTGCAGGTAAAAAACGTGGCCAGGGCTATTGTGGCAGGGGAACTGTTTAACTTCTGGGCCCCAGACTCCCACTGTTAGGGCAGCAGGGACCATCGCCTTGGCCTTTGGTGGCCTGTATGCAGACAGGCGATCTGCACGACCTATGTACGCCAGACCAGCCAGCCCTGTGTCCTGGGAAGGCAGACTGGTGCGTGCAAGTCCAGATAGGAGCCACACTCACTTGGCAGACTTTTATTTTTGGGTAAAACAAAACAAACGTACCTGTCGGGTTTGGAAAGGACCCATGGACAACACAGCAGACATGAGCAATAAATACGCATGTACATTCAAGTATGTGGGTGGCCACCACATCCTGCCCGAGACCCTGTGCCCTGGCATCTGCCCTTGGTGTGCTGCTGCTGCCTCCCAGAAGTAGGGTCCCCACGTGGAGCCCAGAAGTGGCCCTTCGGCTTGCTCCTAAGCTGAGGGGCCAGACTTTCTCCCTCAGGAGAGGAGGAGGCCCAGGGCTGGGCAGCTGTGCAGAGTCCTCCAGTAGAAGGATCTTGAGGTGGGGAGCTGGAAGCAGAGGTCTGGCAGGGGAAGAGGATCACGGCCCCGGGGGTCTGTCTCATGGAGGCCCCATCAGGTCATGCCTGAGTCTCCATCCCAAGTGTGGTGTCCTGTGTCTGATTCAGTTATGTGTAGCTGGACCCCTTGGGGAGATCGCCATGATGTCATCTCCAGTGGGGTAGGGAGGGTGCTCATTTATGGGGACTGCAGGATCTTGTTAGGCAGAGACCCCTCTAGTGTGAATGCCCACCGCCAGCTAGTGCTCACAGGACCAGACGCTACCTATGTTCTTGGCTTGGAAGTTTGTCCCCTCTGCAGTAGATGAGACGCAACCTTCCTCAAAGGGCACGTTTGGAGCCAGCGCTGCCTGGGCTCTGCGGCTGCCGGTCTTTTGCAGCTGGGCTGGGTGCAGAGGGGGCCAGGATGGGGCAGGGAGCATGGAGTGTACCTCTTGCATGGCCATCCCAGGACCAGCTGGGGTCAGAACATGCCATGTCACTAGCCCCAAGAAAGTCTTTGAGGCCCATCACAGGTCTGGGGAGGTGGGAGGTGGCAGCATTTCACATTTGCCAGGGCAGGGCAGGGCCTGGGGAAGAAGGGTCTGGACAGCACCGGGGCGTGGGGCCAACATGCTGAAGGCCAGCCTGGGATGGGACGGGGCGGGGCGGGGCTGCCGGCCATGTGGGGAGAAGCATGCCCCCCTCCACATGGCAGCTCTGGCCTGAGCTTGCCACTCTGGAGTGGTGGTGACTTGAGGGCTGTGTGCCCAGTGTCTGGCTCAGTGGGATGGGCCAGGGGCTGAAGTGGCTCTCCACAATGGCCTTGGGAGGATTTGACTTCTCAGGGGATCTCGGCCACCATGAACAACCGTGAGCCCCCCAGAGTCCAGGGACTAGGGCAGGGTAGGCCTGGCTGTGAGGGCAAGGCCTTAGCTGGCACCTGGCTGGCACTGCTGCCGGGGCTCTGGTGGCCCACTGGCCTCCTGCTCCGGGCTCCCAGCGAGGTCCACTCGCTGCTCATCCATCCGCTTGGCCTGAACCCTCTGGATGAGGCTGAAGAAGTCCTCATCTGGCATGGTGGGGCCTCGGGGCAGCACATCAGGTGGCGGGCAGCGCTGGTCATCGATCCTGGAGGACTGGGCAAACATATAGAATAGGTTGTGGTCCTGCACTCTGGGCTCTTGGGGGGATACAGCCTGGCACCAGGTAGCCGTGAGTTCCCTGATAGGGCAGCTGGCACTGGCTCAGGAAGGATGATACAGTGCAGGGAAGCTGGTCAGGCCACCTCTGGCCTCTTGCTGTCCACTTCTGCTGCTGGGCATCCCACCCTGGCAGCGTCTCTAGGAGTTGTCTTTCCCAGAGCTGTGGCTGGCCAACCAGTAAGGCCTGGATATGTGCTGGGCACAGAACAAGCCAGCTGCTACGGGGTAGCCCTGAGACCTGCTCCTGAAACCTGCTGGTCCACGGACTGGCAAGTGTGGCTGGAACCCAGCACAGCCCTGGACTGCCCTTGGCAGGCATAAATCATGTTGATTGATGCCCCCCCCCACTAAGGGTCCCCTTTGGGTCAAGCAGCTGACACCACAGGCCCTGGTGGTCTTGGTGTGGAGGGTGGGGGGCCTGAAGGCTGTCTGCTTCTCTGCAGGGCCTGGAGCAGAAGGGATGGGAGTCGGTGCAGCTGCTGGCCTATGCGTGCTAGTGGACGGGGCTTCTCGGGAGGGGCAGGCTTAGAGGCTGGATGGACGCCGCCATGGTTCCGTCTTCTCTGTGGAAATGAACATTGGATCTGGAAACTCAGCCAGCATAGAGGTGGCACCCCTACCCCACTCATTCCCTGTCTGACCAAGCCCTACTGCATGTGTGCCCCAGTTGAGGGCGGCTGGCCTGCAGGATGAGGCCACCGCCCCATCCAGTGCACTGTTGGGCCTTGGATGGGTGGCTCCACTTGGTGGCACCCCAGCCGCACTCCGTCCGTCCCCTGCACGTGCAGGCAGCCCCCCCGGTTCCGCATTCTGCACTCCCAGGCCTCGGCCCTCTATCTACCCCAGCTGACCGGCCATCGTGGTTCCTGTATGGGCCATCCCTGCCTGGTTCCTCCGGTCAGCTGCTAGCAGCCCAGCTCTCCTTGCCTCCTGACTCTGGGGGCTGTCATGTGGCCCCCAGCTTTCTGCCCAGATGTGGATGCTGGAGAACTCCCCAGCCATGGCCTTGGGGACCTGTGACCAAGTGGAACACCTGCACCAAGGTAGATTAAGGCCGTTCTCCCAGAGTCTGCTTGTCTCCTCAGCAGAACGATGGCCTGCGGTGGGCCTGCCAGGTGCCTCCAATGCAGCTGGCAGGAGGGCAGCAGGGGGCTAGCCTGGGCAGCAGAGGGCTAGCCTGGGCAGCAGAGGGCTAGCCCGGATACTTCCCACTCACTGTCTCCTGGCTGCAGACCCACCTGGTACTTGATAAGCATGTTGAAAAACTCATCTCCTGGCTCTTGGGGGTCCCCGTCGCCTCGGAGATGCCCCACATTGTTGAGGGTGATGCGCAGCCCAGGCAGGCTGCCTACGCTGGCCCGCTGGTCGTCCAGCCGGCGGCTCTGAGAGCTGGCGATGAGGTCAAACAACTCTTCCGTCTGGGGTGAGGCTGTCACAGAGGGCTGAGCTGCAAGGGCCAGAGGGTGAGGGCTGTAGAGGGTGGCGCTGGGAGTGTCGACCTCTGGGACTAGACCAGACCATCTCTCCCCACGGTGACACGGCCCTGGCGGGTCTCCCGTGCCAGATCCTGGTTCCGACCTTCCTCCCCCTGCTCCCACCCCCGCCTCCAGGGTTTCAGGAGGTGACAGGAGAAAGCCTTGGCCTCCCACACACTTGGAGGCTGGAGGCTGGGATTTGCAGACATGGCATGTTCTGGAGGGCGGGGTAATTACATACTTTCTGGGATGCAGCTTCAGGGACAAGTGGGGGGGGTGGGACACAGGTTCTGGGGCACTTTACAGCTGGGCTGTCCCATCCATCAGAACCTTTGTAGGTTCAGTCAGTGCTAGATCTGGCTGCGGGGCCCAGCCCAGGCTCTCCACTCACCTGCCCTCTCCTCTGGGGTGGGGGCAGCTGTAGCCTCCGCTGCTCCTGCCTGGCCCTCTTCCAGGGGACAGCGCTGGTCGTCCATACGGCTGCTCTGGAACTTGCTCAGCAGATCAAAGAAGCACTCCTCGTCAGAAGACGGGGCCCTGGGGATACTCTGGGATGGGGATGAGGGTGTCAGTATGGCTAGGGAGGCCCCAGCCACAGCCGCAGCCGCAGCCTCCCTCCTGGATGCTCCGGTGGGACTGCCAACTCGGGACCCTGCTGGGTTGCCATCGGCACTGGCACAACGGCCACCAGCCTACCGCTGCCTCCCGGCCTCAACTCTGTGACTTCCACTTCAGACAGCCTCAGTCATCCCCTCACTTGGCTGTTACCCTTACCCAGGCTGACCCAGGTCAGAAGCCACCACCTCCAGGGAGCCCCCCATGCCCTGTCCCCAAGGATCCTGTCAGCCCTGCGCAGGGCTCCATTTGTTTCTGGCCCCAGCCGGGGCCCCTCTAGTGTCTGATGAGCAGACTCTGTAAGCATGAGGCCAGGAGAGCCACTAGATATGTGACTTCCATGGTCAACTGCAGCAATGATGGGTGGACCCAAGTGCAGAAGTGACGGTTCTGGACTTCTGCCCCTTTCTGGTTTAGGTCACACACTGAAAAGACCCAGACTAGTGTCAGCTCAGAGGACATGAGCTGTGTGGGCATCAGGACCCCAGGGTGTGGACTGATTCTCCTGCTCCTACTACCCTCACCCCAGGCTCTCTGTGGGCTGCTGAGATGAGAATTTAGGTGGCCAGGGGGCGGGGGGGGGACAGCCTTGGACCTCTACTCGGACCTCCACTGCCCCTTGAGGGGTGGTGGACAGCTACCTCCTGTTCAGAATTCCTCTCTGAGGAAGGAAGGCTTCCTGGAGTCCCTGCTGGGCTCTGGAGCCCAGGCTGAGTTGTTATCTATCTGTCACTGTGTCTAGTCTGAGGCCTACGCCAGGGACGGCGCATCCTAGGTGACCCACCTGAGCCTGGGCAAGTCATGGGGTGGCAAGTACAGGGACAGGGCACTTCTAGCAGACTGGGCACGTGAGCCCTGAGCATCAGGCAACAGGGCAAGCTGCCCCACCTGAGACTCGGCTTACAGATCCTGGGACTGGGGACAGGACCTTGCCTCAGGAGCCTCACCTGGGCCTCAGGTTGGGACAGGCTGCAGGGCCACTAGTTGTCGGGATGGAGCCAGTACCTGCCCCCAGGCCACCAGGGTCCACACGGAACATGGGACAATGACTGGGAAGATCTGGCTCTGCAAAGCTAAGATCGGGAACATTCCTATCACATGGCACTCCCAATGCCACAAAGGCCCAGGCACAGAGAGGCTGCGTGACCTACCCAAGGTCACATAGTGAGTAGCAAGCGGGTCTGGCGTACAGCCCTAACTTAGGGATCAAGCTCAGGACTCTAAAAGCAAAGAAAGAGGACCCAGCAGACAGAGCCATGAGCTGGGTCAGCCACATGGCAGAGGGCAGGAGACCCCGCTGGGTCTGGGCCCCCAGGATGACCCGAACACTGCCAGTCAGGAGAAGAGGGAATGCTGGAGTCCAGAGCCCCAGCTGGGGGACACTGGGCACTTGGGCTGAAGCCCTAGGACCCCGCAGGGCCAGGCAGAGGCTGGCCAGCACCTCCTCAAGGCCAGTGAGGGCTGTGCAGGTTCCTCCCTGGAGGACTGGACCTCTGCTGGGGTTGAGTGGACAGTTACCTCCTGCCCAGAGCTCCTCCCTGGGGAGGCAAAGCTTCCTGGAGTCTCTGCCGGGCTCTGGGGCCCCAGTTAGATGGCAGGACTCAGAGTTTTCATGTACCTGAGTTCCCGCTGCTCAGAGGGGAGCACTTGCCCACTCAGTCCAAGCGGCACTGTAGCCAGGGACTGCTTAGCAGTGCTCCCCCAGACCATTCCAGGCTCCCCAGCTCCAGGGAAACCCCTAAGGAATCTGGGTTTGTTCTAGGTCCCCCGTCCCCCTCCCCATTACTGAGATGACAAGATACAACAGAGCTACCTCCAGAGTTAGAGCCATGGGCCTCCGACTCCCTGTGCCTGTAGCCCTACCCATCCCCCTTTAACCCCCAGGAGCATGACCCTGAGCCTGACACCACAGAGCCGGACTGTGAAGGGCCCATCCAGTCCCCTTTGCCTCAGTCTTTCCTGGGCCCCAAGTCCTGGCTTGATCCTGAAGCTTTGAGTTCCTCCTGAAGTCTGAATATAACTTAGTTAAAGCCCAGCTTCTATGGAGAAGGGCGCAGACCTGGCCAGCTCCCCCCCCCCGGCTGACAGAGGTCCTGGGGACCCACACTCACGCTGAATCTCAGGCTCCCTCCAGCAGCAGCAACCAGGAGCTATGTGAGTACCAGGCCACATGCAGCCCAGGCAGGATGCCAAGATGCTGGGCACGGCTGCCACCACCTGCCCAAAGTGCCAAGTGCCACCTCGCTGCTGCTGCTGGGACCCACAGTGTTTGCCTGATGCTTAAATAGGAGCCAGGGTGAAGGCTGACCCCTCCCAGTACCCGCCCTCGCTCACTGCTCACGAGCGCTCTCTCTCTCTCTCTCTCTCTCTCTCTCTCTCTCTCTCTCTCCTCTCTCTCCTCTCTCTCTCTCCTCTCTTTCTCTCTCCCCCCCTCTCCTCTCTCTCTCTCTCGCTCCTCCTCTCTCCCCCTCTCCTCCTCTCGCTCTCTCTCTCTCCTCTCGCCTCTCTCTCTCCTCTCTCTCTCCCTCCCTCTCTCTCCTCTCTCCCCCCGTCTCTCTCTCTCTCCCCCCCTCCCTCTCTCTCTCTCCTCTCCCCCCCCCTGTCTCTCTCTCGCACACGCTCACTCCGTAAACACTGCGCTGGCTTCCCCCAGCTCAGCAGAACGCACCCCTCCCAGCCTGCGGTGGACATGTTCAAGGCTGTGGGGGTGGACGGCTTACCTGAAGGTCCTTTCCCACCTGACCCTGGTTCCCTGTCAAAGCCAAAGTTGGGTGCCCCTGGCAGAAGCAACCCCTCCCCTCAGCTTTCCTCCAAGGCCACCCCAGACAGACACTTCCTGCTCTGGCCTGGGCAGCCTTGACATTGGCAGGGTGGCCTCTTGACTCTGCCACAGCCTCCCTCTGAGCTTGGGGAGACGTTCCCAGCACCCGAGAACCTCCCTGTTATAGGAGCAGAGTGGGCTGGAGTGGGCTGGAGGCGGCTGCCCTGGCAGGAAGGGTGGGCTCCAGGTGCTAAGAATACCCAGAGCTCCGCCTGTAGGGCAGAGGGGGTGTTCTCATCTCAGTTATACAGTGTCAGGACCCGAGTCTCCTGCAGAACGGCTCCTGAGCCTTAACACGGCCTCTCTATGTCCCCGAACCCCTAACAGCTCTTGGTGTGGGATGATACTACCCAAGCAGAGCAGGCCTGATGACCCCGATCCGATGGCCTCACCCTCCACTTACTGGTCATCAGTCTGTCACTCTCAACCACCCTGCAGTGCACCTGGCCATCAGTACACTTACTCTACAACTCCTATGAGCTTCCAGGAAAGTTGAACACTCCCAGGAGGTCTGAGGTCTGAGAGCCCAGGCTGTGCTGTGGGTTCCTGCTGGGCCATCAGTCACCACACAAACACAGACAGACAGACAGACCGACACACACACACACACACACACACACACCATCAGGTCTCCAGCCTAGCCCTGGATCAGGACGCTAAAACTAGCAGAAATGATGCCCGAGAATAGGAGGAACCCTGGGTGGACAATAGAACCTACTGTCCCCTTCTAACCAGGCTCTACACCTGTCCACTGGTTAATACATCACTCCCCAAGACCAGGGACAGAGCACTCACATGCCTGCTGTGCTGCCCTCCAGAGGAGAGCTCTTCCCCTGAAGAACCTTGAATTTAGGACCTCTCCTATTGGTGAGCTTGGACCTTTCCCTCTGCAACTCAGGAGACCCCCCCCCGAAACCTCTCAGACTCTGGGACCCACTGAGCACTTGCTGTCCGTGCCCCCTCTTGGGCTTAGCCAGAGGACTCCAAAGTTGGGCTCCTGATTGGGTTCCCTGCACCTCACCCAGCCCCCAGGCACTCTCGAGCCTGGATGTGACTGCTGAGGAGGGGGCAGGCCGTGCAGTCCAGCTCCTCAGCCTACGTAGCTAGGTCCCAAGGGTCTCAGTAAAGCAGAGGGGTTCTGGGACCCAGAGGCTACCTGAGAACTGCTGGCAGAGGTAGAAACTGAAGCCTAGAGAGGCAGAGGTGGTCTACAGAAAGGCCATCTCGGACGTTTGTGGGGGCTCCCTGAGGTGGTCTACAGAAAGGCCATCTCGGACGTTCGCGGGGGCTCCCTGAGGTGGTCTACAGAAAGGCTAACTCGGACGTTCATGGGGACTCCCTGAGGTGGTCTACAGAAAGGCTAACTTGGACGTTCACGGGGGCTCCTTGAGGGGGGTCTACAGAAAGGCTAACTCGGATGTTCGCGGGGGCTCCCTGAGGTGGTCTACAGAAAGGCCAACTCGGACGTTCGCGGGGGCTCCCTGAGGTGGTCTACAGAAAGGCCAACTCGGACGTTCACGGGGACTCCCTGAGGTGGTCTACAGAAAGGCTAACTTGGACGTTCACGGGGGCTCCTTGAGGGGGTCTACAGAAAGGCTAACTCGGATGTTCGCGGGGGCTCCCTGAGGTGGTC
Organism: Rhizomys pruinosus; assembly: GCA_009823505.1. Taxonomy (NCBI): domain Eukaryota; kingdom Metazoa; phylum Chordata; class Mammalia; order Rodentia; family Spalacidae; genus Rhizomys; species Rhizomys pruinosus. The sequence continues at coordinate 1,005,768 of VZQC01005317.1, read as the reverse complement.
TACAGAAAGGCCAACTCGGACGTTCGCGGGGGCTCCCTGAGGTGGTCTACAGAAAGGCCAACTCGGACGTTCGCGGGGGCTCCCTGAGGTGGTCTACAGAAAGGCTAACTCGGACGTTCGCGGGGGCTCCCTGAGGTGGTCTACAGAAAGGCTAACTCGGACGTTCGCGGGGGCTCCCTGAGGTGGTCTACAGAAAGGCCAACTCGGACGTTCGCGGGGGCTCCCTGAGGTGGTCTACAGAAAGGCCAACTCGGACGTTCGCGGGGGCTCCCTGAGGTGGTCTACAGAAAGGCCAACTCGGACGTTCGCGGGGGCTCCCTGAGGTGGTCTATAGAAAGGCCAACTCGGACGTTCGCGGGGGCTCCCTGAGGTGGTCTACAGAAAGGCCAACTCGGACGTTCGCGGGGGCTCCCTGAGGTGGTCTACAGAAAGGCTAACTCGGACGTTCGCGGGGGCTCCCTGAGGTGGTCTACAGAAAGGCTAACTCGGGACGTTCGCGGGGGCTCCCTGAGGTGGTCTACAGAAAGGCCAACTCGGACGTTCGCGGGGGCTCCCTGAGGTGGTCTACAGAAAGGCTAACTCGGGACGTTCACGGGGGCTCCCTGAGGTGGTCTACCGAAAGGCCAACTCGGACGTTCGCGGGGGCTCCCTGAGGTGGTCTACAGAAAGGCTAACTCGGACGTTCGCGGGGGCTCCCTGAAGTGGTCTACAGAAAGGCTAACTCAGACGTTCGCAGGGGCTCCCTGAGGTGGTCTACAGAAAGGCCAACTCGGACGTTTGCGGGGGCTCCCTGAGGTGCAGACAGTTATAAGCTATGCACCCCCCAGAGTGTCAGGACTGCACAAGGCCAGGTAGAGGGCCCAGCACCTCACTGCTCTGCCTGAGCGACCACCTCAGCTTGACCTCTCGGGCTACCAGGCTAGATGGGGTGGGGGGGCAGGGCTTAGTGTTCATAACTGTCCCCTCCCGGCCCAGGAGGCACCTACCGTACGAGGCACCTGCACCCGTACGTCGGCGCTGTCCAGCGGGAAGTGGCTGCCCTCCCGGGGCCTTCTCTCAGCAGCGTCGGGCCCTTCCTGGTACTTCCTGCTCCTCATGGGAAGGGGAAGCGAGTCCCTGCCTGGCCCCCGCCAGTCCCCTGCGAGGTGGGTGTCTCCATTCTGCTCCTGGGGAGGGGGAGGCAGGCTGGACGTGGGCCAGGGCAATTTGGAACCAACTCGTCCCCCTCTCAGGACCCTAAAGGAAAGGTGGGGCAGGCTCTGTTGCCTCCACTTCGTAAGCACTTAGCCTCTGGAGGAAGAGGAGGCAGAAAGGGCACAGGGCAGAGTGGGATGGACGTCTGACGAGTATTGACCTTCCTAAATGTCAACCTTCCTTTGCTAGGCAAGGGGGGTGGCCATAGGTGTTTCTGAGCTTTGAATTCATGCTATACCTAAAGGCTGTCTACAATCAGAGGATCAGAGAGGCCAGGCTACCACCTAGGGTCACACAGCACCCACACCAGGCCCGCCAGCTTCTCCAACAATAGTTTCTCTGTCTCCCTCTTGGATTCAACAGTCCAGTGAGCAGGGAGCAAGTAGGAGCCCAGGACATGCAACCCAGGAGAAGGACCACATCAGGGCAGGGGAATCAGATTCTGCGGGGGACCTGGGGGACTGGTGGCAGATGGATTCCTGTAGGCCACGACTGCTGGGGGGAACATTTATCTCCAAGGGGACAGAGCCCAAGGAAGATATAGACAGCTTGGCAAACACCACATACTGGGCTCATTAACCCAGTGCCCACATGCTGGCTATGACTCTGCAGCTGTTCATCAGTCCCCAGCCTCCAGTCCTGACCCCAGCTCACCCGCTCCAGGGGGAGCCGCAGAAGGTCCCAGGTCTCAGCGCTCAGCCTCTGTGTCCTCTTGGGTCTGGCCCCTGCAAAAGAGTACAGCCTGCTCAGCTTGACACTAAACCTGAGCCTGGAGACGGCACTAGCCCCAGCAGGGGGGCAGGGACCCAGCAGCACTGCAGCCAGGACCAGTGTTTAGGCATACCTGCTGTCCCAGTGCCCACTGAGTTAGCTGGCTGGGCTGCTGTTGGTGTCCCCTGCCCTGACCTGATGGGGCTCTCTGCCCAGCCACACCCTGCGTCTCCCATCGGCTTCACTGGCGATGCTCCTTCTGCTGGAAGGGCAGCCCTCACACTCTACTGCATCTGTGAAGCTCCCCAGCCCACCTCCCAGCCCACCTGGAACATGGGGACAGGGAGGGAACTCTGAGTTCCTGGTCTCACTGTGGGCCACCTAGGCTGGGGTGGCAGTGACAAGTCTCAGGCCAGCCTTGCAATAGGGCCTTCCCCTGGGCTCCTTGGCAGGGCTGACTCTGGAAACTGGACAGCTGGGGTTGGGCAGGGCCTGGTAGGGGTCTGACCTGGGCCCTGGGCTTCCCCTGAAGACGTCCCCAGCTCCTATATCCTCAGCCACAGCTAGGAGGAGCAGCTGCCTAACCCAAGACTGCCTAGTACTGCCACCAGCCCCTGCAGAGGTCCCTGAGGACCAGAGGACCTCAGGCTCTAGGTAGGGTCTAGAGTAGCTGAACCGTGGTCCCCAGGTATCTGGTCCTTTCCAGGCCCAGGTAGCAATAGGCAGGAGGGTGGGGAAGGGAGCCTAGCTCAGGTCAAATCATCTCTAGGGCCCAAGTCCAGGGAGAGTGGGCCTGGCAGGGACTGTCTACACAGCTGAGCCAGACCAACAAGCTGACAGACGACTCAGGACAGAACCAAAACACGAAGAGCCAACACAAGGGAGACCCTGGAGGAAGGGCCAGGGTTAGTCCAGCCCCTGAGGACGGGGGGGGGGGGGGGGGGGGGGAGTGGATTGTGCCTTGCAATCTGAAGACCCTCAGCCTCTCCTCTGTCCCACCCCCTGTGTACTGGCACATCTCCAAGTTGCTGCTGCCCTTCGAGGAAGAACAAGGTCTCATCCCACAGCCCAGCACACCCACAACCATGCCCACCCTTCATTCCCACCCAGTCCTCTAAGAATCCTTCCCTCTCCAGACATGTGCTGGACACCTACTGCCCGACAGGGCATTAGATGAAGGGTGTGTGTACAGGGCAGGGCTTGTGAGGCAGAGAAGGGCAGCAAGAGGCACGGGCTTGTGTCGGTGGCCACAGGGCCAATGCTGGTACTGCTCCACAGGGCTCACCCCTTAGGGGTGTTGAAGGGTGGGTGTGGGGAGCTAGCCCACATCTCTGACCCATCCACTACTACATTACAGGACAGAGCAGCCAGCGCTGCGCTCATGAAAGCTGGTAGCAAGGGCCCCAGCAGGGGTGGAAGTCCCCAGGATGTCACTCAGACCCAACCCTTGACCATGGGCTCTCAGCTCACACTTCTACCAGGACTCCATGTCCCCAGGGAAATAGAAGCCAGCACAGGTGTTGGTCACTGGGCCTCCTCAGAGAACCTGGACTTGGGGTGTGGGGGCGGGGTCTGGAGCATCACAAGCCCCTCCCAGCCTCAACATGACTCTGGATTAGGAACAGTATGTCCTCAGGAAGGGGGGATCCTGACCAAATGCTATACTCCCTCAGTTTTCAGGGCGATGCTCCAGCCTGCAGAGGGGAACAGTTGAGCAGTGCTGGCTGGGTGAAGGCTGTCTGTGACCACCCCATGGAGTTCAAGCCTACCTACCCAGGGCTATTGCTGAGGACCAGCTGCAGTGCAAATGCCCGGGCTCTGGAGGAGTCGAGGAGGGCCTGGCAGGCAGCAGGGTGTCACTTCAGTGGCTCAAGACAGCCCTGGCCAGGCCAGCCAGCACTTGCTAAGCCATTCCCTGTACCCTGTGGTGGGTTCTACAGATGGATGGGATGAGGGCTGGGAATGCAGCTCATTTGGTAGAGTGCTTACTTGGTGTGCACAAAGCCCTGGGCTTGATCCCCAGCACCACATAGACAGGTGCTGTAACCCTGCATTCTGGCGGTGGAGGAGGATCAGATGTCCACTTGAGGCCAGCTGAGCTTCATGAAACCCATCTCAAAATGGAAACGATGGGGCTGGAGAGATGGCTCAGCAGTTAAGAGCACTGGCTGCTCTTGCAGAGGACCCAGGTTCAATTCCCAGCACCCACAAGCTGGCTAACAACTCCGTAACTCCAGTTCCAGGGGATCTGACACCCTCTTCTGACCTCTGAGGGTACTGCATGACACGGGTGCACTTACATACATGCAGGCCTTACGCTCATACACATAAAATAAAAATAAATAAATAAATAAATAAACAAATAAATAAAAACTATGGACGGCATGAAGGCAGGAGCAGGGCAGAGCAAGCCCAGGCCTTGGAGGCCAGCACAGCCCCAGGCCTCCAGATCAGCCCAGAGTGAAAGACCAGCAGCACGGGTGGGAGCAGCTGCCACGAGGAGCGCACGGGGAAAGGGAGTTTATGACTACGTCCCCTGCGCTGGGACTCTGAGGGAGCCATCCTTGTGCCCTAGTCTAGAGTGGCCAGGAAACAAAGCAGCCTGATAGGAAACGTCTGTCCGGAGGTATGTGAGGGCCGCGTCCAGGAGCTGTGGAGGGCCGATGGGGGGCCACAAGCCAGCCCTGCACACCCTAATAGGCTCTGCGCATCCACCCTGCCAGCCCTGCACACCCCAGTAGGCTCTGCGCATCCTCCCTGCCCAGCCCCTGCACACCCCAGTAGGCTCTGCGCATCCACCCTGCCAGCCCTGCACACCCCAGTAGGCTCTGCGCATCCACCCTGCTCCCTGTCCCGCCCTCAACACAAGCCCCCCACAGTGGGGTCCCCTGCCCCAGCTGAAAAAGGCCCTTGTAATATTGGGGTGCAGGTGGAGCTGCAGCAGCTGCGGGCCACTTGGCAAGTCCAGAGGATGGATCTGAGGGAGAGACAGTGCAGGGAGGACATGCACACACGCGTACACACAGACACAGACACACACACACAGACACACAGACACACACACACACACACACACCCGGGCTACCCACGTGAACCGCTGGAACTACAGAGCAGAGCAGAGAGGGCTCTTTACTTACCACGTCCAGTGGAAACCCTCCTCCATCTCCTGACTGTCTCCCAGTCACCTCTCAAAGCCCTGGAGCTGAGACTAGGTCCCCCCGCTGTTTGCAAGGCCTCGGACCCTCCACATGACAGGCACAGGCAGAGACAGGGCAGTATCTCTGAGCTACAGCCTGTGGCCGGCTCTAGAGTGGGCCCCCTCGTGGTGCACAGACAGGGCGAGAGGCCCACTTGGCCCAGCTAAATGCACCCTCTGTCTAGCTGACAAGGTCAGGTCTGGCCAGTTCATGGCTGCAACTCCTCGGTGAGCCACCCACTGGAGGCCTCAGATCCTGGACCCCTCCTTCAGCTTTCCTGTCCCTCCCACCTACAGGGCAAAGTCTGGAAACTTCTGCATCAGGCCAGTCCCCACCAGAGATAGTCACTATCTGGGCAGGTTTTCTGGATCCCTGTCCCAGCCTACACTCCCACGCCCAGCCGTAGCAGTACCTACTGATACCTCCATCTCCCAAGATCCAGAATCCAGCACTTCTCACTCAGCAGGACCTGTGTCACTGACCCTCACCTGGGCTTAGTCTCCTTCCCCATAGCAGAAACACAGTGAGGCCCCGACTAGATGTGATTCCTCTCTGCTGGGCCTGCAAGCCTGCCTGGTCCTCTCCACGGCCCTCACTGGCTACTGCACCTCTGTCTGCACTTTAGGCTCAACACTCAAGCCCCTCAACTGACCGCTGCTCCCAGCACTACCGATGGCCCTGCCTCCCAGATGGCTCACTGAAGCACAGGGGCTTGGTGTGGGGCTAGAGCCCACAGTCCGCACTGTCTGTCGGATACCACGCCAAGCACATCCCTGATTCAAAGGTCGGAAGGGGCCAGGTGTGGTGGCACACGCACCTTTAATCCTAGCACTTGGGAGGCAGAGACAGGCGGATCTTTGTGAGTTCAAGGCCAGCCTGGTCTACAGAGTGAGTTCCAGGACAGCTGGAGCTACAGGGAGACCCTGTCTCGAAAAGACCCAAAAAAAAAAACAAAGGTCGGAAGGGACCCAGGGCCTGTTTGCCAGAGGGCCTCAGCAAGCTGTCCTGGACTGCTGCCGCCATGTTGGGGGCTACAGGGTTAGAGGGGCAGTGGGACATTTGGAACAGAAGGGGTACACTGTGTGGGTGGGGATGGAAGGGGCAGGCAATAGCCCAGACCCACTGGGCTGGCAGAGGGGAAATGGAAATGGCAGGAACAGGGCCAGCTCCCTTCCCCCTTACATGCTGGTCAGAAAGCCACAAGAAGCTCCATCCACATACCCCTGTACCCTGGATGGCATGGGAGGGGGCAGAAAGCCACAAGAAGCTCCGTCCACATACCCCTATACCCTGGATGGCATGGTGGGGGGCAGAAAGCCACAAGAAGCTCCGTCCACATACCCCTGTACCCTGGATGCCATGGTGGGGGGGGCAGAAAGCCACAAGAAGCTCCGTCCACATATCCCTGTACCCTGGATGGCATGGTGGGGGGGCAGAAAGCCACAAGAAGCTCCATCCACATACCCCTATACCCTGGATGGCATGGGGGTGGCGGGGGGCAGAAAGCCACAAGAAGCTCCGTCCACATACCCCTGTACGCTGGATGGCATGGTGGGGGGCTGTGAATCAGGAGGTCAGCCACAGGGCTAGAGGAGCTAGCTGGACAAGGAAGTGGCTGGCAGGGTCGTGCCTCACACACTGGGACAGTGTCAGGCCCCTCACTGGCTAAGAAGGAATCAACAGAGGGAGGGAGGTGAGGCTACGCCCAGCCTCAAGGCCAGCAGGACTCTGTCGCCCCACACAAGAACCCCTTGTTTATACCAATCGAGTCAGTAGAGGAAAACCGAAGCCTGGACATGGGCCTCTGCTGTGCCTCAAGCACACTGGCCACCACCACACATCACAACAGAGGCCACTCACACTACCTGAAGCCAATAGGCGCGTCTATCCCCACAGCCCACGTGAATCACTCCACCGCCGCAAACCCGCAAGTGCCTTGTCCCACTGTCACACAGACCACACCCACATGGTGAACACCAAACCCACAAGGCCATGCCCTCAACCGAAGGCCGTGCCCCACCATAGTTCCCTCCAGCCCCTCCTGACTGGCTGAATGAACTCCTCCCAGCCCTCCACCCAGCTAGGTTTGTGCCACTGGGGGACCCACCCGACCTCCACACCAGAACCACACTCAGTGGCTCTGGCTATGTACCTGTCATTTCCAGCTCTTGGTTTCCAGAAGGCAGGAGCAGCCCACTGGCAGCTCCTGGTACTGCCAAACGAACAAGCGGTGCCCACCATGAGGAAGCCCTCTGATGGCTCCCCAGCCGTGCTCCTGCCTGGCTCACCTGAGCAGGGGTCTCCCCCAAGGCCACCCAAACTCTCATGGGGCCGGCCTGCCTTCAGCAGCTGCATCTCAAGGCTTCAGAGCACCAGACCTTCCTCCCTGCCGTCCTCCCGAAGGATGGACTCTTCCCCTCATCCAGAGCTGTCCACTGCTGGTAGCCCTGTGGGGAACAGGCTAGAGGCTTCGGGGGCCCCAGCTGGGAAGGGTCTGGCATGCAGGACACAGCGGAGGAACCAGTGTGGGGCGGACAGAGCTGCCTTGTCTCTGGTCAGTCACTCGTGACATGCCCCCCCTTTTCCTTGGCTCAGAGAAGGAAAAGTCAGAACCTGGAGCTGGCCACCCCCGTGGGAATCCTTCCAGAAGCTGGCCGCAGCCAGGGGAAATGGGCTGTGGGCTGTTCCGGGAGCTCAGCAAGGAGAAAATACCAGCCAGGGGCAGACACTCCGCACATGGGACCAGGCAGTCCTCTGACCTGCCCACTGTACCGGCTACCATATCCCTTGTTGCAAGGACAGCTGAGTATCCCAGACACGTCTGCTTCATCCCCTGTCCCCAGTCCTATTTATCAGCTAAGGTCAAGTCATGCTAAGAACACCCAGGCCTGGGGTGCCAGGGGCACCCATGGCAGCAACTATCCTTTCTGGGTCTCCCTAGAGACTGGAGTTAGTGGGTACTGGGAAAACACCCATGAAGATTTCTGACAAACTCAAGAACCAGCAGGCTGGGCCATGTGAGTGGACAGCTGGCTCCCTGCCAGGGCCGCCCGCTCCTATCCCCCCCAAGGTCTCAGGAAGTCAGCTCGGCATGGCTCCCCGTATCTCTGCCCCCTCCTTTGTACAGATTAATCTATTTGCTTTGTGGGGAACATTTCGTCCTTTTGCTCATTGTGTGGTCACTGGAGTGGCCTCTTCTGACCAGTACCCCACGCAGGCACTGACTGGTTCCCCTGCCTCCCACTGAGTGTAGAGAAAAGCACGGCTGCTGGCTGCCTGGGGAGGAGCCACCAAGGTCATGGGATGGAGGGAGGGACTCAGAGTGACCAGGGGTCCTTGTTGGCTCAGACACAGTACTGAACTCAGAGTGACCAGGGGTCCTTGCTGGCTCAGACACAGTACTGAACTCAGAGTGACCAGGGGTCCTTGCTGGCTCAGACACAGTACTGAACTCAGAGTGACCAGGGGTCCTTGCTGGCTCAGACACAGTACTGAAGTGGCCACCATCCATGCTCTGCCCACGGTGTCCTTGAATGCCATCCTGAAGGTCACTGTATCCCATCCCTTCCAGTCATCCCTGATCACTGACTTGCCTGGTGGGGCCTGTCCATCTTTGAGACTCTGGGCTCCGACTTGACCCACATTAGAGTGCCAGGCAGCTGTCTGTCCTTCCGTCTCCCCATCCCCATGGTGAGCTCCCTCATGCAGTGGACAATGGTCTGTTCTGGGCCCAGTACAAGGATGGAGGATGCCCTTGGCTCCTCCCTTGTTGGGCCTGGGCCTGTGTCTTGCACCCAGGAGTCAGCACTGACCTCTACGTCCTTCCCCCAGAGTTTCTCTGTTCCCACTCTTGGCCGGATGCTGCCCTGACTGCATCCCAGGTCAAAGGCTTGAGCCCAGGAGGAAGCAGACCTCCAGCCCCCGTCCCTGAACTTACCTTGGGCCTCATAGCCAGCCAGGTCTGGCTTCTCTGCAGCAGCTGGACTGGTCAGCCGGCCCAGGGCCAGCTGCAGCTGTGCCACATTCATGCGGGCTGTGAGTTCTCCATTGCGGTCCCCGATCTGCAGCAAGTAGGGGTGGGTGAATGCGCAGGTGAGGCTAGGCACACTGCTCCCAGTGTTGATGACGGGCCTTCTAGCACACTGTCCCTAGCCTCTTGGGTAGCCCAGGCTAACCCCTGACCCTTGGTTTCTAAGAACCAGTCCTCATTCCTGGAGGTAAGAGTGAGGGGTCTATCCCTGGGTGTCCTGACCGCCCCATGTCATGCCAGAGATGCTCAGGGTCTTGGGGGCAGCCCCCCAGTCTCCTGTGAGTGGTCAGTTTGGCCTTGACTGCCTGTCTCAGCCCCAGGGGCCTTTCTCCCCTGAGGCCCCGCCAGCCTCAGGCTCCACTGGGACCTTTGTTTTACAAGCTCAGTATAAGGCACACACGGGGACACAGAGCTCAGAGGGCTCCGCAGACCTCTGCCCACACTCATGGGACTGGGGCTGACCAGACAGTGGAGACGTCTCCAGACAGGGCCATCACATGGGCGTGTGCAAGGGAGGGAGACTGACCTTCCTAGGAAGCGGTCAGGGAAGTCCCTGGGAAGTAGGACCTTTGTCGTCCTGGGAGGCCGCTAGGTCACTCCCAGCATCTCATGACCCAGCCTGACCCAGTCCCATGGCGGGAGCGAGGCCTGGGATCCACGCAGGGGATACCAGCACTCTAAAAGTGGAGACTGGGTCCCTGCCTCCCCATGAATCCACTGACCCCGACACACAGATGAGTGGAGCTGTCCTCTGAGACCCAGTGGTCAGCAGCAAGACCAGCAGGGACAACGACGATGACAGGGGTACCCAGCAGAAGTTCTGGGGGTATGGGCCCAGCTCACCTCCTGGGAAATCTGCAGGTGCTTCTTGGCAAAGGTCAGGGCCTGTGCTGGGCTCCCCATCGACACGTACGCATTCCCCAGGCTCCAGCACGCCCGGCCCTCTCCCACCCTGAAGGAAGAGAGTCCAAGTCAGCCCTTCCAGGACTGCCTGTCACCCCAGGTCCCCAACCCTCTCCCAGTCCTGATGTGGATCACCTCGGTGCCCTCGAGACACAGCCAGCACCTTGTCAGCGGCATGAACCCACCACCCATGGCTGGGGTGCTCACAGAGAATGCCCAACCAGCTGAGTTTTTTATCTTTACTAAGGCAAGCATTATACCGTGTGTAACACGGCTAGCCCTGAAGTCACTTGGGTCTGTAGGGGCCTTGGCTGTGCCCTCAGGGCAGGGCGCCTGGATACTGTGCTCAAGGCCGGGCCTGCCCCCTAGTGGCTGGCATGGTAAGCTTCCCTTGAGGTTTTCTCCACCCCGCCCCTCTGCCTGTTATTTTTCAAATACTCCAACTGGTGGTGCTTAGCCTGTTCCCACTGCTATGTAGCCACCACCTCTACCAGCTCCAGGAACACTTCCATCACCTGCCCCTCTCAAAGAAAACCCTAGAGACAGGCATCATTGGAGGAACCCCCCCTCACCCCCCCTAGCCCCACCATTCCCACCAGCTGCCCCCAGGCCTGTGGCCTGAGCCTCTGATCTGTGCCTGCCACAGAAACACCACGCAAGGCTGTTCTGGAGTTAAAGGCCATGAGGTTTATGCAGACATGGACAGAGAAAAGAGAAAGTTCCAGTTCCTGCCAAAGACCCCTTTGGGTGGCTGGCCCTGACCCTTGCTTATACTGTTTCCCACTGAGGGGCTGCAGACCTGGGGTGGAGGGCTGCTCTGGTGACCCCTATGGTCAGCAGGGCAACAAGGACTCACATCCAGGCTGTCACTATAACCCAAGCCTCCTGTGTCCCCACACACCTGTCAGCCAGCTCCTGGGCGATGACCAGGTGCCGCAGGTGGTACTCAGCGGCTCGCTCATAGTCCTGCAGCAGCGTGTAGGTGTTGCCCAGGCTGTAACAGGCCTGCGCTTCTACCGCCTGGTCCCTGAGCTGTCGGGACAGCTGCAGCGTCTTCCTGTGCAGAACAGGAGGGTGGGCATGGAAGGAGGAAGGTAGTGTCTCCCTCCCCTGGGGGCAGGTGCAGGGGAGAGAAAAAAGCGTCTCCAGCTAGGGAGCCCATGGGGGGTCTTGGAGCATGGGCACACCCCCATCCTCCAGTGCCCACACCCCCATGGCCACGTTCAACTTGCCGCACAGGTTCCCTGCGCTGAGGGGCTGGCAGGCCACTAAACCACCCTGAAGTGATGCTTCTCTGCATGGGTCCCAGGTCTGGTGTCCACAGCTTAGAGCCCCAAGACTCTAGGGGCTCACAGCAGGGACTGGGCCACCACGCCATCCAGGAGGCAGCTGAGTCCTGGCCCAAGCTGGGGCCTTCCTCCCAACCCCCACATGAGTTCCATACACTGGCTCTTCTCAGGGCATCCAGGGGTCCACCTGGCTCCTGGGGACACTAAATGGTCAGACCTTCCCTTCCCACCATGGGGTAGGCATCTCTTTGTTCCGGTGTCTGATTTGCCCAGGAACCCCTCCCTCTCCCTGGGGATTAGGGGGTGTGCTAGGTAGCTTTAGTGTCAACTTGACACATCTGGGTTGAAGGAGCCTCAATTGGGGAATTGGCTCCATTGGACTGGCCGGTGGCCACGTCTGTGGAGTATTGTCTTGATTGTTGAGTTATGTGGGAGGCCCGGCCCACTGTGGGTGGTGCCACCCCAGGCAGGTTGTTATGTACAGGCTGGGCATGGGCCAGGGGAGCAAGCCAATAAGAAGCCTTCCTCCGTGGCCTGTGCTTCAGCTCCTGCCTCCAGGTTCCTGCCCTGAGTTCCTACCTTGGGCTCCCTCAGTGATGATCAGTGACCCAGGAGATGTGAGCTCAATAAACCCTTTCCTCCCCAAGTTGGTGTCGGTCAGAGTGTTTTGTCTCAGCCATCGAAGAGAAATGAGAACAGGGGTGTGCTTACTTGTAGTACTCGGCAGCCACGTCGAAGCGCCCCAGGAAGATGTGGGCATTCCCCAGGTTGCTATATGCTCTCCTCTCTGCTGCCTTGTCTCCAAACTCCTTGGCAATGGCCAGGCGCTACAAAAAGACCCAAGTCCCAAGATCATGCGCAGCCCCGGAACCTGAGGCACACGGCTGGCAGTCTCCTGACCCAGGGTCCCAGCATGAGGTCTGCATGCCCAGGGGAGCAGAGGAGAGCCCAGAGGAAGCCAGGGGGTCCGTGCAGCGCCCTGCCGCCCTGCTGCTGAGGACTGTGGGGGGCCACCCTGAGCCCTTCTGCTGCAACCCTGCCCCAGCACTCGGATCCAGCTCACCTCTTTATGGAAGGTTGTGGCTTCCGTGAAGTTCCCCAGCAGGTAGTGGGTGTTGCCCAGGTTGCCATAGGCCCTGCCTTGGGCGGCCCGATCGCCCAACTCCTTCACCAGGGACAGGTTCCTCCTAGAGGCCGAGTTAGTCTGAGCCATGTCCCCCCTTGGCACCAGGAAGTGGCTTCATTCCCTCCTCCTGAGGCTCCCAGGGGTGTGGCATGTCGGGTTAGCTCAAGTTGGGTTCTTTGGCTCTGGTACCATCTGAGCTTCAGGGCTGGGGACTTGGTCAAACCCCAGCAGTCCCTGATAGGTGTGTGTTAGGGGGCAAGGTGGCCAGGGAGTGGTGGGGCTGTGTGTGGCCAAGGGCTCCATGCTGGGAATCCTGACCAGTCCCTCATCTGGCACACACTGGCGTGGGAAGTGTTTGTACAACACAGCATTCAGATAAGCCCTCACCCCTCATCCCTCGCCTTGTGGGGCTGCTCCACCCCACTCACTCACTCATAGAACTCGGAAGCCCTGCACAGCGTCTCTCGGACATCCGGTGGCAGGTGTCCGGGGTCCTGTGCGGCACTCCAGGACAGCTGCTTGCCTTTGGCGTGGTACACATTTCCAATGTTGTAAAGCGCCCTCGCCTCCCCGACCTGCAGGTGGCAGCAAGGTTGTAGGGCCGTGCTTCACAGCTCCCCAGGAAGCTTGTCCCATGGTGCACATTCAGAGGCTGTGTGCCAATCCTCTGGCCGGCTGGGTCTCCGGAGAAGAGAAGCCCAGCTTTCCTCTTCCCCTCCACCCTCTGCCAGTTGGGTGGCAGAGCTGGCCAGGCCCACAGCTCCGTCTGCTAACGTTGGGGGGGGGGTGAGAACCCCACCAGTGACAGGAAGGGCAGAGGGTTCTGGGGACCAGCCACTCACCTTGTCCCCTTGTTCCTGGGCAATGTCCAGGTGCCGCTGGCAGCAGACGACAGCCTCATCGAATCGGCCTAGGACCTTCAGTGTGTTGCCCAGGTTCCCACTAGCCTTGGCTTCCCCCATGCGGTCACCAATGGTCCTGGAGAGTAAGAAGCACAAGTAAAGCTGGGCACGGTGTGCACACCTTTAATCTCAGCACTTGGGAGGTAGAGGTAGGAGGATCTGTGAGTTCAAGGCCAGCCTGGTCTACATAGTGAGTTCCAGGCCAGCTGGGGCTACAGGGAGAGCCTGTCTCATAAGGAGCCAGGCTGGGGACCGGCTGAGACCTGGGGCTGAGCAAGGGCCAGAGAAGCCTTGGAGGAAGGGGATTGTTGGTAGAGTTAACTCTACACAGCCCTTGTTCAGACCACTGGCAGCAGATCTGGCCTGGGTGCTGAGGACAGGATGGGCGCTTCTTGGTGGGTAGGGGAGACTAGCATGTGCAAAACTGGAAGGGCACTGTCCATTTAGGGAGTCGGGGTGGCTACAAGGGCTCGAGGAAGAGCAGGGCGGGATCTGGAGCAAGGACGGGCCCTGCAGGGACAAAGTGTCAGAGTCTGGATACGACTAGACACTGGGCTTTGAAGAATTCTGGAACGGTAGGAGGCCTGTGCGGGAGGTTAGGCCAGGAGCTGGCAAGGGGTCGGAGTGCACAGCGAGAGCAGGAGACCCTGGGGCAGGCCCACATTTCATAGAGCGGGAGACCCTGGGGCAGGCCCACATTTCATAGAGCGGGAGACCCTGGGGCAGGCCCACATTTCATAGAGCGGGAGACCCTGGGGCAGGCCCACATTTCATAGAGCGGGAGACCCTGGGGCAGGCCCACATTTCATAGAGCGGGAGACCCTGGGGCAGGCCCATATTTCATAGAGCAGGAGACCCCGGGGCAGGCCCACATTTCATAGAGCAGGAGGCAAAAGTAAGCATGGAGTCCCAAGACCAGGGCAGGGAACAGCTGCAGGTGGTAATCCAAGACACAGGACACATGCACAGAGGCATGCTCACACATGGAACTGGTACCCGTAGCCTACACAGCTACACAGACAGACACAGACACAGACACACACACAAACACAGACACACACACGTGCGTGCACACTCACAGACACAGACACACACAGACAGACACAGACACAGACACACATGCACACACAGACACACACACATGTGCGTACACACTCACACAGACAGACACAGACACAGACAGACAGACACAGACACACACACACACATGCACATGCGCACACACAGACACACACTCACACACCTCAGCTTGGACACGGCTCAAGGATCCCCAGATTCCCTCTTCAGGCCAGGGCCATCGGCTGGACTCTCTAGGTTCTGAGAGCTTACAGAACAACTGTGGCTTCCCACCTCCCTCAGGGCAAGCCGTGTCCACCCAGCCACCAGGCCACTGCCACCAGTGCTTACCGTGCCAGCAGCAGGTCGTGTTTATGAAACTGCAGGGCGCGGGCATACTCTTTCAGGTAGAAGTAGGCATTGCCCAGCTGGCTGTAGATGGCACTCAGTGTCTTCAGGTCTTCGGTGCCCACTTGAACAGCAGCCTCGAAGAAGGCCACGCCCGCCTTGAAGTCTCCTGCCTTGCATAGTCGCTCGCCTTCCAGTGCCAGCTCCAGACATGAGGCCTCCATCCTGGGTGGGGGGAGGGGTAATGGAGAATATCACAGCTCACTCCTTGGGATCCTCTGTGGTCACACCAGGGACAGTGTCCCTCGGTGTCTGTGGCTTACATCACAGCTTTGCTCACAGATGTGTTGGGGTCGGTGCCTCAGAGTAGATGCTGGTCCCGCGATGCCACTCTAGGCTGGCACACCTGTTGGTTCACCTTTGCCCCAAACTTAATGGCCACCCTTTGCCACCAGGGCCCAGGAACAGCCTTGGGGTGAAAGCTTGAACACATAGGAGTGATGTGGTTGCGGGGGCCCCAGCCAAGCTCCAGCGTCTGGTTTTCTGCCTTCCCAGATCTCAGGGGCTGAGGGTGCCAGGCATTCCTCCATGCAGTATGAGATAGCCCTTTCATCCCCACTGAGGACATGGGGAGGCACTGGTGGAGACCTCATCTGGATGACTTCACACCAGCTCCACCCCCTCCTCACCCTAAGGCAGAAACCTGGTCTCCCCGCAGCAGAGTTGGGCAGATCGCTGCTAAGTGGCAAGGCTGTCTGAGCTGAGAGTCACTAGCCCCTCTCCAGCAGGTCCCCCGGCTGCTGGCCATGGCTGGCCTGAGGAACAGCTGAGGGAACGGACAGCACCTGTGTCCCAGGGTGAACCCAGCCCCTGCAAAACTGTTCCAGCTTCCGGCCCAGGACCCCCACTCTCATGCAGGAGCCTAGTGTGGCCTGGTAAGTGCAACTGTCCTTGCTGGAGGGAGTGCCAAAGGAGGCCCCTCGTCCTTGAGCCACGACCCAGTCTCCAGCTGCCCCCTATTCCATGCCTGGGAGCTAGAGAAGCAGGGGCTTGTTCTAGTTGCCAGCCAACCTGGCATCCTCTCCTCACTGTTTGAGTTGGGACCTTCCTATGTTGCCTAGGCCCAAGCAATCTTCCAGACTCAGCCTTACCAGTGACTGTGACGACGGATATGCACCACTGGACCCAGGTCCTGCAGAGTAATTTTAAAGTCTGTACCGAGTGACCTGTTCTGCCTTACTTAAGGTGCTGGCCCCTCTGTGCCATGAGAATCACTCAACAATCCAGAACAGTGTGGTAGGAGGTGTAGGGGAGGACAATCAAGGACAGTGATCCTCAACATTTTAACACAAACCACAATGCCCTGTTCACTGTGTTCTTGTGTTATCAAGAACATGGGGGCATTTCTAACTTTCCCAAGATAACAGTGCCACGTGAACAGATGGTGCATCCCACAGGCCCCTGAGAAGCTGGCCCAACCAAGTGCCCACAGCTGTGACCTCAGGGCTTTGTGCTAGGGAGGTCCCACCCTCCCTGTGCCTAGGTTCCAGCCAGTCAATACTCTGGGAACCCAGGCCACGGTGTCCTATCTCTTTGACACCACCCAGGCCCACAGCCCCCAACAAGTCCTTTTCTGTGGTACAGCCACCACACAGGCTCCTTGCCCTTCTTCCCCTGACAGCCTCAGATCAGGTCCCCGGGCTTGTCTTGCCTCTCTACACACCCATGCTGTGCTCAGTGAAGACTCTGGTTCAGTGTGGGTGTTGCTCTCTGGGTCTGCCTGGCCTGTAGGGAGGCTGTGAGGCTTGCCCTTCCTAGGTACCTCGTCTAGGTACTCCTGGTAAAGAGTAAGACCAAAGCACTTGGAGGGGCTTTAGCCAGACACTGTCAAATGGGGACTTAACCACAACTCACGGCAAGCAAGACAACATTAGAAAAGACTCAACGCACACCTTCAATCCCAGCACTTGGGAAGCAGAGGCAGGTGGATCTCTGTGAGATCGAGCCTAGCCTGTTCTACATAGTGAGTTCCAGGCCAGCTGGGGCTACAAGGAGACCCTGTCTCAAAAAGCAAACCAAACCAAACCAAAACAAAACAAAACCAAAACCAAAACAAAACAAGAGAGGTTCAATTCTCACAGTAGGCTCCACGGGAAACAGGCTTCTAGCTTCTATGGTGGGTGCTGGGCCAGGGTTTAGGAATCCTACCACCTCTCAGCTTCTCCCAGAGACCAGCAGAACCCTGCATCCTCTTAGGGGTCAGAGCAAAGGATTTGGCCTTGAGACCAGGAGGCCAGGCCCTTGGAGTGCTTACCTACCCTGTCATACCAAGGACTCTCAGCCACCCTTGCCAGGTTTCCTGGCAACCACCTTACCAAGCCCTCTGGGAAAGGCCATCAGATGCCACATTGGCCACAAGAGCCCATGGTTACCGTGGCAACCGGCCACAAGACATTTCTCCTGCAGCCAGTGCCAAGCTCTGGCCTCTTAATTAAGGCCTGTTTGTCCCTGCCCACTCCTGGCTAAGAAGCCTGATGTGGCTCCATTCTGCTGTCTTTCCAGGTGACAGACCCGGGGACTGTGATGAGAGGTGTGTGTTTGTACAAAGCTGATGAGGGGCACTGCCACACCATAACTGTCTCCAAACCCAGAGATCTGACTTGGACTATGACATGGGGGGCCCCTCCCCCAAGACATTCCTGAATCGCACCAGGACCATCCATCAGGCACTCAGCCTTAAAAGCCTAGCGCCTGTCCAGCCGCACCTCTTTCTCTGCAGGTTCCGCATCTTCTGCACGTACAGCCACAGCTCGAGGCCCACAGGCAGCAGCATTGGACGGGGGCGGGGGGCACCATATACCACCTTGCACACAGCCTTCTCTGCCAAGCTCAGGGCCAGTGGCTGGCCCTCCACAGCAGGAGCCGGCATTGCCGGGATCTGGCCTTCCTCACCAGCCGTGGTCCCAGAGATGTGCCAACCTCAGGATCCAAGGTGCAGGTCTGGGAGACCCTCGGATCTCCAGGGGGCACCTCCCTCCCTCCCTAGGTATGACGTAGATCAAGGGATAAGTACGGCTTAGCTAGATGGATGAGCAGTGACGGCAGAGGGTGTGGGGAGGGAGCACAAGGTAATCCTCAGCTGGCCCCTGTCCTCTTCTAGGGCTGGGAGGGGAGCATGGAGCTAGACTGAGGGCTCAGTCACAGCTAACCCCTCAGAAAAGTTCTTTGTAGGTCAGACCCGGGACTCAGGTCCTTCAGGAAAGTGAGGACTGCACGCAGCAAGTGCTGGCCGGCAGCACTGGTGGTAAGAGAAGGAAGGGCACAGGACAGCACACTCTCCAGTCCAGGCTGCTACCTGCCTGGTGTCTACAGAGGTTGGCAGAAGACCAGTTCCCACCTGGAACACTGGCAGACAGCCTGTCCCACGGCAGGGCAAAGCCTGGAGTCTGGGCAGGGTTGGCACTTGGTCCCCTCTCCATTCTCTCCAGCACTTGGCGTTTGGTCTGCCCCGTGCTCCAGCCCAGTCTGGCCGGGCTCTGTGGCCTCCCTGGCACCAGCACTGGTACCGGCATGGGCAGCTCAACTGACCTGGAACACCGAGTCCTCTCCACCCTGCAGGGCTCTGGCCTGCTGCTACACTCGTCCAACTGCTCAAGGTGAGCTTGGGGGGGTGGTGTCTTAGACCTAATCAGAGGGCAGAGCCACACAGGGTCTGGTAAAGCTGTTCCCAGAGCGAGGGTGGGGTGGGGGTGGGGTGGAGGCGGGGGGAGGGGTGGGGGAAGTTGGGGGGGGTTTCTTTAACCTCCCAAGACCACCTTCTCAGCCCCAACCCACCATGCCACCTGACTCCTGAAGAGGCTAATAGTGTGACCCTCTGGGGAGGGCAAAGGAAAGGACCCCAAGAATAAAAGGAAGCCATCAACATTCAGCTATGGGCAGAGGGCTGGCGGGCAGTGCACGCCTGCCATCTCCTAGGGCTGCTCCTACCTTCTCCATGCTGTCCTCAAGCTGGGGTGCCAGTACACCTCTGGGAGTCCCCTAACAAGGCTCTTAGGCTATATGCCTCAGGGTAGGAGAGGTCTCCCAAGGCCGAGCAGCTATGAGACCCAGGAATGGGGATTAGAGGCTATAGATGGGGTTAAGGGGCTCTCCTTGAGACCATTTTGGGGTTCGGCCAAGACAGAAACTCTAGGATGGTTAGAGAGGGCTTCCGGACCCTAGCTAACCTCCTCCGTTCTGACGTTCTGTGGGCACAGGGCCACCTCTAGACATCATGGTCAAGGGTTGCAGGGTACACTCAGGACCCCCAGGCTCTCCTGGGCCTCCCACCTCCCTCTGTCATACCTGCTCTATGCTCCACACTGTCTTGCCCTCTTGGGGAGCAGCCAGCCTGACATAGCTAAATGAAGGTCCTAGGACCTCTGTCCCTCCACGTCACCTCTGCAACTCTGTAAGACACTGTTCATCCGTCATCTGTCAAGGTGCCTGTATGCTGTAAGGGACGCAGCCACCTGGGCAGACAGATGCTGGGCTATCTGGGACCTCTGATAGGCCTGAGCACTGTGAAGGCTACTTGGAACCCTACCCTCTGGGGGTTAGCATTCCCGATTAGCCACACCACCCCAATCTTGGGAGTGAGAAAGTTCCCCATGACAGGGAGTCAGTATGCCACAATGGCCCACCTCCACACTGAGTCCTGACACCAAGTCACATCATCAATTCACTTTAAGCTTTTTTTTGAGACACGGTCTCTCTGTAGCCACAGCTGGTCTTGAACTCATAGGGATCTGCCTGCATCCGCTTCCCGAGTGCAGGGATTAAAGGCGTGTGTGACCATGCCTGGCATCAGTTCTCTCTAAAAGAATCATCCCCCTGGATTGCTCTCCTTAAAGAACCCCAGACCACAGTGACCAGAAGACAGGGATTGTCTGTCAGATCCCTGTCACCAAAGCAGTAATCAGCTCCCTATGGGTCAGCTATGACCTGCCATGCCCCTCTGGCCTCCTGACTTCACCCCTCTGCCCCTTCTAGGTCCCACAACCGCCACCTGACAACCGCCACCTGCTGGCTCCTCAGGACTCCACCCCAGATTCCACTCCCTGACCCGACTTGACCTGCTTTGCTCTTTACACGGCAGTCACCTGGTATTGGCCCCTGAGCTAAGACTCAGGACACCCTTGGTCACAGCTAGCCCCAGCCCCTCCATCACTGCTCCCTAGAGGGAAGCCACACTGACATTCCTTCAAGAGCCAGGGGGCACGGGAGAGCAAGGAGCTGGGGAGCTGGGGGGGGGGCAACCTCTGGAGAGGGGGTGAGACCTCAGCTTCAGGAAGACTTTCAGGGATTCCTGGGGCCAGGACAGGGAAGAGTCTTATCCAGGTCAGAGGTGAGCAGGGGACACAGGGAGAGGTGTCAAATGAGGGAGCAGCACTGTTTGGTCACGCAACCACAGGGGCCCTGTCCACACATAGGGGTGCGCACCCAGCACCTGTGGCCACTACCCCAGGTGTCTCTCTAGCAGAGCTACCCCAGTGTGGGCTCCCCTGCTGCCCCTCTCCTGTCCAGGGGCTGGGAGACCAGTAGAGGAACCCAGGAAAAGAACACCAGGGGTTTGTGGGAGCTTCCTGGTGGCCTGTCATCTGTCTTGGACACCGAAGCCCTTCCACCCCAAGCCTCTGTTCCGGCCCGGGTACCAGGAGACCTGCATTCTCGACTCCATCCCCGCCAGCTGCCCCTGCCTCCCCAAGCCAGCCTGTCCCCAGGCTCCAGGTTCTGTGTGCACTCCCGGCTCCTCCAGCTCAGCTTTCAAGGAGGACAATCAGTGTGAGCAGGATGCTCCTGCGACAGCGGATGGTGAAGAGAATGTCTCTCCAAGATGTCCTGGGCCCCTCTTTCCCACAGCCACCAGAGCGTTCAGACCAGGTGGAGCCCGGCCACCTACGCGTCCATGCTCCTGAGCAGCATAGGTTCTAACAGGTCCTCTGCCAGCAGGAGAACTTCCCCGGACTCACTGGGGCTCACAAGGAGAAAAAGGATGTTGGGATTTGGGGATTTCTTCCTCCTCGGTCCCAGTGGCTACAGGCTGCTGATGGTAGAGACCCTTCCTCCCTAACCCTCTCCAACGCCTTCGGGATTGCCACAGGTACTCTACATCCCAACCGTCCATCCTCCCAAAGCCAAGGACTGCCTCAGTCACTGTGACCCCACAGTGGGGGCTAAACAGCCCCTAGGCCTCCTGGAAGGCCCTGAGGCTCCTGGCCACTCGGCCTAAATCTGGGGCCAGCTCATCCCTTTGAGTTCAGCTTGGGCTTCAGTCTGAAGGGTTGCCAGATGTTCTCAGGGGCTCAGTGAGTGTCCTGGGTACTGTCCCTGACCAGGGAGAGCTAACCAGGGCCTGGGTATTGAGGGGGGGGGTAACTGATAAAATGTGGAGACCTGTGTTCATATATACACATGCAGCTGGTAGATGCCTCTCTGTCACAGGGGGCCCACCCTGAAGCAAACGTGTCCCTGAACATCCTCTCTTCCCAAGGGGTCCTGAGAGGAAGCCCTTAGGGCAGGCTTCTTGTATTGGCTGCCAGCAAATCTCATACCCCAGCAGCAGGCCCTGGGAGCCAGAGTTGGGGGTGGCGCTCAGGCTTGATCCCCAACACCACACAATGTGGGCTCTGTCTCTGAGGTGCACTAGGGGGTGGGGGTGGGAAGACCTCCTTCACTCACCACCAGGTCCTCATTTTGCTCTCTGCAGACACAGCATGGCTAACTAATGAACCCTTCCACTGGGGCCAGATTTCTTCCGGGCCGGAAGTCCAGCAGGGAGGCCTCGGGTCTGGAGAAGGGCTAGAAGGGACCGAAGTCCAAGACCCACTCCACAGAGCTGGGCCTTCTACTATGGCCGGAGAAGAGTCGGCAGTTCCTGCCCAGCATTCAGGCCATCCAGCTCTACCTGAGATCAGAGTGAACTAGCAGCACGTGGCCCACAACTGGGACCATTTATCCTCAGGGCGCCTCTTTGGGGGAACACCCACATCAGGCAGGAGTCAACAAGCAGGCATGTAGCCATGGGCAGGGCCATCCTGTCATTCCCCCAGTGGGCGTGGGCACAGAGCCCAGACCGCTGGATCACCTGTGAACCTGTCTGGAAGGCAGGTGCCTTTGTAGGCTGGCACACACCCACCTTGCGTGGCTGCGGCCCCGCTGGCCTGGGGCTGGTGCAGACAGGGCCTCTCCCTATCCGCCACAGCCGGGTCTGTGGCCATGCTACCCCGGCACCAGGCCATGGCAGTGTCAGTGCAGAAGCGCCAGCCTCGGAGCCCCTGGGCAGAGCTGGGGGCCGCAGGCAGAGCCCAGCCCCAAAGCACCAGCCGAGGGGCCGGGCCGTGCGCTCTGCGCCCACCGCACCCTGCGCAGCCACGTTGCGCGCCGCCGCCGCCGCCGCCGCCGCCGCGGCAGCAGCCTTTGTTCCGGGGCCCGCGGCCTCCCGCCCCCACGCGCCGCCGGGTCCCCGTCTCGGGGCCGCTCGGGAACTACCTGGAATAGAGGCGCCGGGCGGCCGGGCCCGGGAGCTCGTCGGCTGCGGCTGCGGGCGAGGCTGGACCCGCCATGGGTCGGGGACGCACGGAGCAGGAGCACCGCCCCGCGCGCTGCGGCCCGCCGTGCGCCCTCCGCTGCTGCCGCCGGTCCTCCCGCGGGTCCGCGCGTCCGTCCGCCTGTCCGCGCCCGCGCGAGGAAGTGATGTGCTCGGGGTGCCGCCGCCCCTCCCGCAGGAGCCGTGATGTCACCGCCGCCCAGCGGAGGGAGGGCGGAGGGAGAGAGGGGGCGGGCGCCCACCGGCCAGCACCCGCAGCCCGCCTTCCTCCCGGGCAGTGGACGGGGAGGGGCCAGGACGAAGCGCCGCCCCGGAGGTCAAGGGCAGGGGAGGGGGCCTAGGCGGGGCAGTGCTGGTGCCGCTCTCTTTGGGGTGGCCTAGAGGGCAATGCAGTCCTGCTGTCCTTTTCTTCTCTTTTTTTTACTCTTTTTGAGACAGGGTCTCCCTGTGCCTCAGCTGTCCTGCAACTGACTGTGTAGACCAAGCTGGCCTCGAACCCAGATATCCTCCTGCCTCTGCCTCCGGAGTGCTGGGATTAAAGGCCTGTGCCACCACCCCAGGCTGTCGTCCCTCCCCCCCCCTTTTTTTTTGTCTTTTTGAAACAGGGTCTCTCTGTAGCCCCAGCTGTCCTGGAACTCACTCTGTAGACCAGGCCGGCCTTGAACTCACAAAGATCCGCCTGCCTCTGCCTCCCAAGTGCTAGGATTAAAGGCGTGCGCCACCACGCCCGGCTTTTTTTTTTTTTTGTCCCCCCCTTTCTTTTTTTTTTTTTTTAATTTTTTTAAATTTTATTTATTTTTGTATGTGTATGAGTGTACTGTCTGCATGTAGGTCTGTGCACGCGTGTCGTGCAATGCCGTGGAGGTCAGAAGAGGGTGTCGGATTCCCCTGGAACTGGAGTTCTCCTGGAATTGGAGTTTCAGACGGTTCTCAGCCGCCATGTGGGTGCTGGGGATCGAACCCCGGTCCTCTGCAAGAGCGGTCGGTACTCTTAACCGCTAGGCCATCTCTCCAGCCCCTGTCCCCCCCTTTCTTAAACCTCACCTTGAGAAACCTGCACTCTGGCTTGGGTTGTTAAAACCTTGCCTTTCTTCACACACACACACTGTTCCTTCCTGTCACCTCCTGTGGGGCACAGGCCATGCAGATACACTCCAGGTACTGATAAAACACAAGGTTGCCTAGCTGACAGGGTGTGCTGTAGAGCCCTGGGCAAGCGCCTACCTCACCTCCCTGAGGTCTTACCACCAGACCTTATACCCCTACCTGTGAAGTTGAGGTGTTTGGAGAGCAGAGGTAGAGGGGCCAGGGCCTACCCAGAAGCCTGGTACTCCTGCATCTCCTGGCCTCCCCCTCTGAGGTTCCCTGAGCCTCGACGGTCCCAGCCTCTCAGGCGATCCCTCTCCATTCACCCTGGGGTCCCCTAAGAGCCTCCTCACCAGCCAGCCTCCCATCATCCCCGGGTACCACCTGGACGGCCAGCCCACCTGGGGCTCCCCCCTTCAGCCCACTCAGTCACCTTGGACAAGTGGCTCTTTCCCACAGTAGGACGAAGATACAGTCAGGGTGCCAGAGGTGGCCACATGGCTATGTCCTCCGCAGTTCTTCCCACGCCTGTGGTGAACTCCATGCCAAGGTCACCCTAGACAGACCCTGCAGAGGACGCAGCCCACAGTACAGTGGCTTCAGGCAGGAAAAATGGCAACAAAAATAAACATGAGATAAAACTGGGTCTGTTGACTCCGAACTAGTTTGTTTTTCTAGGGAAGACAAGAGCAGGCAATGAGAACCATCTGTGCGGGGGCGAGGCCGAGCATTCTCACTGTCCACCACACTTCCCCCCCAAGACCACAGAAGATGGCCCTGGATCCTACTTGGCTAGGCCAGGGAGGCACCACCCACATTCGCTGTATCCCAGGCCTGGCTCCTGGCTGAAGGCAGGAGCTCTGGACTTCGGGCACTTGCTGGTGCCCCCAAAGGCTGTCACACATAGGAAGGGACTGCTGTCAGCCTAACCTGAGCCTAGGCTCCTGCCCTGAGTGCTGCCGGCTTCAGGAGGCAAATAGAGGCCTGCTGCAGCCCTTCGAGCTCTGCCAGGGACCAGGCCAGGAAGGCCCAGCAGCGGTCTTACAGGGTGCTGGAGTTGGGGGGAGGTAGGGGTCGCAACATTCTCATCAGAGAGGAATTTCTTTCTTCCTTGAGTCCCAGAGGGCCTGTGCTCTGCCCTGTGAAAGTCCAAGTTTGTGGCTGAGGGCTCAGGCTCTGTCCGCACCGTTTTGAGATCCGGAATAAGTTGCTTTCTCCCTCTGAGACTCAGGTCTGTTACCCAAATGGACCAACTTGTTTCACAGGAGGGGTCAGCAAGGCTTGGGGCCTATGCAGTGCTGGTCAGGGTCCTAGTGTACAGGGGACACCAATGGCATGATAGGACACTAAACATTGTACCTGGCCCCAAGGGCCCCCTGCCATCACTTCTGTCCGGATGGGGACATGTGCCTCACTACACAGACAGAAGAGTGACTTTTCCCGTCCAGGCGTTCCCATCAAGCAGACCTACAAGGGGTCTTCCAGGTGGGATGTAGCAAGGGGGGCCCAACCTAGGTCATACTCCTGAAGAGGCCCCTTGGGGCATTGCCCCACATCTCTGCCCGTCTCCTGCTAGCTTTAAACAACCACCACCCCCTCCCCGATCCTGCTCAGCCAGGCAAGGAGCTTCCCCTCTCCTCTCTCCCAGGACTCCCTGCCTGCGCACAGCTGGGCACCTGGTTGTACTCCATTCGTAAGGTCTCCTGGGAGTGGTTCCCAACTGAGAACACCCCCCTTCCATCCCTAATGGTTGTAATTCTTCCCGAAGGGACATTTGAAGGAATGGGGATTATTTCCCATTCAGGCATAAGCAATAACTCTCCCATGGACACTGGGTGAGGGTGGATGACCAGCCTTCGGCTGCCCCTCTCCACTTCAGGCGAGTGCCAAGGGGCCGTGTCAGCTCCAGTCATCTCCACATCACCAGGTGACTCCTTTTGGCCACCGAGTGCCTGCAATGGTCACTTGTAGGTCTGTGGCACATGCATGGTAGTTGCAGTGACTCACCCAAGATCATTTCCCTCAGCTGACGGGTGCCAAGGCAAAGCTTAGGATTCCTAGCCCTAAACCTCACCACCCCCTGCGTCTGTCATCCTTGCTAGCTTTGTGGGACAGCCGCACAACGCTGAGCCCCTGGGAGTGATGAGGCTGGGGTTCTGGAGAGGCAGACGGTGGGACCAGTGTGGGGGCCAGGCCTGGGGAAGACATCCTCCTTCCCCAAGCCACCAGAAAGAAAGTGCCACAGGTGGCCCCCCTGGGTCTTGTGGCCCCTCAGCTCCCCAATTCTCTGAAGGCCACAGGGGTGGAGTGGATCGTCCTTGTGATGAGCGTCCAGACCGTGTCTTCTCTCTGCTGATGACTCAGGCTCCTCCCCCTAGCAAAGCTGTTCCTTCAGGGCCTTGGGGGTGGGTGCTGGGACCATCTCAGGGGCTAGAGCAAAAATACAACCAAGGACCAGCCTCTGCTAAGAACTCCAAGCTAGGGAGGGAGAGAAAGAAAGATGGAGAGGGAGACAGAGGGAGAAGGGGAAGGAGAGGTAGAAGGAGAGGGAAGTGGGGGGAGAGGGACCCAGCCAAAAATACACATAGCACACTGTTATACTACAGTCCCCAAATAAGCTCACGGGCCTGAGAAAAGATTTGTTTTAGGGGGGCTACAAAGTCCTAGAGAGTAGGGGGCATGGTTCCACTGCATCCCCAAGGAGAGCCAGGAAGGAAACAGTTTTTCCCACGAGGGCCTGAGTGCCTCTCAGGAAGATGACATACACACAGATACATATAAGAAAATGATCTCCAGGTCCACGTGAGGCTGACACGACTGCCACTGTCAGCATGAGACAGCTAGCCACGCAGCATTCCTAGGGTGCTTGCCAGCTGCTGCGGGCTTCATCACCTCCGGCCGGCCGGCCTGCCGGAGGAGCAGGCAGGGCCCACAGGAAACACCTCCTCTCCTCGTTGGTGGCAGGGCCAACTGTAGGTCTTGTCCTTGGCCAGCCTCCTGCCCATCTGGGTCCCACTAGGCCTGACCTGTGAGTGCTACACAGAGAGAGACACACACACACACACACACACACACCCAGACACAGGTGCCTGAGAGCACGTAGGCTCCAGACGCCATGCGGCTTCTGGTACTCCTGGCCTTGAGTGTGCCGCAGGAAAGACTTGACAGCAATTCTGTGTAGTTCCTCCCAGGCAGAGCCCAGTAGGTACTTCCCTTTGGGGGTACTGGGCTCCCCATGTTAGGAGCTGGGTGGTGGGGTGTGGACTTGAAACCTCTAGAAGAAAGAGGGTAGAGTGGAGCTTCACACCAATGCTCCCCGCTTGGCTGTGAAGCCACAGATGCGCCCCCTCCCCATCTCTTATTCTGGTCTCCCAGGATCTCCAGGAGATAAAACACTCTAGGGTGGCACCACGAGTGTACTATAAGCACTCATTAAACATGACCAGGCAGGGCGTATGCCTCCCTATAAGGTTGTCCCAGTGCTGGTGCAAAGGTCCACAAACTGGGTAGTTTAGAACAGATATTGGTAACCTTCACAGTGCGGAGGCCAGATGCCCCAGATCTAGATGCCACGAGGCCCTGCCCCCTCCCAGGATGTGCTACCTAGGGTGTGCTCCCCTCCAAAGCTTCTAGAACTGGCGGCCCTCACCAGACCCAGCTTCTGGGCTCTGCATGCATTCCTGGGCTTCTGGCTACACACCCCCCCCACCTCTGTCTCTTTTTCCATGTGACCTTCTCTCCTCCTTGAGTTTTTCTCTTCTGTGTCTTATAAGGATGTGTGTCTTTGTATTTGCCATCCCTCCCAAATCCAGGGCGATCTTATCTCAAAATCTTTTATTACAACTGCAAATGTCCTTTTCCAAAGAGGCCATGTTCACAGCTCCAGGTGTTCTGTGTCCTGTGTCCTGTGTGGCTGGGTACTGGTGGACACAAAAAGAGATGGCGAGGTAACCAGTAATAACATATCACACACACAAGACGACTTAATGTTAAAGAAAACTGGGGACCAGGAGACTCCTGTTCCTAGAACAAAGAGCCCTAAGTCTCTAACTTCCAAGGTGCTCTAAGCAGGCATTCAGGGATGAAGGGCAGCCAGATCAAAGGACATTTCTCTGCAGGAGCTCAGGAAACAATTAGCAAAGTGTGGTCTGTTTGTAAGGTACAGAGCAGATGTTCACACAACCATGTAAATAAATAAGGAATAGTTTTTAAAAAATATTTCTAGCCGGGCGTGGTGGCGCATGCCTTTAATCCTAGCACTCGGGAGGCAGAGGCAGGTGGATCTTTGTGTGTTCAAGGCCAGCTTGGTCTACAGAGAAAGTTCCAGGACAGCTGGGGCTACAGGGAAACTGTCTCGAAAAGACCAAAAAGAAAAAAAAATATTTCTATTTTATGTGTATGAATGCCTGCATGTATGTAAGTGCACCATGTCATGCAATGCTCCCAGAGGTCAGAGAGGGTGTTGGATTCCCCTGGAACTAGAGTTACAGACGGTTATTAGCTGCCATGTTTGTGGGGGGGAAATCGAACCCAGATCCTCTGCACAAGCAGCCAGTCCTCTGAACCGCTGCGATGCCTCTCCAGCCTCAAACCACAGTTTTTTATCTAATCTGAACATAAACATAAGGGACACCACCTCAGAACCTGTGTTTGCATTTGTGCCTATCTGGCTCTGCCATCGTAGACACTCCTGGCTACTGGTGACTTTGCGACATAGTCAAGCATGCTTCCTGCAGTGTTCCAACGGAGCAGTGCTCTCCCACGCAGGTGGGTATCTTTGGGGATTTCCATGCAGCCGCTACTCCCATCCTTCAGTCTGCTCTCACTAGCACCAGCTGTTGTTTCCTGGGATGGTAATGCAGCCTTCCTTTTTCACTGATACTGTACTGTGTTCTCTGCATGTCACTGATGATGTAGATTCTATGTGTTCCCTCCCCCCGAGATTCTGTAGTATTAAGAAGTGGGCCTGTGAGAGGTGACTGAATCAAGGACATCCCCAGCAGTGGGATTTGGTTACTCCCCAAATGGCTGGAGGCGGGGGGGGGGGGCAAGGCCAGCCTTTGCCTTTTGTCCTTCAGGCTTGACACACAAGGACACAGTGAGAAGGTGCCATGCTGGAAGCAGAGACCAGCTCTCACCAGACACCAATTTGCTGGTGTCTTGAACTTGAATTCCCAGCCTCCAGAACAGTACGAAGTAGATCATGCAGTCTGAGGGATTTTGTTATGGCATCTGAAATGGACAAAGACCCATCGTTTTGGCAAGCACGAGGGGGCTTTCTTCTATGCCTCCTGTGGGTGCCTGCCTCAGTTGCACTGCCAGGCCCTGAGAATACATGTGAGGCCGGCTCCTCCTGACTCTATGTATGGGTGGAATGGTGCATCCTAGACTTCAACAGTTTCCAGCACAGGGTAGGTAACACACAAGCACTCCCTCTTTCTATTTGGAGAGAGCCTTGCCTAGACTATGGAAACCACTATCTCTGAGCTGTGGGTGACCAGATTCCTGGTCTCAGCATTGGTGCCACAATGGGGGTCATTTCTTAGCTGTGGCATGGGCATGCCCAGACATTCTCTCTCATCTTCAAGCCTGAATGTTGGGAAGCTGGCTGCATCACTGTGAGAGCTGCGTGGAACCTTCACGAATGGTGGCCCACGGATAAGAGCCACCACGTGACCCAGCTGTTAGAGAAAGGTGCCACGAGCCAGGAGCCTACTTTAGTTTTTTTATACTTTTTTTTTGTCTTTTTGACACAGGGTCTCTCTGTAGTCCTAGCTGTCCTGGAACTCACTATATAGACCAGGCTGGCCTCAATCTCACCCCTCAAGTGCTGGGGATAAAGGTGTGAGCTACATGCTGGGCACAATTTTTATATTTTTTAGTACCTAGCCCTCCTGGGCTTAGTCTACAGCTTCATCCACAGACTTATCTATAGACCCCCTCCATAGGCTTCATAGGTGGCTTCGTCGACTATGGTTTTGTCTATGGCCCTCATCTGCTGTCCAAGTAAAAATTAAAGTTGGCCAGATGCCTCCATCCTGGGGGCAGACCGAGCACCTCCTTAGCCCTTCTCTCTCACATCTGTGATCATAGCCGAGGATGGCTTTGAATTTCGGATCCTCTTGCCTCTACCTCTTAAGTGCTACGATCACAGATGTGTGCCACCAAAACACATTTTATGCAGTGCTGAAGATCAAACCCAGGGCCCTGTGCATGCTACGGAAGCAAGCCCTCTACCAACTGAGCTGTACCCTGCTGTTTCTTTTTTATCTTCTTTATTGGTTTTATTTTATGCATATGACTGTATCACCTGCAGGTATGTAAGTGCACCCACACTGTGCAATGCCCGCTGAGATCAGAAGAGCGTGCCAGATCCTATGGACCTGAAGTTACAGACTGTTGTTAGCTGCCATGTGGGTGCTGGAAATCAAACTCAGGTTCTCTGAAAGGGCAGCCAGAGTGCTCTTCACCTCTGAGCCATCTCTCCAGCCCCTCCTCCCCCTGTCATTTGTTTTAAGAGATGGGTCTAGGGCCAGCCAGGTACCTTAGCAGGTAAAAGCACTTGCCTTCAAGCCTGATGATGACCTGAATTCAATCCCTAGGACCAGAATGGTGGAAGGAAAGTCTCTTCCAAGTTAACCCTGGTCTTCACATAAGTTCTGTGAGTCTCATAAATAAATAAATAAATAAATAAATAAATAAATAAATAAATAAATAAAATAATAAAAAGAGCGGGGTCTAGCTATGAAGGCAGGCTGAGACACAGACACACGTGCACAGCCCTGAGCAGGGCTTCTGCCTCAGGCTTCTCAATAGTTGGGATCATGGGAAATGCTACCACGTTCAGTGTGCATTTTAAGCTGTCTACTTACAAAGAGAGTGGGAGGCCAAACAAAATGACCCCCTCTCATAAGCGGGAAAGCCGAAACAGGTCACAGGCTCTAGAAAGCAGAGAGCAGGTACCACAGGCATGGGATGGGGGTGGAAGCCTCCGAGCACAGGGGCGTGGGGAGCATCTGTGCTTCTTGGTGTTAATTCTGTGGAAGGGTCACCGAAGGGCTGGACAGTCTAGGGCAGGCTCCATACTGATAGCCAGGGAGCCCCAGAGCCCCAGCCCTCTCCCCATGCTACCCCAAAGCAGAGCATAAGGGCCTTCAGGGATCTGGAAACCCAAGGGGCTGACACACCACTGTCCTGTAGTCAGTGCTCTGCCTCCGTCCTGCCTTATCTCAGGTCAGTTTTTCTGTGTGCAGACTCTAAGAGTCTGGGGCCCACAGTGAGAATTAGGAAGAAGCACCTGGGGCATAGGTTTAACACTGGACAGGATAAGAGCTGAGCCTCTATTCAGGTCTCACCAGCCCCCTAACCAGGGTTAGGAGTCTCTGGGCCAGGGTGGCCTATCACAGTGGTCCATCAGCTGAAGAGGCCAGGGCGTCTGTCCCCCTGGCTCAGTCCCTGGGCTCTGTTGTTCTGGGAGCGGTAGACCCTGGGTGAGGTAGAGCCACTGCTGAAGGAGCCCCTGACAATCTTGGGCCTAGGTGGGGGATACATCATCTTCCCTTGAGGGATCCCCATACTTTTAGGGGACCATCTCTGGTTCACTGAGTCCACCGAGAAGAGCAGCTGTCCAGGGCTCCTGTGGGCCATGCATCCACTTCCCACTCCTTGGTGAACATGGGTAGGATGTTGTGAACACCTGATAACCCCAGAGGGTGACGCTGACTGAGGCCCTGTGAGCAGCGAAGACAGAGCCATAACCCGAAAATGCAGTGTTCCTGAGAGAAAACACAAGAACCTTGAACTCTTCCAGGGCAAGATGCCAAGAGCGGTCAGCATGCTCTCAGGGAACACGGGTCCCGGGGGAGCAGGCAGAGGCTCTGCAGTGGATAGCTGAGGCCTCTGTGGACAGCTGTGCCGGATCAGCCTTGGTCCCTAAGAGGCCATGTTTCTGTTTCTTCCACCAGGGCCACTTTGTTCACAAGCTGTTGGCCAACAGTGGCAATGTCCCCACTGGCTGGCAATGTAGTGGATATCATAGTTTAATGTCTCCCTCGGTGGACTCTGAAGGTGGGCAGCGACCACCGCACAGAGCTCTTCCTGTGTCGTTCCACTCCTGTGCCTGCCCGTGTCCCCTGGTCTCTCTCCGGTCGCTCAGCCTTTCTCTTTCGCCTGGGAAGGCCATTTGCCGCTTCCCACAATTTCTGCTGTTCCCTTCTGTTTTCTTGTCCCACAACCCTGCCAGGGCTCTCTGCAATCTCTGCTTTCCAGGGCCTCTGCACAGGACACTGGTGTGGGCTGCCGAGCCTCCATCTGCGGCTGAGTGCAGCAGCTCCTCCTCCTCTAGCAGGCTCCCCAGACCCTTCAGCAGCTAGACGTGTGGTGTCCTGGGGCACTTTGAACCTGCCCGGGTCTCATCTCAGCTATGCCCACTTGCACTGGATGGTAGACATGCTGGGTCCATTTCACCCTACAGGGTCGGATGATCCCCCCTCATGATGAGTGTTTGGTCCTCGCCAGGCCATACTTATGCATGGCCAGGTGTAGGAAGATCCAGTTTGAATTGCAGGCTAGCTTTCAGCTAGTATTCCTCAGGGTACCGCATGGCCGAGGGTCTGACCCCACCCCAAGGAGGAGCAAACAACGTGGCCTAGCTGGGTGATACTGGGTGAGGCAACGGTGTGCAGTGGCGAGCAATTGGGGGGCTTATGATTGGCTCTGGGAACTGACGTCATTTAGTTTATAAAAGCAGGCTGTAGCAAGGAATAAATTTGAATTTCATAGGAACATCATCACAGAATTCCCGGCTTTATTTTTTTGGGTTTTTTTTTTTTTTTTTCTTTTCGAGACAGGGTCTCTCTGTAGCCCCAGCTGTCCTGGAACTCACTCTGTAGACCAGGCCGGCCTTGAACTCACAAAGATCCGCCTGCCTCTGCCTCCCAAGTGCTAGGATTAAAGGCGTGCGCCACCACGCCCGGCTTCCCGGCTTTATTTTTATTAATTATTGCTCGTGTACAGGCCAAGGTAGGCCTGCATTTTGTTCGGGTGGCCACTGGGTTGGAAAAAGGTGCCCTGGGCTGGAGAGATGGGGTTAAGAGTGCCGACCGCTCTTGCAGAGGACCCGGGTTCGATCCCCAGCACCCACATGGCGGCCGAGAGCCGTCTGAAACTCCAATTCCAGGAGAACTCCAGTTCCAGGGGAATCCGACACCCTCTTCTGGCCTCCGCAGCATTGCACAACATGGGTGCATAGACTTGCATGCAGACAGTACATTCATACACATACGGAAATAAATAAAATAAAATAAAATAAAAAAGAAAAAGGTGCCCTGCGGACCACCAATCTGGGTAGCTGGTGTTGTGAGTGGACATAGGCTGAAGATAGGCCATCATCCATCAGCCTGAAATTCCTGTCCAGGGTTCAGCAGTCTCTGGGCAGGTGGGAAGTCACAGCCAAGAGTGGAACACGTGTCTCATGGGTCCAGGCTAAGGGCCCAAGTTGGAAGTACCGCTCAGGCCGGGCTACAGGAAGTAGCCGGCTGGCCTCTGCACCGAGGGTTCAGCTCCCCACAGTGTCCACAAAGCGGGCACTGTGTTCCTCTTCCCCTTAGCAGGACCACGTGGTCCTGTTCAGCATAAAAAGAAAGCTTCCCACAGCCAGGTGTCCGTCTGTTCCTCCAAAGACCCAGTGACATACCATCATGTTTCCCCAAAGTCGTGTCTTAGTTTTCTCCAGATAATGAAGCTAGTCCCTGCAGACTTTGGGGCTTCGAGTACAGTTGAACACTGGGAGTCCAAGGTCACACTAATTCCTGGCAGGACAGTGTCATCCCCTCTGGGTCCTCATGCAGCTTTAAGGAGAAAGTGAGTTTCTGATTATCTCTCCTTATAAGGGCCCTGACCCTGGCAGCCTTAGGTCCCACCCTTGAGACCTCATCTAACTGTTAATGGCTTCCTTGCAGCATGAATTTCAGGGATATGCATTCAGATGGTCACAGTGTGTGGTTCTCCACAGCTTGTGAGAACCCTGGGTCTGACCTGGGCTCTCTGTGGGACATTGGACATGAGCCATCTCTGCCACACTTAGCAGCAACATGATTACCGTGTCACGTGGCCCCATGTCATTCACAGGGAAGCCTGGCCTGCAGCGGGCCCTTCCCCATGCCAGGCCTTGGCCACTCTTCAATAGTTAGAGCATGAACTGTGCTGCCTCTAGGGCCTGAGCTGGTCTCTAGATGCCAGTGTCATCTGTCACCATGCCAGGTGCTGAGATAGCTTTATGGCTTCTTTATGACAATGCCCTTGACTACTAGCCTCTGGAATTGTTCAGTGCAGGGCAGGCCTCAGGATATGAGTTCGAAGTCATCATAGCTGGCTGAGTGAGCATCAGGCAAGGGACTGTCGTCACCTGAGGTACCACCCTTGATGCTTGCACTGAGCCCTCTTGTGCAATAGGACCAGTATCACCCATTGAGGAAGAGGTTGGATGCCAGGCTTTGAAGAATCCTCAGATGGCCGAGACAGGAGTGTGAAGCCTACTCCCAGCAGGACTGAAGTACCACAGCTGCTGCCAAGTGGGATGTCTTTTATGCAAGTTGGTAGACAGATGGACTGTGCGTACAGCACTGCTGGGAGGATGCCCTGGGGCCACATCAACCTGAGCAGCACAGCCACATCAGCCTAGAGGCTGGGATTTGACTGCTGGGTGGCATGCTCTGTTACCCTTAGATTTGTCCT
Source organism: Rhizomys pruinosus (assembly GCA_009823505.1). Classification (NCBI taxonomy): domain Eukaryota; kingdom Metazoa; phylum Chordata; class Mammalia; order Rodentia; family Spalacidae; genus Rhizomys; species Rhizomys pruinosus. Next base: position 971,604 of record VZQC01005317.1, on the reverse strand, counting down.
GCTCACAGGGATGGGGCTGATTATTGGATGTGATTAGAAATAACCGCTGAACCCTTGCTCAGGTCCTGGAGAGTTGCTCCACTGTCCTGACCCATGCTAGGTGTGTTGTTTCACTGGCTTGGTTGGGTAGGGCGTGACTCTGTAAGCTTCCCCCAGCCCCCTCACTGCCATAGGTCCTACCTCACAGACCAGGGGTCTACTGTGGGTCGTGAACCAACTGCCAAGGACACGTTCAGGCAGAAGAAAGACCATTCCCACAGGGAGCACAATGAAGCCTCAGATCCAAGGTGTCTGTCCCAGCCCTAAGCCTTCAGTGTGCACTGTTACAGTGGGTACCTGGTGGTGGGGCCTCACTGTACATCTCCTCCTGGCTGCTTTTCAGGTTCTGGCTTTCTACTGGGGCAACTCCCTCAACCTGTCACTCCCCTAGATTTACTTTAGGTACAAGTTGACAGCTGGTATCCATTTTGTTATATTAGCCATCTCTGACACTCCACAGATTATGCCTCATGCCCTGGGCCTACATTCGTAGCCTCCTGTCTAGGTAAGAATCAGCTCTGTCATGTTAGGATCTAAATCTCCATCTCCATATGTGACACCCCCTTGACTTGTTACAGAGGCTGATGTCCTGACTGTTATCAACCACATGGTTCACATAAACCGTGCACATGTCTTCCTGAAGATTTCTTTTGGAGACAGGTTCTTATGTTATAGTACAACCCAGCCCAGAACTCTCCATATAGAACAGGCTGGCCTTGAACTCATGACAGTCTTCTTGGCTCTGCCTCCTGAGTGCTAGGTTCACAGGTATACACCCTCATGCCTGGCTTTCCGGGACTTTGATTCATGGTTTATCCAGTCTACTGTACTTTGGACTTTTCAAAAACAGTCTAAGTGCTGGAAGTCCACTTGGAAATGCCACTCTACATCAGAGAATTCTATACCTAGCCCAACAAAACATCGTAATGCTCACGTGGATAGTGGGGTGACAGTGCTTCAGAAGAACATCCTTCCCCATGAAGCCATGGTCAAGATGTGCCTCACCAACAGGACAGAAGAGATGGTGACAGGGGGAAGGGGCTGTGCCAGTTCTTACTGCTGTGCTCTAACACCAAGACCCAGCTGGGTGTGATGGCACATGCCTTTAATCCCAGCATTTTGAAGGCAGAGGCAGGCAGATCTCTGTGTGAACAAGGCCAGCCTGGTCTACATAGCAAGTTCTAGGCCAGCTGGGGTTATAAGGAGACCCTGTCTCAAAAAGACCAAAAAAAAAGAAGAAGAAGAAAGTAAAAAGAAAACAACCACCATGACCCCAAAAGCAACCTATGGAAGAAAGAGTTTATTTGTGTTTACAGTTCCAGAGGGGGCGTCCCTAACAGCAAGAGGGTATGGCAGTAGGGCAGGAAGCTAGCTGATCACATGAGAGGACAAACTAGAAGTGGGGTAAGGCTATAAACCCTCAAAGCCTGGCCCCAGTGATGTGCTTCCTCCAGCAAGGCCCCAGCTCCCAAAAGTTCTATAGCTCCCCAAGTACCACCACCAGCTGGGGACCAAGTGTACAATTACCTGAGCCCACAGGGGGATGTTGGTTAGTTACCCCACCACAGAGGCTCTCTCAGAAGAGATGGAAGGTAGCCCCCTGACTCCCAGGATAAGTACAGAGCAGAAAGATCCTGGAGTGTCAGCCCTGCGTCTGGGGTAGAGGGCTACGACCCAGTGTGGAGCAGGTCAGAAGATTCTGTAGTGTTATTAGCCCTGTGAGCCCAGTACCACGGGGCCTTCAGGACCTGTTGCCTCTGGCTATGAAGCAGGCACAAGCAGGATGAGAGCCATGGCAGCTTTGGGGAAAGCCAGTTACAGATGATCACAGTGTGGGTGTGTAGAATGGGTGTTGTGGAATGGTTGTTTCCTCCAGGCGTGACATGACCAGGATCAGTATGAAGCAGGCCATTGGGACCCACAGGAGTCTTTGGCCTATAGTCCTAGTGACAGAATAAACAGTACAGCGATAGCAGGTCTATGGTACTGGGGCTGCTAACCTTCCCTTGTGGAAGGAGAGAGGAGGGCCCAGACGCATACCTGAGACTCCAGCCACTGCACCCTCCTGCCAAGACTGCATATGGTCTTGGGGGTCCTAGGCTGACCTGGGGCAGGCCTTTTTGGAGGCACAGCTCCCCAGGAGTCAGCCACACTTCCATAAGCAACGCCAGGACCTGCTGGATCTTTCTTTGTTCTGTCCAAGCCTTAAAGTCACGTGACAGGTACGGCAAGTCCCCCAGAAGTAAAATATCTCAGAGGCGGAAGTGAGTCTTTGGATTCTGCACCAGCAGAGCTGGCCTGGAGCCTCTTGACTCTGCTCAGGTGGAGGGAGAGTGAGGTCCAGGCTTGTTGCTGCCCGCCCCACCCCCAACCTCTTAAACCACATGCAGACAGCCAGGTCCCTATAGTTGCAGACTGGAAAGAAGGAGGGAGAGGAGGCCAGGACAAGAAGAAGGGTACAAAGTTAGAGGAGAATCTGGGGAGTCCCTGGTGTGGGATGGAGAATTTTTTTTTTTTTTTTTTTTTTATTGGGTCTTTTCGAGACAGGGTCCTCTTCGTAGCCCCCGCTGTCCTGTAACGCACTGTGTAGACCCGGCTGGCCTTGAACTCACAAGATCCACCTGCCTCTGCTCCCCAAGTGCCAGGATTAAAGGCGTGCGCCAACCACGCCCGGGGGATGGAGAATTTCTTTTATACTTTATGAGGACTTGGAGAGAGTAAGCTAGCTGGTTAAGTATTGACTGCTCTTACAGAGAACACCGGGTTCGATCCCCAGCACCCATCATGGCGGCTGAACCTGTCTGTAACTCCAATTCCAGGAGAACTCCAGTTTCCAGGGGAAACACGCTCTCTATTCTACCTCCGCGGCACGGCACCATGGTGCACACCGACCTGCATGCAGACAGTACATTCAATACAAATAATAAATACATAAATAAATAAACATCTTTTTATTTAAAAAGACAAAAAAAAAATTCTGCAGGCCCTGGGGCTGGAGAGATGGCTCATCGGTTCAGAGCACTGGCTGCTCTTGCAGAGGACCTGAGTTCAATTCCCAGCATCCACATGGTGGCTAACAACCTCTCATAACTCCAGTTCCAGGGGCTCTGATGCCCTCTTCCGACTTCTGAGGGCATTGCACGATATGAGTATACGTACATATAAGCAATACACTCATACAAACGAATAAATAAATAAATAAATATATTTTTCAATAATTTTATTTATTTCTGTATGTGTATGAAGGTACTGTGTGCATGGGTTTGTGCGCCGTGTCATGCAATGCCGCGGAGGTGAGAGAGGGTGTCTGATTCCCCTGGAACTGGAGTTCTCCGCAGAATGGAGTTTCAGACGGTCTCGGCCACCATGTGGGTGCTGGGGATCGAACCCAGTCCTCTGTAAGAGCAGTCGGTGCTCTTAACCGCTAGGCCATCTCTCCAGCCCCCAATAAATATATATTTTAAAACCTCATGAGGCTCATTTGTTAGGATGCATTATCCATTAATGAAGAGTGAGAACTTAACTTTGTTTTGATTTCTTTTGCTTTTTGGACTTACAGCCTCCTGTGTCTGTCGTTCCCCAGCCCTCCAGTGCCTATGACAGGGATGACAAGCAGCCTTGTGGCAGCTCTGGAGTTGTCCTAGACTATCCAGAGACCCAAGTAACTGCAGAGCATGCAGAAAGTGAGGCAGGAGGATGAGACTACACTGCAGCTGGTCCTACAGGGCGAGACCCCTGGGATACATCAGTGTCTTGTTTTGCTGACCCAGGTGAGAAAGTTGCCAGAGGATGTCCCCCGGGAATTCTGGCCTGTGCAGGTTGGACTCTGCGCTTAGCTTTTGGGCCTGAAGAATTTCTTCCTGTTTTTTCCAACATTAAAAGGCAAAGTCAACCCGTATCCCATTCTCCCAGGATAGACGTATACCTGAGGCCTGTCCATATGCAGTAATGAACCTTAGGTACTATATGTCAGGTTTTGGCCCTCACTCAGGGTAGCTGGTGACTGAGGTGGTCCTTGGCAAGTCTCCAGAACTCTAGTGCCACAGACCACAGGCCATTCTTCCAGGATAGTGTGCCCAAAACAGGAGCACGCTGTAGCCCTTCTTGCTATGGGTTTAGGGTTCTTGGCTGGGACAGCATGCCCAAGGGCCTCTCAGTCTCATCGTGTCTCTAGGGAATGAAGGGCATCCTGGGTCTCCCGGGGCCCAAACCATCTCCAGAAGCCAAATTTTCCTGAACTCCCTGGAGGAATTTCTTAAAAGACATTTTCGCTAGCCGGGTGTGGTGCACAAGCCTTTATCATTTGGGAGGCAGGAGGCAGGCGATCTTGTGATGGCAAGTCGGCCTGGTCAACAGAGGCAAGTTCCAGGACAAGCTGGCGCGTACAGGGAGGACCTGTCTTGAAAGAACCAAAAAAAAAAAAAAAAAAAAAAAAAGACATTTTCTGAGGTGTGGGGGTGCTCAGCAGTTAAGAGCACTGGCTGCTAGAGACCCAGGTTGGATTTCCAGCACCCAGATGGTGGCTAACAACCATCTGTAACTCCAATTCTAGAGAATCTGATACCCTCTTCTGGCCTCTGTGGGCTTTGCATGACACAAGTACAGTTATTTACATGCAGGCAATATACTCATAGAGACAGATAGAGATGTGTGTGTGTGTGTGTGTGTGTGTGTGTGTGTACTATTTCTGAATGTCTGAAAGGGAGGGACTCGTCTTCTTGCATGTGGGGCTGTGGGAAGCAGAGACTCTTGTGTCTTGTGTCTTTCCCGCTGTAGCCTCTCCGCGGTCCACATGGGGAGAGGGCACCACCTGCTGGCATCATCTTAAATTGCAGCTCTGTTCTCGAGACTTGGGCCCCAAAGACCATTAGAGCAGGAAGCCAGGGTAACAGCTGTTTGGTGGATTAGCACCCTGGGCGAGTTTAAGTGTAACGGCCCTGGGAATGATGTAAGGTGCTCAGGCAAAAGAACTACCATCTTCAGCCAGGGCTTGAGCCCCACACTCTGGTGTCCTAGCAACCTCCTGTCAGGGCCCTAGGGATGCTTTGCTTTGAGTTTGATGTTGCTGGGCGGGGGGGGGTGGGGACATGACCTGGGCTGTGTGTCTCTGTCAACTTCCTGCTGGGCCCCCTGGCTTCTCTCCAGGCCTTATCCGTCCTGTCCAGTCTGCCCAGTTTTGTGTTTCAGAAGCTACGGGCTGGGACTCGGATCCTGCAGGTACTGTCTCCAGGCGCCCACTGGGAGTACCCCTGGTAGGGGGAGATGCAGGAGGGGCCAGGAGCTGAGCTGGCAAGGAGAGCTGGGGAAGGGTCTGGAACAGGCTGGAGGTAAACCATGGACACCTTGGGTGGGCGCACTGCGGGTGGAGGGTGCCCCCTGCGTGTCCCAACAGCTCCCCAGGTGGGGCAGTGCCCTAGACCCTCCTCTGCTGTGTCTCTCCTCCTTCACTCTCAGGGCCCAGGGGAGTGGAGGAGAGCCCCAGGTGCACCGCTGCTCTGCCCACAAGCCCACATGGGGCGGCAACACAGGTGAAGCCTCTGGTGCTGAACACCCCCCCCAACCTACAAAGGGATGAGGGGAGGAGTCACAGAGTTTCTCCGGCAACCCCTGCGCAGGCCTTCCTCCCTCCGGGCCTGGGTTCTCTCAGGCACCACACCCCTCCTGCTTCCAGGCTCTGCTTCCCACCTGGCCTTCTGGTGAGCACCTGGGAGGGGGTCCCCCCAAAGCCCTCCAGTCTGCCTTAGTTCCTTGGGGGGAGGGGAAAGGTAGGACCCAGCAGGGGCAGGGAGAGGGAGCAGAGCAGGCAGGAGGAGGCGTAAGCTTTTCAGCTTCCGTCCTGCACCCCTCCTGCAGTCTGCTCTTTCTCTGGGCTCAGGCTCCTCTGGTGGGGACACCCTCCACTAGACTGCACGTGTCAGCTGGCCGCACCGTGATTGACCAGTCCAGCTGGAAGTGTAGCCCCCGGGGTCTGCGTTAGCACACAGAGGCAGCCCTGGGTGGAAAGCCAGCGGTGTGCCTCCCAGACCCCCATTTGAACCCTTTGGGGAGGGGTGAATGCATGTGCCCACAGGCTCATTTTACAGTGGTATCCTCTGGCCACCAGGGAGCTGGTGGATGACAAGCCCCTGGCCCCCAAGCTCCAAGGGCTGCTGACTCTGGGAAGGTGTGTGGAAGGTGGATCTCTGCCCTTCCTTGTGTGACTGTGAGGGACCATGTTTTCTCATGGTTTGTGGTGGGAGGTTGAAGGTCACCTTGGTGATGTGCTCCAGGTGGTGGCCTGCTTGAGCTGCTGTTGTCCATAGTAGCTGAGGACCACCAGATGGGACCTGGATGTGCGGCACAGGGCGGTAAGGAGGTCTGGAAGGCTTTTGCCGCCTCTTTAACGGGTCCTTGCTGGCAGTCTGCGTGTGAGGATTTTCTCGTTGCCTGCATTCAGTATGGTCCCTGGCCAGGCATCTCTTGCAGGGCTGGGAGTGTCTCCCAGGCTTTATTGAGGGTTGCTTAGCAGAGGGGCTTTGCAGGCACTGGGCCCAGTCCTCCCAGCAGCTGTTCCTGCATTTCCCGCCAGCCACCCCTCTGAGAGGACGGCTGTTTGTCCCCTCAATTTATCTGCCTCATCTCCACCTTTCAGCACCTCCATCTGCCTTCCTCAACAGCATCCTCCTCCCAACCCTCCTCCCAACGGTCTTCCCAGATCACCAGTATTGTGCCGCTTTGTTCCCACCCCTGCATCTGCCACCTCTGTGTGCCTCTGTCCTCTGGGACTCAATACCAGCCTGTGGCATCAGTGTGCTCCCTGGTGAGCCGTCTGTGTTGGAAGAGGCTGTGGAGCTGGAAGGCAGGCTGTCCAGATTCAAAAGTGTACCTCAAACCTCCTGGCCACAGAGCTGGCTGACAGTGTGTGCATGTGTGTGTGTGTGTGTGTGTGTGTGTGTGTGTGTGTGTGTGTGATGCACAGAATGTATTCTGTGTGTGATGTGTGTTGTGTGCCATGGAGAATTATGCCTGTTATTCCCAGGTGTGACCTGCTTTAGTCCTCTTAGGGCTGGATGGCTGCGGGGGCTTCTGTTGGGGCCCCCAAGGTCCTGTTCCTTTTCCTGGGCATCAGCAAGCCTGGTGTCCTCAAAGTAGGGCAGTGGCTAGTGGAGGTACTGATTGGGCTGCAGCACCCAGGCTGGGCAGTCATATTGGCAGTTGGGTGCCATGCCAACTCCAGGACGCTAGCCCTGGGTCACTGTTGCTGTGGAGTTAGCTATGGTATCAAACCCCAGGGCCCCCCAGGGTGGTGGGTGTGGTGCCCTGCTCCCCTTCACGGTTCGCTGACTGGCCCATCCTGCTGGGGGTTTGCTATTCTAGGGAGGAGGTGGTGAGAAGTAAACAGTGCAGCTAATTAGAATCACTGGCAGCTTCCAGAAGGAAGCCCCTCCTCACCCACTGTCGCTAGCCAGCCCAGACTGCAGCTAGGCATGACACATGCTGCCAGCTGGGGCCTATGTGCTTTTCACAGTTGCAAAGGCTGGGGAGGGGCCTCCTGGGCTCTGCTGCAGGGGAAGTGGCACTCACAGCAGAGCCTGTGGTCTGTGGAGGAACCAGACAATGGCTTCTGGGCTCTGAGGTAGACTGGGATTTTTTTCCTACTCTGTCCCTGCCAGGTGAGCACCTCGTAGTCCATGCTTCTTGTGACTTCCCAGGAGCCCTGCCAAGAGGGAACGGAGGAGACTCAGGCCCAGAGCTCTGAGTGACTTGCCACCGGCAGGGGTCCCTGTCTGCTGGCTTTTCCTCCTGTCCTTCCCCTGTCAAGAAGCCGTGCCTCAGGTGAAGCACCACATGGGGTGTGGTAGGTTGTGGGGCAGGCTTACTGGACCTTGAACACGTGACTTGGTCCCTCTGGTATAGTGGGCTTCTCACAGGACTGTCAAGGCATGGCCCAATGTCAGAGCCATCTGTGGCTAGCACAGTGCCCAGCCATACAGGGGGCTCCATGGTGAAGGCTGGGAGATGGTTACACCAGAGCACAGCATGAGAGAGTGGTGCTCATCCCTAAGGGACCATGTGTAGGAGGTACGGCAGGTGGCAGCAGTGTGGGGTCCCAGCCCTAGGGAGGGGAGAGGGAGGTGGCGGGAAGGATGGGGAGGTTGTGTGGCCTCAAGAGCTGGGCTGGTGCTTCTTTTTTTTTATTATTAATTTTATTTATTTCTGTATGTGTATGAATGTACTGTCTGCATGCAAGTTTGTGCACCCGTGTCGTGCAATGCCGCGGAGGTCAGAAGACGGTCTCAGATTCCCCTGGAACTGGAGTTCTCCTGGAATTGGAGCCTCAGAAGGTTCTCAGCCGCCATGTGGGTGCTGGGGATCGAACCTGGGTCCTCTGTAAGAGCAGTCAGCGCTCTTAACCGCTAGGCCATCTCTCCAGCCCGGCTGGTGCTTCTTATGGGCGGAGGTGGAGGTGAGCGCCAAGGAGCTGAGGAGCAGTCGGGAAGGGTGTAGACCTCTAGAGCCCTGCAGCTGGACTCCAGGTTGGCTGAGACACTGGTGGGAACAAACACAGGACTGGCATGTGTGGGGGCCTGTGTGCGCCTTGACCTGGGCTGTGTTTGCTCAGTGGTCAGAGGCTTGCTGCTGGCTACCCTGTGGCAGAAACAGTGCAGAGTTCTGTTCTGCTAGCTGGGAGGGTAATCCTGGGGCAAGGGCGGGGCAGCCTTGGGCTAGACTCCAGCAGGGCCACCTTGACTTTGGAAAGGGACTGTGCTCCAATTTGGAGTTGCAGCTGAGGCCTCTGGGGTGAGCCCGGCCTTTGAGAAAGGCAAAGTGACAGCTGCAACTCTGTGAGCTGTCAGTGTCACGGCAGAGGGGGACCCTGAGGGGTGGCGACTGCCAGCCCGCACAATGGCAAGGCAGAATAGGGGGGGGGGCGCCTGCAAGATGGTGCTGCCGCTTTGCCCAGTTGGGTTTCATTTTCCTATTCACCGGGCATTTATTTTAATAATTTTGTGTGAGTCAACGGTAAAGCATTCTCTCTGACCGCTCTGTCCTGTGTATGGTGTGGTTTCTTCCAGATAAGTCTGGCCCCAGGTAGTGGAGACAGCTCAGCCCCTGGGCACCTTCCAGTGGCCTGGGAGGCAGGGCTGCTGTATGAGGAATCCTGTCTCCCCTGCTTAGAAGCACCCTGTTCCTCTGCCTCTAGGGGTACAGAGCAGGGAGGCCAGGACCTTGCCTGTTCCTGGGGCCAGGACTTTGGAGGTCGGACGGTTCTGAGGCTGCAGGGCTGGCCCAGACCTGTGGCCCGGGTTCTGCAGGCAGCAGGGTGGGGAATCAGCTAGCAAAAGCCACAGAGGAGTCTTCTGGCTTGTGGGGAGGGGGACTCTCTGGAGCAGGGAAGCTGGAAGAAGAGCTGGCTAGGCTCCCAGGGTGCTGTGGGAGGCCCGTGGTCTCCTCTGTTGTGATGTCCCAGACCTGCTTCCTAACATACAGCTGTCTAGTATAATCCTGGCTGCTGCCTCATCCTAAGTCATTTGTAGCATTTACTAGAAAGCTCTAGAAGGCCTACATGCTTTCTGGACATCTAAGAATACCTGATGACACCCTGCAGTCACCTTTCAGGGACTGCTGATTTCCTGCAAATGTCATCAAAGAACACACAGTGAGGTCTGCCCATGAGAGCAGGTAAACCCCGGCAGGGCCAACACCAGGAAAGGGCAGACAAGGCAGAGCCAGATGATTCTGCCAAGAGGCCACACCAGGTGTCTGGGTCTTCATGTATGTCCAGGGCCCTGGGGCTGGACTCTGGGTCCTGCATGTTCTATGCCAGAATATCCTAATTGGAAGGGAAGGCCCAGGAGCAGATGGGGTGCAGGTCTGTCCTTGGAAAGGTATATCCAGAGATTTGTGCCCCCTTCCCTAGGTCAGACACTTTAGAAAAAGCCTCAGGGCTGAAATATACCTCGGCAGTAGAGGTCAAACCAAGGAAAAGAAAAGCCTTGGGTGTTCTCCAGGCTGCCTAGACTTGGGAGTCTTTCGTTTTCTGGGGACGCTTGGGAAGGAAAAGGCCCTTTAGGGAAGCCTCAGCTTGGTAGTGTTCCCAGTGTTCCCTCCCCAGCTATCAGGGGGTGCTGAGGCCGTGAAAGCTCCCAGGAGCTCGCAGTCCTCAGGGTGGGGTGTGGTCCTGGAGTTTGAGACGACCTGACTGAGAGTTGGATTTGAGTCCTCCGTCCTTGGGTCCTCCGTCCTTGGGACCATGCTGAGCACAGGGTGGGCCGACCACAGAGCCCCTGTCCTCCCAGATCATGCAGGTGGCCTGAAGCTTCTTGACAGCTGTACGCTCCCTAGAGCGTGAGGGTCCCCCCAGGATGCTGGCTGGAGTCACTGAGTGACACGGGGTTATTATGCTGTCATGGGCCACCTGGAATTCTCTCCCACCCATGAGAGGCAGCTTATCAGGAAGGCCCTCCGCCATTGTCTGCCCAGGCCTGGCCTGTACCCAGTGTCTCCACCCATCTTCGATGATCGTCCTGAGGACCAAAGAACCCACACTGGTCAGCACCTAAAATAGAGCAGTGGCCAGTCTGTGATGGGTGCCGAACGATAGACCTTCAGGCCACCATGTGACTGTGCTTTTAGACTCAGGCCCCCAGGTGACAGGGCTCGGCCTCTGGACCCTTCTGCCTTGGGCCCACAGCTGTGCTAACTCCATTAATGAGTGCGCTGCCCACTGCCCTGAGGGTAGGCTTGCAGACCTGCCCCAGAGATAGCCAGGAAGAGGACCTGTTCTCCCTCAGGACCTTGGGGAGAACGACCAACAGGAAGGCTGACACTGAGCCCAGGTCTCGTTTGTGTGGGCACAGGCAAGCATGCCAGCACTGCCGGTGGCCCCACAGTCACCTTCCCCCAGGGGGCACCACCTTGGTGGGAGGTGGGAAGATGCGGAGGTTGAGTGTAGGGATCCCAGACTCAGGTCTACTTGTGCCTTTGGGCCCGGCCTCTCCTAGCCTCAGTTTCCCATCTGAGCGTGGTACCTACCTCAAGGGAGTATGCTCAGGATCTAAAGGAAACGTCAGTGCGTGTCCAGGTGGCGGGGGCGGGAGCATTATTGGTCTCTCCTGTTTCTCTGTAAGGTAGAAATGGGAGCGAAGGGCGCAGAGGTGCTGGGGCCCCATCTACGACGCTTTGTCGGCACTGCTGGATTCTAGTCTGACTGGCTGTGTTGTCGCTCTCTCTAAGGAAAGATGTGTTATATCCACATGCAACCAAGGACAGCCTCCTGGCTTCGCTGAGGTGGCCTGGGCTCTCCCAGAACCTGGGTAGACTTCGGGCAGTTCCCTACGTGACTTGGTCCGATTCCATCAAGGAACCAGACCTCAACATGAAGGCCTGCAGCTTTCCCATGTGGTCTGGAGATTCGTACGTGAGGGATGGGGACAGCTCCGTATCATCCGGCCGCCTCTCTGGCTCCTCGGGAGGCCACGAATCATGTGCGCCTTTCCACGGGCCCTGGAAGGAGAGGCCACCTCTGGTCCTGGGACCCCAGCGTCAGCCTAGGAAGAGCAACCCTCGTCTGGAACAGTTGAAAGACAAGATCCGAGCCCAGGCACAGTGGCAGGCTAGCTGTGCCTCCCTGGGTACCTCTGTTCCGTCCAGTGCCTCACGCCTCTACAGGGCCTCCTCCACAAAGCTTCGACGGAAGACCCCCAAGGTGACAAGTACTCTTCCAGCACCCACATATTCAGGTCAGTGGCTACTTTGCTCAGTGGGGGTGGGCCACAGACTGTGGGAAAAATGGAGGGTAGGTGGGATGGGAGTGGTTTGCACTGACTGCGGCTGCGGCTGAGGCACTTGACGATTAGCTTCTTTTATGGTCTTTTTGAGACAGGGTCTCCCTGTATCCCCAGCTGGCCTGGAGCTCACTCTGTAGACCAGGGTAGCCTTGAACTTACAGAGATCCACCTGCTTCTGCCTCCCAAGTGGTGGGATTGAAGGCGTGTGCCACCACGCCTGGTGAGAACAGGGAGCTTTATGCCCCAAAGGAGTTGAGGTCTGGGAGGTTGGTAGAAATCAGGGGAGCATCTGAGCTGGGCTTAGAGTGAGGGAGACTCATTGGCGATACCCCAGAGATGAGAGGGAGGGAGCCTTGGAAGACATAGATGCAGTGCGAGGTAAAGATGTCCTAGGTATGAGGTCTGTGCTTTGTCTCTGTAACCTTAGGGCCGGGTGGGGTTTAAGCAGGCCCTGGCACAGTCTGGTGCAAACTGCAAAGCCAGTGTGGGTTCTGAAAGTCCTGCCTGCTGCCCCCTAGCAAAGATTTTTCTGGAGAGGAAAGGGGCAGTGTGGCAATTAGACAAAGGCCTCATCGCCTCTTGTTGGAGCGATGCTAGGAACTTGGCTGCTTAGGTGTCTCAGGAGGAAAGGGGCTGTTTTCTAACCATAGCTTTTTTTTTTTTTTTTCTTTTTTACAAAACCATGATGAAGGGCTGGAGAGATGGTTCAGTGGGTAGGAGCACTGGCTGCTCTTGCAGAGGACCCAGGTTCAATTCCCAGCACCCACATGGCAGCTAACAACCTTTCCTAACTCTAGTCCCAGGGCATCTGACGCCCTCTTCTGACCTCCATGAGCATTGTACACCACCAGTGCACTCATAATATACATGCAGGCAGAACACTCCTACTCATAAAAAAAAATTAAAAGACCATGGTCAAATACATGTGATATAAATTGGTTACCGCTGGGTGTGGTGGCCCACACCTTTAATCCCAGCACTCAGGAGGCAGAGGCAGATCTCCGTGAGTTCAAGACCAGCCTGGTCTACATAGTTTCAGGACATCTGGGGCTACATAAGAGACCCTGTCTCAAAAAGACCCCCCCCCAAATAAATTGGTTACCTTTACCAGTTAAAATAATTTTATTACATTTATGTATTATATATGTGTGTGTACACGTGTCCTCAGTTGTGGTAGTCAGAAGACAGCTTGTAGGAGTGGGGTTCTCTTCTTCCACCATGTGGGGTACTGGAGATTGAACTCAAGTCCACTGGCTGGCCTAGAACTCACTATATGGACAAGGGTAGCCTTGGACTTACAGTGATCCACTTGATTCTGGTTCCTTAGTGCTGGGATTAAAGGCATGTGTCTCCACACTTAGCCTAAAGATGAATTCATTTTTATTTTCTGTGTATGAGTGTTTTGTCTCCTTCTATGTATGTGCACTATGTGTGTGCCTAGTGCCCACAGAAGCCAGAAGAGAGTATCAGATCCCCTGAGACTGGAGTAACAGATGACTGTGAACTTCCTTGTGGGTGCTAAGAACCAAAACTGAGGGTTAAGAGTGCCGACCATTCTTACAGAGGACCCGGGTTCGATCCCCAGCACCCACATGGCGGCAGAGAGCCATCTGAAGCTCCAATTCCAGGAGAACTCCAGTTCCAGGGGAATCTGACACCCTCTTCTGACCTCCACGGCATTGCACGACACCGGTGCACAAACCCACATGCAGACAGTACATTCACACACATACAGAAATAAATAAAATAAAAAAAAAAGAACTGAGTCCTCTGCAAGACCACCAGGTGCCCCATCTTGCTCCAATCTTTACCATTTATTTTATTTATTTATTTATTTATTTATTTATTTATTTATTTATTTATGTGTATGAATGTATTGTCTGTGTGTAGGTTTGTGCACCCGTGTCATGCAATGCCTCGGAGGTCAGAAGAGAGTGTCGGATTCCCCTGGAACTGGAGTTCTCCTGGAATTGGAGTTACAGACGGTTCTCAGCCGTGATGTGGGTGCTGAGGATTGAATCCGGGTCCTCTGCAAGAGCAGTCGGCGCTCTTAACTGCTAGGCCATCTCTCCAGCCCCATCTTTACCATTTTGAAGTGTTCTGTTTCGTGGCATGGGCCACATTCCTCATGCAGTGATCACCACCATCCTTCTCCAGAACCTCCCATCCTCCAAACCCAACCCTAACAACTTTGTCCCCTCCCCAGCCCTGGCATACTACTCTCTACTTCCTGTCCTTATGGGTCTGATGACTCTGGAGACCTCATAAGAATGGGATTCTGGAGCTGGAGAGATGTCTTAGAGGTTAAGAGCACTGACTGCTCTTGAAGAGGACCTGGGTTCAATTCCCAGTACCCACATGGGAGCTAACAACTGTTTATAACTCCAGCTCCAGGGCATCCAATGCCCTCTTTTTTTTTTTTTTTTTTGAGACAGGGTCTCCCTATAGCCCCATCTGGCTTATAACTCTGTAGACCAGGCTGGCCTTGAACTCACTGAGATCCACCTGCCTCTGCCTCCTGACTGCTGGGATTAAAGGCATGTGTCACCATGCCTGGTTTACAGACAGTTTTTTTTTTTTTGGTCTTTTCAAGACAGGGTCTCCCTGTAATCCCAGCTGTCCTGGAACTCACTCTGTAGACCAGGCTGGCCTTGAACTCACAAAGATCTGCTTGCCTTTGCCTCTCAAGTGCTAGGATTAAAGGCGTGCGCCACCACGCCAGGCAGACAGTTCTTAGCTGCCATGTGGGTGCTGGGAATTGAACCCAGGTCCTCTGCAAGAGCAGTTGGCACTCTTAACCATTGAGCCATCTCTCCAACTCCCCCAATGTCCTCTTCTGACTTCTGTGGGCATTGCATGGCACAGGTGCACCTAGATACATGCAGGCAATACACACACACATAAGATAAAAATAATAAATAAAATATTTTAAAAAGAATGGAATTCCATAGGATGTGTTCTTCTGTAACTTTTTCTCAGAGAAACACAAAGAAGGAAAGAGAATCTGTCACCAGTCCCCATGTGACTTCTCCCATCAGATTGCCCTGGCTAGCCTTTTGGGGGATGTTCCTGTCTTGGTGTTCCATTGCTGTGACAAAATAGCTGAGTAAAACAACTTGGGAGAAGAAGGGTTATTCTGGCTCCTGGTTTCAGAGGCCCGTGGCCACTGGTTCTGAGGACACTGCTCCCGGGGAGGGGTGACCAGACATCTGCTCACCTCAGTTAGGGAACCCACGTCAGAACAAAGTAAGGACACCCCCAAAGTCCCACTTGGGGAACCAGTGAGTTTTGTTGGCATTACTTACAGGAGTATGGGGGTCACTTACAGGAGCAAAAATGACTCAGAGCCAGCTGCATCACCAAGCCCACCCCAGCATGGGTGACGGCGGCCCACAGAACCTGGAAGCCTGGCGCTTGCTGCACAGGCAGCTCGGCAGGTGGAGAGTCTCTTCCAGGAAGCTCAGTAGCTTTGAGCCTCTTCTAGGAAGCTTGCCTGGCCTGAACCTCTTTCAGGCAGCTCAGCATGTCTGGAGAATGTCTCTTAGCAGTTCTTGGGGACAAAGAACGTGTATGTGATCAGTTTCAGGGATATCCTGAGGCAGAGTTGCCTACCTCCTCAGCTTAGGCACAGCTGAAGAACTGTAGCTCACAGTCACCTATAACTCCAGTTCAGGGGATCGGGCACCCTCTTCTGTCCTCCTTGGGTACTGCATGCATTAGTGTACTTACATGCAGCCAAAACACTCGTACACATAAAATAGAAATAAACATTTAAAATTGAAGAATTTATTTATTTATCTACTTATTTACTTATTTATTTATTTTTAGACAAGCAATATGTGTGGGCACATAGGTGTGGAGGTCAGAGCACAAGTTACAGAACTTGGTTCTCGCCTTCCACCATAGGGTCCTGGAGCTCAAAGACATCCTCAGACTTAGTATCAAGCAGTCTTTACTTGCTGAGCCAGCTTGTGTCTCAAGGTTTCCTTCTTGTTGTCTGGATACAAAGCACTTGGCTTTTTTTTTTTTTTTTGGTCTTTTCGAGACAGGGTCTCCCTGTAGCCCCAGCTGGCCTGGAACTCACTATGTAGACCAGTCTGGCCTTGAACTCACAGAGGTCCACCTGCCTCTGCCTCCCAAGTGCTGAGATATTAAAGGTGTGTGCCACCACGCTGGCATGCACTTGGTTTCTTTTTAGTGACTTCAGTCTCTTCTGCCAGAACATCCTCAGCCCCAACTTTACGTTCACCTCTTTTCTGGCCAAACTGCAGGGTTTTTTTTTCCCCCCAAATCTTTCCTCTCTGCCTTTTAATTTAATTTTTATTATTTTTATTTATGTGTGTGTGTGTGTGTCTGTCTGTCTGTGTGAGTGCCATATGTGTACAGGTGCCTGAAGAAGCCAGAAGAGCGTGTGGGAAGCCCTGGAGGTAGAGCTACAGGCAGCCCTAAGCTGCTTGATGTGGGTGCTGGGAATTGAACCTGGGAACTGCTGGTCCATCTCTCCAGCCTGACCTCTCTGCTTTTCCTTCTGATTTTCACTAAGCCTCGCTAAAAGCGAGCAGTACTCCCGCACAGCCTGGACGCTGGGTAGTTGAAGTTTCTTCTGTGAAGTTCAATAATCCATCACCTTTAAACTCAGCCTCACGTGACACAAAATAGAGACAGTTCTCTGCTGCCACATTATATACGTGGCCCAAGGTCCAGTTCTCTACAGAGTCCTCATTCCCACCTGAAACCTTAGGATCAAAGTCTCTACTGTCTGTGCTACTGTTGGCATGCTGGTCTTCTGAACTTCCATCAGTCACCTGTGTGACCAAGAGACAGATCATCTCAGTTATCAACTTGATGAGATAGAGAATCACCTGGGAGGCCTCAGGCAATGGCTGTGGGTGATCATCTCTTTATAAAATATTTTATTATTTGCTGGGCGTGGTGGCGCACGCCTTTAATCCTAGCACTTGGGAGGCAGAGGCAGGCAGATTTTTGTGAGTTCATGGCCAGCCTGGTCTACAGAGTGAGTTCCAGGACAGCTGGGGCTACAGGGAGACCTTGTCTCGAAAAGACCAAGAAAAAAATTTTTTATTATTTTTATGTATATGAAACCAAGGCCTGTATGTATGTAAGTGCACCTGCATCATGCAGTGCCGTTGGAGGTCAGAAGAGGGCGTCGGATCACCTGGAATTAGAGTTACAGGCAGTTGTAGCCACCGTGTGGGTGCTGGGATTTGAACCCAGGTCCTCTGCAAGAGCAGGCAGTTCTCTTAACCACTGAGCCACCTCTCCAGCCCGGATTATCTGTTTTCAGCGTCCGTAGTGGGTGATGTATGTGTCAGCGTGCATACCCTGTTGGTGTGTAGAGGTCAGAGGACAACTTTGTGAAGTTGGTGCTCTCTTCCACAGTGGGCTCTCCTGGCTTGCGCAGCAAGCTTCTCTACCTGCTATGCTATCTCATTGGCCCCAGGATTATTTTGATTAGCTTAATCGAGGCAGGAAGACTTGCTTACTGTGGGTGGCAACATTCTCTGGACTTGGAACCCAGACCATGCAAAAAAAAAGGAAGTGGACCAGTGTGCTGGGCAGGGCCAGCTGCCAATGGACACACCTGTGAAGAGGAAACATCAACCGGGGGAATTTCCCATGTGGAATTATCCTATCGGGTCTGTGAGGCATGCTCTTGATTACTGAGTGATGTGGGCGGCCCAGCTCACTGTGGATGGTGCTGGGCCTGGGTGGGTACTCTTGGGTTGTATGAGAAAGCAGGCCGAGCAAGCGAGACAAGTGAGCCAGTAAACAGTGTTCCTCTGTGGTCTGAGCTTCCGTCCCTGTCTCCAGGTTCCTGCCCTGGTTCTCTTTGATGATAGACTGTGAGCCAGATAAACCTTTTCCCACCCAAGTTGGTCTTGGTCAGTGTTTTATTACAGCAACACAAGGCAACTAGGACAGCCAGCAAGACAGCTCTAGTCGTGGCTGGCCTGGAGAAGCTTCCAGAATGAGATGCTTGTGCTGGCTGTGCTGAGACCGAGGTGGACTCCCAGCCAAGCAAGCTGCTGTGTCCAGATGGCCCTGTGGGGGATAAGTTCAGACATGAGATATTGGGCAGGGGTCCAGTTTCAAGATTTCCAGTGACTGCTGAGCTGGAACTTTGTTCTAGAAATTATTTCACTATGCTTCCGTCCTTCTACTCTACTCCAGGTTTGAGCATCCTGCGAGCAGAACGCAGAGGCAGAGGCAGAGGCAGAGACAGGGTACCTGTCAGCCTGGGGCAGGAGTTCTCCAGTGTTCCCCAGCACCAGACTTCAGGTGAGGGCCCTGGCTTAGACATCGGGACTGATGAGGACATTGAAGATTAGAGAGGACCCTGGTCAGGGGGGGCCTTGCAGGGATTTGAAGTCAGCCTGGCATTCTTTTTAAAGTTTTTTTTCTTAATTTTATTTATTTCTGTATGTGTATGAATGTATTGTCTGCGTGCAGGTCTGTGCACCTGTGTCGTGCAGTGCCGCGGAGGTCAGAAGAGGCCGTCGGATTCCCCTGGAATTGGAGCTCTCCTGGAATTGGAGTTTCGGACGGTTCTCGGCCGCCATGTGGGTGCTGGGGATCGAACCTGGGTCCTCTGCAAGAGCGGTCAGCGCTCTTAACCGCTAGGCCATCTCTCCAGCCCATAGCCCGGCATTCTTGAGAGCCCGGATCCTCAGTCTCTTCTCCTCAGGGGAAGGAATCAAGTCAGGGATGGAGGGCAGGGAGGAACAAACATGTCCTTATCTATAAGGATGGCTCTACCATCCCCTGCACGGGAGAGACCAGGCTCTGTGTACATCCTTATGCCAGCTCCCACCAGGACGCCGTAGCTCCAGATCCCTGCCAGCCCTGAGGCTTCTTTTCCATTTTACAGATGGAAAACAGTTCTCACGGACAGCTAAAGGGTGGGTGGTGGGCCAGAAGACTCCAGGCCCGGGGACAGCTGGGGTTCTGGTCCCTCATGTGATCATCAATGAGGGCGCTTGGAGAGGGGCAGGAGCGGACCTGGGCCCCACAGAGGGCTGTGACATCAGGCACTGCTGCCTCATCTATGTCTGAGGGTGTTGAGATGGGTGCGGCCAGCTGGAGTCTGGCATGCTGTGCTTGTGGACAGGCATGGGGTACACCAATGTCTATAAGCCAGACAGAGGTGGCTTCTGTGAGGTCTTGGAGATCTCCCCCATATCATGTAGACCCCGGGTATCCTCAGCTCTGAGTGCTCCATCCTGGGAGAATAGTGAGAGTTTCCCACGGGAGGAGGAAATAGTGAGAGGCAAGTCCCCTGTAAGGCCATGGCGGGCAGTCAGGGTGAAGGCTGTGCAGCAGACACAGCTATAGGCGTGTTAGGGGAGTGTCCCGGCATGTGATCATGAGGCAGTGATGGATGGAGGAGGGTCTCAGGATGGCCATGGACAGGGAGGGCAGGACTTCCTGGAGCCCAGCTTCACCTGCCTACCTCCCTTCCACCTTCCATGAAAAGTCCCTGCCTGTCTGATGGGCCACTTCCCCTCCCCACCCCAGAGTGGCCACTGGGCTGAGGGTCAAGTTCCAAATGCAGAGACTGCAGCTCTCCCAGGCCAAGTGGCCATCAGCTCTTGGCTGTCCTTCCCGTAGGTTTGATTCTTCTGGAAACAGGCCACACAGGAAAGTCTTAATATTTTTTTTCATGATAAAACACTTATATCATAAAGTTTATTGTTTCAACCATTTATTTTTCTGTCCTTTTGAGACAGGGTCTCCCTGTAGTCCCCAGCTGGTCTGGAACTCCCAAGTAGACCATGCTGGTCTTGAACTCATAAAGCTCTGCCTGCCTCTGCCTCCCAAGTGCTGGGATTAAAGTTGTGTGCCACCATGCCTGGCATCTCAACCATTTCTAAATGCACAGACCATTAGGGGCATTCTGTGTTATGTTGTCACCATCAAGCACAGCACACTGCTTCCCAAGCAGTGCTGATTCCCTAGCCAACCACCGAGCCCTGACTCTCACTACTCTACTTCCTGTCTCTATGGATCTGGGTATGTCACAGGAGAGGTGTCACCATATCCTTCCTCTTCCTCCTCTTCCCCCTCTTCCTCCTCCCCTTTTCCTCTTCCTGCTCCTCTCTTCTTCCTCCTCTTCTTCCTCCTCCTCTTCCTCCTCCTCCTCCCCTTCTTCCTCTTCTGCCTCCTCCTCTTCCTCCTCCTCCTCCTCCCCTTCTTCCTCTTCTGCCTCCTCCTCTTCCTCTTCCTCTCTCTCTCCCCCCCCCTTTTTGGTCTTTTTGAGGCAGGGTCTCTTGGCAGCACCAGCTGTTGTCCTGGAACTCCCTATGTAGACCAGAGTGGCCTTGAACTCACAGAGATCCACCTGCCTCTGCCTCCCAAGCGCTGAGGTTAAGGGCGTGCGCCACCACCTGCCTCCTTCTCCTCTCTTGTTCCTCTTTCTTTTCTTTTTGAAAGCATCTCGCTATCCCAGGTTGGCATTTAACTTGAGATCCTCCTGCTTTAGCTTCGAGAGCACTTTGATTACAGACCTGTGCCATCACACCAGACATGTTCTTTGGAGAGAGCTTGGGTCTTGAGGCCCCTCAGTCTGCAGAGTGGGGTGTGAGAGACCGTGGGAGGGCTGAGGGTGGAGCCAGCATCTCAGACATCCACCGTGGCCTAAGCAGTGTCCTATCCCTCTTACTCGGTTTACTGACTGATTTGATGCTTTCCAGACAAAGCCCAACCTCAGTTGGGCTAACCCTAACCCTAACCCTAACCCTAACCCTAACCCTAACCCAATGGAGTAAGATGGCACCAGAAAGGAAGACCATCCAGAGCTGAAGGACTGGGTCCACCTTAGCTGGTCATGGAACTTGCTGTGGCTTGTTGAAGGGGCTCTGCCCCTCACAGCAGTGTGACATCACCAGTCAGAGGTCGGCCTCTCGGTTTCAGTCTCCACCCTCTCTGGTGGGAGCCTCCTCCTGGGGGAAGTTGCCACACCTGAGTTCCCTTGGGGCTTGGCTCACTCATTCATTCACTCTGCAAACAGGAACCCAGGCCCTAGCGACCAGACAGACCAGCAGGCTGACTCACAGCTCACCTCCCTCTCTTCCCCTTTCCTCTCAGTTCCAAGGACAAGTGCCAAAAGGATCCAAAGTGCTTCTAGAAAAACAGAGGCCCTAAGGTCGCCCGCGCCCTGCAGAGCTGCCCGAGGCAGAGGTGAGGTTCACCAACTGGGGCCCTCCAGTCCTTGATTCCAGCTGCAACAATGGCACAGGGCACTGGGCACACAGCACTCCATCCTGTGCTAATGCTGGTTGCCAGGGCCCACCTGCACTGCAAGGGGCGTAGGGGCCTTGGGATCTGAGATTCCGGCTCACATAAGGCTGTATCTTTACAGCAAAAAGGAAGTTCCCAGGTCTCCAAGTGCTGCCATCTGTCCTTTAAGCTGCTATAGGCTGGAAGGACACGAAACCAGACACACTCAGCACACTGTTCTTGTTATTTATTTATTTTTATTTTATTTTATTTTATTTTATTTATTTATTTATATTTTTTATCAAATCTAGACCCGTGTCCCCCCCACCAGAGCTCATGTATTCTGCCAAACATGCTATTCATTCTTTAGAGCATGCTAGGAAGAGACCAGGGACAGTTGACAGGCTGCCTGCCCTCCTGTCTGAGATTGTTTGCCTGTCTCCGCATGGGTTCATTTAACCAATGCCGGCTTATGATCTAGATTCCAAGTGGAAGCATGCTTGGTGGTGGGTTGAAGGGGTCTCAGCAGATCTCCCCTCTCTAACAGCTCTGGGCCCTGTAAGATGTCTGTCAGTCTTGTCTCCCTCCCTACCCTCCCCCGTGTGGCTGCCCATTTCTTGGCAGGTCATCAGGGACCTAGTAAGTAGCCCTGTGGCTGGCAGGTGGGGCTGGTGTGCTTCTAACTCAGTCACCTCCTCACTGAGCTTGGAGCATCATACATACCCACCGTCCCATCAGGGACTTGCCTCTGCAGCTTACGGAATAAACCCAAGGTCTAGAGGGGTCCCTGGACCCCAAAGCAGGGCCAGATGTGGGTGTGTGGGGTTCACTGGAAGAGAGCCAAGTATAGTCTAGAATGTCTTCAGGGAATTCTGGGAATCAGGTTGATTGGCTTTTCCATTTTGTAGACATAGAAACTGAGGCACAGGGCAGCCAAACTGGCAGAGAGGGCTCAGCTGGACCTTGACCCAACCTGCTTCGACCAGCCCCAGTCCTGTGCCAGGTGTGTCCTGAGGGCATACCTGAGCCTTCATCACCACCACCCCCATCCCTGACTCCAGCTTGGGCCATCAAGAGTTTCCAGGCAGGGTGGTCACTATACACTGGGATTGCAGGACCCTTCCCTTAAGAGTAAAGGGCACACAGGGCTTGGAAGCACTACCCGAGCGAGCTGCTGCTGTGAAGCCCCGTACTCCAGTCCCCGCCCTCCTCTCAATGTGAGGTCATCATCCTGGAGCCACTGGTGTGTGGCTAGTGCACACACATGGCTGGGTTTCTATCTAGCATTGTCAGATTCCCGCCTCCCCTCTCCCAGGTAGAGAACTGTGGTTCCAGCAGAATGAGGGTCTCCCTAGTCCTTGGCACACTCTACAGAGGCTGCTGAGTGAGTCTGGGAAGCTTAGCAGGACCTGGTGACATCAGGCAGACAAGTCTATTCAGCTGGACAGAAGTGACACAGGGGGACGGGAAGGACAAGTGCCACTGGAACCCAAGAACTCGAGGCATTGTGGGACCCCAAGAAGGTTCCAGAAGGTCTCCTGAAAAATGCATAAAATATAACCATTTTCTGCGTCATCCTCTCCTCCATCCCCGGCTTTTTGTTTTGTTTTGTTTTAATGGCTTGCTTGAAAAATGACCTGCCGTCTGCCTGACATGGGGTCAGAGGGCACGCCACTGGCCGCATTTATCATCGCAGTCACCATGTCACCCTGACGATGGTGACCATTAGTTTCTGTCAGTGACGAAGCCACAGCTGGACTAAGGAGAGATGAGTGTGGGTTCAGGGGTCAGAGCCACAGGACTTGGGAATTGGATGAATTAGAAATTTGCTATAGTTAACAAAAAATTAAGTCACAATAGTTATAAAATATTCATCCATCTGGGCCAAAAGAAAATGAAGCCCGATATTTAATTTTAGATTATATCACCTCATTTTGCATTTTTTATCATAGATTAGGTTGGGCTGGAGCTTTGACAGGGCACTTGGGGACTCCATCCATTTCCACAGATTAAAAATCCTCTCGTAAAAAAATTAATTGCCATTAAACTGTTCAGCGGAAGAAAAAAATGTGCCCATCAGGACCCATTTATCGACCAGGACCCCTCTGGTGGACTAATGGGAAGGCTGATGACTGTGATGAAGGACAGTGGGGGCGGCCCTCCCTACAGGGGTCCCCTGGCCCGCCGCCTGGCATCAGACATAGCCTGCTTGTACAGCAGGGTGGCTGTCAAGCTGGCCTGACAGGCCCGGTCAGGAAGCCTGACCTGAGTGGATCTCACCCCACTGAAACCTGAACATGAGCTGCCAGGCTCGGCCTCCACGTGGGCCTCGGCCTCCACCCTGAGCCTGGGAGTCCAGCCTATGTTCCATCAGCATGTGAAGGCAGTAGGGGAACGTGTGGCCCTGTGGGGAGGAGTTGTTAGGTCTGCTCCCCTCTTACAGATAGGGAAGTCAATGTTCAGGGAAGTTAAATTGCTTGTCCTGGGGCCATAGGTGAAAAGCAGTTGGAATTAGCCCAGGTCTGGGGCTATGAGGCCACAGTGTTGACCTCCCCTGGCCTGGGGTCCTGTCCTGCAACAGGACTTCTTAAACTTTCTACATTTGTGATGACTTCTCACCCAATTATATATTTTTTAAAGATTTATTTATTCTGGGCATGGTTGTACATACCTTTAATCCCAGTACTCAAGAGGCAGAGGCAGGTGGATCTTTATGAGTTCAAGGCCAGCCTGATCTACATAGTGAGTTCCAGGCCACATGGAGCTACAGGGAAACCGTCTCAAAAAGACAGAAAGAAAGCCAGGCGTGGTGGCGCACGCCTTTAATCCTAGCACTCTGGAGGCAGAGGCAGGAGGATCTTTGTGAGTTCAAGGCCAGCCTGGTCTACAGAGTGAGTTCCAGGACAGCTGGGGCTACAGGGAGACCCTGTCTCGAAAAGACAAAAAAAAGGAAAGAAAAAAAAAGCAGAGGCAAGCATCTCTGTGAACTCCAGGCTAGCCTGGTCTACACAGTAAGTTCCAGGTAATTCAGAGCTGCATGGTAAGACTGTGTCAAAAAAAAAAAAGACATTTGTTTTTTACTCTATGAGTATTTTGCCTGTATGTAAGTACGTGTACCTCATGTGTGTAGTGCCTGCAGAGGCTAGAAAAGGGTGTCCAATCCCATGGAATTGGAGTTAACAGATGATTATAATCTGTCATGTGGGTGCTGGGAACTGAACCCAGGTCCTCTGCAAGAGCAGCCAGTGCTCTTAACTGCTGAGCTGTCTCTCCAAGTCCTGCTACTTTGATTCTGTTTGTCAATCCCAAGAAGTGCTCCTCAGATACATATGCAGTATAATATGTCAGGAGGATATTTAGGGGCATTTCAGAAACTGTTGGAAATTCTGTCCCAATCTCAAGCTAAAATTCATTTAACAATTCTTTATGAAACTCAAGTCAGCAGCTTTAAAAATCAAACAGAATCCGGGGCTGGATGGAAGGCTCAGCGGTTACGAGGACTGCTGCTCTTGCAGAGGATCCGGGTTCAGTTCCCAGCACCTACAAGGCAGCTAACAGCTGTCCATAACTACAGTTCCAGGGGATCCGATGGCTTCTTCTGACCGAGGGCATTGCATGTCACACTTGCACTTACACACATGCAGGCAATACAGTCATATGCATAGAATAAAAATAATAAAATATTAAAAAAAAAAAACAGAATCTGATCGAGACATATCAACTTCCTACGTTCTGAGGAATGATTGTAGGAAGCGTAACCGCTTTTTATAGCCAAACCATTATCTTTCTACAAGAGCAGGAAGCTTCATATGTAAGTACAAGCCCTGCACTTCATACATGCAATAGTCTGGAATCAAAGGTGAGTTGTTTCAGGGCACTGGTGGTGTGTGGCATGCACAGTGCACAGTGCACCTGCTGTTTGTTCAGAACCAGGGCTGAAGTGAAGTCCTGTGGCCCAACGTGAGTGTTGCCAGAGATGCCTTGGACTCATGATGCATTTGATTCTGAGTTGATTTCTGGTAGTTGTGTATGCAGAAACCTTTTAATGCTGCCAAGTTTCTTACAACCCCGATAATTAGTTACTCAACCCCATTTGGAGTCAAAACCTACAGTTTAAGAAGCTGGGGGCTGGGCGTGGTGGTGTACGCCTTTAATACTAGCCCTTGGAGGCAGAGGCAGGTGGATCTCTATGAGTTCAAGGCCAGCCTGGTCTGCATAGTGAGTTCCAGGCCAGCTGGGACTAAAGGGAGACCCTGTCTCAAAAAGCCCCCCCCCCAAAAAAAAGAAGAAGCTGGGACCTAGAGAGAGCGTGGGCTTGTGGTCTTGTCCCCTTGGAGGTTGTGACTGAATATAGCCCATCCTCTGCCTGAAGAGGTAGTTTCAGGCCTGAGGAGTCACTCAGACTCATATAGGGCTCTTCTTTCCTTTGGCCTGGATAGGCAAATTTTACAACAGTTGTGATTTTATTTTATTTTATTTATTTATTTTTGTCTTTTTGAGATAGCTGTAGCTCCAGCTGTCCTAGAACTCACTATGTGGACCAGGCTGACCTCGAACTCACAGAGATCTGCCTGCCTCTGCCTGCCAAGTGCTGGGATTAAAGGCATGACTTAATTTTTTAAAATGACTGCAAATTTAAATTCATTCAATCCCCAACAGTCAGGGCAGTGGAGGGAGGATTGCTGAAGAGGACTGACTCCGGGGGGGCTGTCTTTAGGGACCAGAATTCTATATGGTCCTAGCTGTGATGCACTATCTATAGAACAGAGCAAGTCCTGGCTGAGCCCGCAGAGGTGTGATTCCAGGCCTCACCTGGGAAAAGAGGATGCATGGGGAGATGGGGAGCCTACCACATGTGTGAGTTGTGTACATTGTGGGTGTGCAAAACATGTGTGAGCACATGAGTATGAGTGAGTGTGTGGAGATGAGTGTGTGGTCATGTGTGAGTTTGAGTGCAAGCCTATGAGCATTTTTGAATGTGTGAGTGTGTGTGTTCATGTGAACAGGCAGGTGCGTGAGCCCAAGGAAATGTGACTGTGTGAATGTATGAGCCTGTGTGTGATCATTGAACATATGTGAATGTATGAGTTTGTGAAAGTATATGAGCCAGTGTGTGAATGTAAACATGCATGAATGTATGGGAGCGCGTGTGTGCACATCTGAATGTAGCAGAAGTCTGCTTTCCCACAAGCCCCTGTGGGTGAGGCTGCAGTGACAGTCAGCCAATATCGGCGTTTGGTGATTGGACTCATGAGGTAGAACTGTGCATAATGACGTTTATATGACAGTGTCTGTTCTTGGGATGTGGTGGTGGTTCGTTTCTACCACCTAGGAGGCCTGGAGCCGTGGCTGCTCACAGGGACTGTCCTGGGCTGCTGCCTGGTTCCTGTTGTTCTTGCTGTCACTGGCTAAGTACGGGCTGTGTACCTGTGCTGAGTGCCTCGCCGTGGAGCTGTTGGAGGTCTAATTGGCCTCTCTACTTAGCAGGACCCCGAGTGTTCACCATCACTGTGAGATGGGGCTTGCCCCATGCTGGCCAGTGACCGAACATCTGGCTTTGTGTCTCATGTCCCACATGGGCCTGGACATGGTCAGTTTGCCTCTGAGCCCCTGCAGGGTGTATGAGATGGTCTCCGGACATGGCGTGGATCCTAGGCAGTGACCTGAAGGCCATGGGTTCTCCTGTGTATTTTCTGTTTAAGATTCTGAGTTGGCCGATGTGTACGCCTGGAGGAAAGGACAAGCTCTGGCGAGGCGGCTGATTGGGCCCCGTCCTACCCTCCCCCGGCTCCGGAGCAAGGCTCCCTCTGCGGAATTAGGTACTTTATGCCTTGGCCTTGGCCTGGTCTGCTTTATTGTAGCATCAGCGGGTGGACATGGAGAAGATTCCTGCCTCCACCTTGCCCAGGAGGGCAGCAACTGAGTAGCCTCTCGAGATATGTTGATATCTAGCGATGAAGGCCAGAATTTGGGAATAATTATCTTTAAAAACCTAAAAAACAAACAAACAAACAAAAACCACCTTATAGAGGCTCTGCTAGCTTCTGGAGCAGGTCAGTCCCTGAGTTTTCTTGAGAGCAGCTGGGAATGGCTACTCCTGTGGTGTGGACAGCTGTCACCCCTCCATGTGGGCTCCCCTCAAGGTGGTACCTATGCCCGAGGGGCCTCAGCATACTGACTAAGAGTGCTGAGGCCAAGAGGAAGCTCGAGAGGCCGAGGTCCCAAGGCCACCCTCTGCTGCCTCTGAGTGGAGGAGTGGAGCTGACCCTTCCTTCAGTGGAGCTGACCCTTCCTCCAGCCCGTGGAGCCAGTGCTCCATCAAACCTTGTCTTTGCAGGAGCTGACATGAAAGCAGCAGCTGGCAAAGGCGCACCTGCCCATACCCGCCTGTCCAGGCCAACCTTTAACTGCAGTGACCAACCAGTGTCCGAGTGCACACCCAGCCTGCTTTCCCAGGATCAGTTAGCAGCAATCCAAGCTGCATTGGCCATCCTACAAGACCTCCGCCAGCAAATCCAGGCTGGGCTGGATCTGGCTAGGCGGCCCAGGGTGGCATGGAAGCCCATACCATCAAAAGTAAAGCCACAGGACCAGGCAGGGATGGGGCAGCAGAGGCTCCAGAGCACCCAGGACATAGCAGACTCCCTCTCCAAGAGTGTGCAGACTGTGCCAGAGGGGACAGGCTCTTCCCTGGACAGGGCTGGGGGCTTTCACAGTCAACAGCACTGGAGCCCACCGGCTGAGTGGGAGTCCCGTCCACAGAGAGCTTGGAGAGCCCAGGGAGAGGACGCCTCCTTCCAGAGACAGGGCAGCCCCACAAAAAACCCACAGTCCTTCTCACAGCATCCCCAGAGTACCCTAGAAGGGCAGATCTATCCACAGAGAGCCTGGGCAGGCCAGGGGGAGGACATCTCCTTCCAGAGGCCCAGGAGTCCCCGAGAAAAGCCACAGTCCTTCTCACTGCGTCCTTGGAGTGCCTTATCAGAGCACATCTATCCACAGAGGGCCTGGGCAGCTCAGGAGCAGGACACCTCCTTCCAGAGGCCTGGGAGCCCCCCAGAAAAGCTGAGTGCCTTCCCTCAGCAACCCCAGGGTGCTATGGCTAGCCAGCCCTCTTCAAAGAGAGCCTGGGAATCTTGTGAGGACTGGGAGATCCCTGGGTACCACCTGTGGAGCTCCTTGAACAGGCCACGTTCTGCTCGCCCAAGGCCCTGGAGCAGCTCTTTTGTGCGAAGGTCCAGCCCACGCAGCAAAGGCCCAAATGCTGTCTCCCTTCCCTCAAAAGCCAAGCAGGCCTGGCAAGCATCTGCTCAGGACTTCCTTCAGAACCCACTAGCAAAGGAACAGGACACACAACCTTGCCCAAGGCTTCGGGGTAACCTAGGCCAGCCGCATAGCCCCGAGTCCTTGCATGACTTCATGCGCAGGAAAGCACAAGTCCGTCGGCAGCAGGCCATAGAACAGAAGGCATTGGCTGCACGCACGCTGGAGCTGCGGAATCAGAGGCTACAGGAGGTGTGCCGGAAGCAGCGAGAAGCCGTCCATGGCAAGGCTGTCCTTTTGATCTCCCAGAGGAGCCCCAGCATTGTCACCTTTGTACCCAGTTCTGCACAGTCTGGGGTATGTGCTGCGTGGGTGGCATGCTGGGGAATCAGCTGAGGCTATTTGCTGCCCTTGGCTACCTACTCCCCACTGGCAAATGGGTGGGTGGATGACCTGAGCCCATGGTCTCAGTCTGGGTAGCTTACTGCTGACTTATATTGGAAAATAAGAACATTTGTGGGCAGTTTCCTGGGAGAGAGACTCCGCCAGGGAGAAGAGGCCAGACGTGGGGCACTTTTGTCCCTGACTGGGGTGGTACCAATGTTGGGAATGTCCATGATTGAACTTGGTTCCCCTCTGGCTGTTTGAGGGAATTCCCACAGACTGGCCCCATGGGTAGACAGGCTATATGGTCCCTTTTGCCTCTGTCACCCCTAATTCTTTGCAACATTCTGAGGATCTAGCCTAAGGCTCTGGGTGGAGGCTGGCATACAGCTTTGAACCTGTGCAATGGGGCTCCGGGTCTTCTGGTCTGGGGCTCTAACTGTGTCCCCTGTGCTTTAGGACCCAGAAGCCCACAAGACCCTGCAGTCACCACTGCGAAAGTGGAGCACAGTGACCTCTGGAATGGTGCTGGGGGACCAGGAGGGCCCAGACAGGTGGGTATGCAGGCAAGGCTGCTCTTTGTTTTAATATTTTATTTATTATTATTATTTTAATTTTTATTTATTCTTATATGTGTATGAATGTACTCTCTGCATGTAGGCTTGTGCACCCGTGTCATGCAATGCCTCGGAGGTCAGAAGAGGGCGTCAAATTCCCCTCTTCTGGAACTGGAGTTAAAGACAGTTTTCAGCTGCCACGTGGGTGCTGGGGATTGAACCCAGGTCCTTTGCAAGAGCAATTGGCACTCTTAACTGCTAGGCCATCTCTCTTACATGTATGAGTGTATTACCTGCAGATGTGTAAGTGCACGCATGTCATACAAGGCCTGTGGAAGTCAGAAGAGGGTGTCAGATCCCCTTGAACTGGAGCTGCGGACTATAGTTGGCTGCCATGTAGGTGTTGGGAATCAAACCCGGGTCCTCTGCAGTACTCTTAGCAGCTGAGTCACCACTCCAGCCCTAAGGTTGCTCTTTCTGAGCACGACTATGTGGAGCCCAGGGTGGATAAACTCTGGGTGCTCCAGACAGTGCATTTGCTTGGAGACTCTCCCTTCTGCTGTCCAAGGAACATTCCATGCTGTGCAGGGCAGGGACTTGGTGGTGACTTCTTTGAGGAGAGAAAGTTATGAACAGAAATGACTGCATGTAACTGCACGTTCCTGTGTGTCTGGGTGGATGTATATGTGCATGTGCCCCATCCTCTGTGTGCTTGTGTGTGTATGTTTGCACATCAGAGGTCAACCTCAGGAGCACTCCACCTTGGTTTTTCAAGACAGGCTTTCACTGGGACCTGGGGCTTGCTGACAGATGGGCCCAGGATCCTCCTGTCTTTAACGAAGGAATTGCAAACATGCACCAGCACATTTGGCTTTTTTTTTTTTTTTTTTGTCTTTTCAAGACAGGGTCTTCCTGTAGCCCCAGCTGTCCTGGAACTCACTCTGTAGACCAGGCTGGCCTTGAACTCACAAAGATCCGCCTGCCTCTGCCTCCCAAGTGCTAGGATTAAAAGCGTGCACCACCACACCCGGCTTGCTTTTTTTTTTTTTTTTAATGTGAGTTTTGGGAATTAAACTCAAGTCCTTATGCTTGTACAGTGGCACATTACTAACTAAGCTATCTCTCCATATATAAATCCATATAAATATATAACTATTATATATGTGTGTATGGTGGGGGAGGAGCAGACACGCCCCAGTGTCCATGTGGAGGTCAGAGAACAACTTTGTGTGGTCACTCCTTCTTTTCCATTTTTTTTTTTTTTTTTGTTTTTTCAAGACAGGGTCTTCCTGTAGCCCCAACTGGCCTGGAACTCACTCTGTAGACCAGGCTGGCCTTGAACTCACAAAGATCCGCCTGCCTCTGCCTCCGAAGTGCTAGGATTAAAGGCGTGCACCACGACGCCCAGCCTTCCTTTCTACTTTTATCTGGGTCCTGAACAAACTCAGATTTCCAGGCTTGTGAAGCAAGAATCCACTATTGGATTGGAAGCCTCTATCCACTGAGCCACCTTGCCTGCTTCCCAAACCATTTTTAAATGCATGGAATGTCAGCCCAGTGGTGTGCAAACACCACCAATCTCTGCCTCCAGTACCCCAAAGGAGACCCCCACACCACAGGCTGCCACCCATTCCCCCTCCCTCAGCCCGCAGAAAGCAGCTCCTGAGCCTTCCTGTCAAGGGTTAATTCAGACACAGGTCTGGCTTCTTTTGCTGGGGATCCCTGCCTTGTGCGTCTCCGTGACAGGCTGTGATAAGTTGCTGATTTCATAGACACCCACCCCCCCAGTACACAGGAGGGGAGGGTGTCCACACATTTTGTTCACCCATGGCATGAGGTTGGGACTCCTGTTGTTAATGATGCTGCAGGACAGTCCAGATCAGTGTAACTCTAAATGCTGAATCCCCCAAAAGCAAAAATCCTGAAAATCTCAGCCATGAAAGATTTAGATTCTGAAAACAATTCTGAAAAAATTAATTTTAAAATCTTTTTTAGGCCAGGCATGGTGGCATACACCTTTAATCCCTGCACTCAGGAGGCAGAGGCAGGTGGATCTCTGGGAGTTCAAGGCCAGTCTGGTCTATATAGTGAGTTCCAGGCCAACTGGGGTTACAGGGAGACCCTCTCTCAAAACTATAAAATAATAATAATAAAATTTTTTAATTAAAAAATTTTGGTCACAGATGTCTGTTTCTGTCTCCTGAGCGCTGGGATTAAAGGCATGCACCACCATGCTCAGCTAATTTAAAATATCTTTTTTAAAAATATTTTTTTAATTTAATTTTTTTTTTATGTGTATGAGCATACTGTCTGCATGTAGGTTTGTGCACCTGTGTTGTGCAATGCTGCGGAGGTCTCGGATTCCCCTGGAACTGGAGTTCTCCTGGAATTGGAGTTACAGATGGTACTTAGCTGCCATGTGGGTGCTGGGGATCGAACCCGGGTCCTCTGCAAGAGTAGTCGGTGCTCTCAACAGCTAGATGATCTCTCCAGCCCCTAAAATATCTTTAAGAGACATACTGGCATTTTCAATGGGAGATTTACTTGAGAGACATAAGACTGGTAGACCATTTCATAGGCCACTTTACACAATAAAATAGACAATCACAGCACAGGCACTTTCGTCAGCTTTGCTCAGGGATGCTCATAGTGCGTATCTGCCAGTTAGGAGTAGACAGGCCAAATCAAGCTGTACCAGAAAAGCTCTGTGGTTGGTGGTCATAGGCACCTAGCTCTATGAATGGTCAGCCAGAGTTGCACAAAGTATGCCTGTCCTCTCACAAAAGCCATCAAAATCTATCTGATTCACCCAAAGAGCCAAGGTCTCAAGAACATTTATTTTTTCACCAAAGCAGAAAGAGCATGTCCTCATGGACCAAGGGGGTTCAGAGCTTCTTACTGACACACGCAATGCACTCACCCCAAATCTGCACCTTAGAATGCTCTTTTCCAGGTTATGACAGCAAAAAACTGCTGGGAAGGGATTAGAACTCTCCAGAAGTTTATGCATTTTACACCTCCCCGCTAATCTTTCAAGAATTCGAGGATGAAATGCACTGCACAGAGAATTAGAAAAGACAACAGAGTCAGAAGCAGTGGGGAGCAGGGTGGGAGATGGCTCAGTGCTGAGAGCACTGGCTGCTCATGCAGAGGACCCAGGTTCAATTCCCAACACCCACATGGGGGCTAATAGCCCCCTGTAACTTCAGTTCCAGGGGACCTGACGCCCTCTTCTGACCTCTGCAGGCCCTGCATGACATGGGTGCACTTACACACATACAGGCAATACACTCATACACATAAAATAAAAATAAATTTTAAAGCCCTGGCTCACCTCCCTGGCTCCCAGCCGTGGCTCACCTCCATTCCTCCCACCTGTGGCTCACCTCCATTCCTCCCAGCCATGGCTCACCTCCCTTCCTCCCAGTCGTGGTTCACCTCCCTTCCTCCCACCTGTGGCTCACCTCCCTTCCTCCCACCTGTGACTCACCTCCCTTCCTCTCACCTGTGGCTCACCTCCCTTCCTCCCAGCCATGGCTCACCTCCCTGGCTCCCTCCCTTTTTTCTTCTCTGGTTGTATCCCAAGGTGTCAAGGCTGAAGGGCGGTTCTGACCCCTCCATCTGTGAATTTCTAAAACCTCTGGCTCCATACAGAGGACCCAGGTTTACCTAGGCTGTGTATGCAAGGGTAGCCCTCGCCTCGCTGGCCTCCTGGCTCCCCTGATTTTTCTATGGTGTTAGAGGCGTCCCCCTCTTTGTGGGGGCTGCAGGCCCATTTCTCTTCATTGCGTCCTGACCCTTCTTTATTCCCTCTCTTTAAAATTGTGCTAAAATAGACATAACACAATCTACAACCATAACCGTTTTTTTAAATCCTTGATCCATCTGGATTTTATCTTATTTTAAATTCATCCTTAACTAATACATAAAAACATAAAGATTGCACGTATGGGTGGGTGGCGTGCCATGTGGTGTTTGGGCACATATATGTGTTGCATACTGTTTAAATTAGGTTAAATACATCGATTTCCAAACATTTATCATCTCTGCATGGTAAAAAACATTCAACATCCTTTCTTCTACATTTTCTTCTGCATGTAAGTTCACTGTATATGCAATGCCCATGGAGCACAGAGAGGGCATCAGATCCCCTGGAACTGGAGTTATGGATGGTTGTTAGCCGCCATGTGGGTGCTGGGAGTTGAACCTGGGCCCTCTGCAAGAGCGGCCAGTGCTCTCACCACTGACAGCCCCCACAGCACATTATTCTTAACTACAGTTCTTCAGCCAGAGCTTAGCTGACTCACCTCTCCTTCTCCCCTTAGACCCCCTCCTCTGTCTTCTGCACTGGGGTTGAACCCAGAGTCTCATATGAGCCAGAAAGTCCATAGCCTTTTTAAAACTTTTTGTTTTGAGACAAGGTCTCATTAAGTTGTCCAGGCAGGCCTTAAACTTGAGATATTCCTGCCTTGGCCTCCTGAGTAGCTGCTTTTACCAGGTCTGTGGTGCCAGACTTAGCTTCTTGTGTTTTTGAGTGAGAGTCTCCCCTGTAACCAAGGCTGGTCTTGAATGCATAGTCCTCCTGGCTCGGCCTCCTTAGTGCTGAGATTGCTGCTCTGCACCACCGCACCCGTCTTGCTGTTCTTTAGGTGCATGGCCAGGAGTACCAACTCCCACTACTGTGCAGTCATCAGCACCCTCCTTCCCCAGAGCCTTCCAGTCTTCCCAAATGGAACCCCTGTCCCTGCCAACACCGACTCCTAAGCCCCTATCAGTCCCTGGCATCCTCTGTCTGTCTGAATTTGGTGACATGGGGGGGGTGAAGAATCAGGTAGACTTGTCCTTTTATGATTGGCTCCTGTCACTCAGCTTGACGTCTTTGAAGTCCATCCTGGCTGTAGCAGGTGCAGATGTCTCTTCCTGCTTTAAGCGGAGAAGCATCCTCTTGCATGGACGGGGACTTCTCTTGCCCCATCGTTGGTCCACAGATATGAGGTTCTGCACTGTCTTTGGGGACTGTGCTTCTGTGAACATGGTATGCAAGGATCTGCTCACATCCTGCTTTTGATACGATTACTCAGAAGTACACTTGCTGGAGCATGCGGTAATTTGCTGTTACCAGGCTCTCTCAGGGGCTGTAGCGTCTGTCTGACATTCCCACTAGAGGCGTTCCATGCCTCACCCACAGTTGGTCCTCATTCTATTCGTGAGCCGTGTGTGGTCCGATAGGTGACGTCCTAGCTCTGCCCCTGGTCTGTGGTGAACCCTGGCTTGTCATCTCTCCTTGTGTTCAACATATGCTGCACACGTGTGCTCTGCACACACTGCTGAACACCCTGTGTTTGGGGCCGAGCATCTGCTCACTCTTCTCTCTACAGCTTCTCTCTGTTTTTGAACAGACCCTGGAATCTGCTTGAGACCCTGGACACCAGAGGCCCTGGCAATGGCGTGAGTGGTGCCCCTTTGCTGCTGTCCACTGCTTCCTCTCTGGGCCCCATGAAGCACCAGGACCTGTGGGGGTGGGGTGGGGTGTGTGCGTGTGCTGTGCATCCACCTGGACCCTCAGGAGGCTGAGCACCCGGGCCCATCAGGTCTCCTACATTTCCAGTTCAAGCAGGCCCGGCTGCAAGCGCTGGAGACCATGGCAGACGTTCTCAAGCAACGCATTGACATCCTGACTACCAAGCTGCACAGGTCGACATCGCCAGACGCAGCTAGCAACGTGGCCTCTGATGTGCTGCCCTCGGACCCTAGCACACCCCCTGCTACCATCGCCCTCAACCCCCCGACTCACCTTGGGGCCTTGGCGTCTAATAGGGGCCAAGGTGCACCCCAGGACCGGGTGGATTCACAGGCCACGCCTTTTCTCCTCACGGCCTACTCCCCGGACTGTGTGAAGCCTCCATGGAGCCCCAGCTGGGAGCGGCAGAGCCTGAGCCCAGGGGCCCATCTCAAGAGCCAGTCCCAAGGTGGGCTGGGGCCCTAGGTGTCATGCCCTTTGGGTGGCCTGTGGGATGGGAGCAGTGGGGTTGCATTCTCCTCCAGCTCTCACTTTGTTTCTGGAGAGAATGACGGGACCAAACGCCCAGGAGTTGCCCAGAGGATGTGCGCAGTGACTGTAGCTGATGCTCACTGAATGGCACATGGTGCAGACCATAGCTGGCTCGTCCCATGTTGGGGGAAGTTCAAGGTGTCTCCTGAGGCCACAGTGCCTGCTGCCACCCAGCTTCACCTTGCCAAGGAGCAAGAAGGCCAGTAAAGCCCCCATCTCTACAGGTCCTCTACCCAGCACGCCTACCCTAGCATCTCAGGTCAACCCTCAGCCTTGCTGCTCGGGCCCATCAAGTATGCATTTGGTCCTTTCCAAAATGGCCATAGAAAAGAGACACTGGGAGCTGAAGAAGAGGCTTCAGAAGGAGATGGCTACCCTCCAGGCCCTCGGGGACTGCGTGAGGAGGTGAGTCCAGTTTGCTGTGCTGTGACCATTAGGACTGTTGCTTACATCTTGTGTGGTCTGAGGGCCACGTCCAGGAGTCTGAGGTGCAGCCAGGTCAGGCGGGGACTGACGCAGTTGCCTCTGAAGTGGGCCCATATCACACACAGGCTTTTATTCACCTTGGAACTGGGCAGCTCACAATGGGCCCCTACCCGAGTCCCCTCCTGAGAGGGGGCAGAGAGGCATCTCTTTTCTTTTTTTTTTTTGGTCTTTTCGAGTCAGAGTCTCCCTGTAGCCCCAGCTGTCCTGGAACTCACTCTGTAGACCAGGCTGGCCTTGAACTCACAAAGATCTGCCTGCCTCTGCCTCCCAAGTGCTAGGATTAAAGGCATGCACCACCACGCCCGGCCCTTAATTTTTTTTTTTTATATGTGTGAGTGTATTGTCTGCATGCAGGTTGGTGCACCCGTGTCATGCAATGCTGCGGAGGTCAGAAGAGGGCATCATATTCCCCTGGAACTGGAGTTAAAGACGGTTCTTAGCTGCCATGTGGGTGCTGGGAATCGAACCTGGGTCCTCTGCAAGAAGAGTTGGTGCTCTTAACCACTGAGCCATCTCTCCAGTCCCAGAAAGACATCCCTTAAACTATTCACCAAAAAAGCACTGTTTTGTACTGGCCCCAAGGCCATGGGAGACCCCACGGTCTTGACTCTTCCTTGTAGGTTGTTAGTAGGCTACCTATCCCTGGGGACTCTGACAGGCTCATCAGCCAGTCCATGTTCACTGTCCATGTCTGAGCTCCTTGGACTACCTTCTTCTGGCTTCTGCCGTCAGCTCTGCCCATAGTCTTCCCTTGGTCTGTTCACACAGATGCATTTGAAGACCCTTCTGTGAGGTTCATGACCCTTGCTCTGTACCAAGGCACATCTCACCTGGCCTCCTCCCTGCTCTTGGGAGTGTGGCTTCCTGCCCATACCCAGCCACCACAGTGGCCCCCACCAAACTGCAGGTGGTAGCGGGGTCTGGGAGACTTTTGTCTGGCCAGGGACCTGGTGGTTCAACCTGAGCTGATGCTCAAGACACAGGTCACACATGAGAAAGCTCAGCAATTCCTCTGTGTCTACAGCCAAGGGCTCAGTACTTCTCAGGATTTGAGAACAAGTTTGGTCATCTCTCTTGTTCTGTCACCTCGGCCTGGGCCTGTCCCATGGTCCCCAGGTCCCCAGTTCCTGTGGTACCATAGGAACTACCTCAGGTCCCTTTGCTTTGCTGTCCTTAGTCTGAAGCACCCTGGGCAAGTAACCCCTACACAGCCTGAACAGCCTTTCTTCAGAGGTGTGGCCAGAGCCAAGAGTGGGTGTTCTGGAGGAAAATGGAAAGGCGACTGCCGTGTGGTTCAGCCGGCCTTGTGTCTGTGCTTGGCAAAGTCCATCAGATTTCATGTTGGTTCCCAGCCACAGGGTTGTGGCAAACTGCTCACCGCAGCCTGGGCATTCCTCAACTTGACGGCTGGTCAGTGGTTTAGAAGACGGGCTCTCTCGTACAAAGATGGGCTGTGCAAGGCCAGGAGTGCGGAGCAGATGCCACAGGCTCAGTGCACAAAGAGCAAGCTGTGGATAAATTCACAGTCCAGATAGCTGTGTGCGGAAGCCAAAGAGGGGACGGCTTCTCCACCCCTGACGTGTTCATAGCCCTTCAACCTGGGTGAGGGCGCGTGCACACGTGTGTGTGTGTGTGTGTGTGGTATGTGTTTCATGCCTTCCCAGGGAGGTGAGGGTGCTGAGTCTATCCACCTGCAGGGCAAGGCAGTGTGGACTTGCCCACCCACTGCCCCTTCTCTCCTGAAGCTGGGGTCCCTTCTCTCCTGAAGCTTCTCTTGCCACCCCCCTGGGAACACCCCCCCCTCCCCCCCCCCCCGCTCCTGATCCCCTTGACTTCAGTGAGCGATGGGTTTGGTGTTTCCCAGGTAGTGAGGCCTGTGTTCACACTGACTCACAATGGCCAGGAGGGGGCAGCATTAGGCTGAACTTTTCTGCTAATGAGCCGGTTCCACTCCAGGGTAGACCAGGGATAGGATTTCTGGAGGGTTCATTTCAGTATCTCAAGCACTACGATGGACAGGATGCATCTGTCTCCAAGGGCTCAGGCTCAGAAGGTCCTGATGCTGGTTTGCCTCGTACAAAGCCATAGAGGGTGTGGCCAGGCTTTCCCTCTAAGGATGCATAACGTGTTGTCTTCTCTGAGTCACACTGTTATCCACAAAGTTCGCACTAAGAACCCCCAACAAAACTGAAAACTGCCCACCCCCCAGATCTCAAAATGCTTTAAGTTCATGACTTTTTTGGTGTTCATGGCTCTCCTGGAGTACACGCATATGCCTGTGCTTTCTACACACTGTGTTTCTACTGTGGACTTGTGTAGGGCACTGGGTGCTGCAGGACTAGTACCCAGCGCGCTGGACCAGGAGAGGCTGGAAGAGATGGGACTCGTATTCAGTGCCTGTCTCCCAGAAAGATAGAGGCTCTGGAAGAGCACGAATGAAGCCCGCCAGGCTCTCTGGAGCCCCACCCATCCCTTCCCACTTGGGGGGGTTGCACAGCTAGGCAGGCACTGCCACATCACCTCTGAGGACCAAAGTCAACACCTCCTTCTCCAAGCTTGTGCTTTGCCCTCTGTGCCCCCAGGGG
Organism: Rhizomys pruinosus; assembly: GCA_009823505.1. NCBI lineage: Eukaryota > Metazoa > Chordata > Mammalia > Rodentia > Spalacidae > Rhizomys > Rhizomys pruinosus. The sequence goes on along the minus strand of VZQC01005317.1, from coordinate 933,230 downwards.
CACCATCTAGGGCCTCCACCCACTGCCTCTCACCTCCCTCCCATGTCACAGTGGGACTCTCTCCTCCATCCCACAGACATTCAGTGATGGGCGAGGGCCCCGTTTGTCACCTATCTCACAGTGAATGACACTAGGGGTTCCAGCCAGCTGTCCACAGGGCTTGGCGCCACCTATCCTTGCATTCAACTCTGCCCTAAGGCGGCTCCTGCCTTCTGGAAATTTCCATGTCTTTGTTCCCATAGTGCCTTACAGCCCTTTGCAGCCTTGACATATGTCCCTCTGCCTTGGAAGGCCCCTTGCTCCAGGTAGGGGCTGAGTGTGGCCACACTATACCCCAACCCTACAGAACGTTCCACCTATGGCAAGATTGTGACAGACACCCATGGGCCTTGCAGACTGCTGGACACAGGTGTGGGTGGAATATTCAGTGACTCAGGTGGAGCTCAGGTCACCGTGTGCCAGGGACAGATGGTAGGCACTCTATGGAGAGAGCAGAGGGAGGTAAGGCTATACTCACGGCCCACACATACCAATTTACACACTTGTCTTCTGTACCTCAAAGGCCGCTAATCCCCCAGCTGCTGCTCACCCACCCACGCTCTGTAGTTCACCACCCACTATGCCTGCTGGGGCCTGGGCAGAGGCCATAGCCTTGCCTGCCTGAGCCCAGCAAGGGAAGTCCTTGGTTACAGATGGAGTTCTCCCCTGACAGCCACACTGATGTTACCCCCCAGAGCCTGGTGGTGATGGAGCTGCTACTGTCAACTAGCTGGGCTGCTACATACCACACACACACACACACACACACACACACGCACACACACACACACGTGTGACCATACTGATGAAGGCTGTAGCCTGCTGGCCATCCTGAGACCATCTGTGTGCAAGTGCCACATGCTCACTGCTGATTCTGGGTCAGAGGGCTATCCTTTGCTAAGGCTTTGGCCCTCAGGTCTGGCTCTGGACACACTGCCTGGGTCTCAGGGCTGCTAGAGGCCATGGAGCCCAGAGTCCTGCCGATGGAGACCACTGCCTCCGTCTCTTCACTGCTCCCTATTCCTCCTGGCCCCAGGCTCACTCACCATGTGTTCATTGTCTTCCAGTTCACTCGGGGTGCCAGTTGCACCAGACCCCGCTCGTGGCTCCCTTTGGCTGGAGGAGATGGCAGAAGCCAAAGGGGCAGACTCAGTAATGCCCTGGAGCACAAGAAGCTGCGGTAAGGGCGAGCCTGCAGACAGGCCCTGGGCTGGTTAGTCGAGTGGCCAGGGGGTCCTCTCCTGGGCCTCCTCTACTACCTAGCTTGAGCTTGGTCCCGCAAGGTAGAGATCTTTTCTATGTGGACTGCATGTATACATCAGCATTGAAGTGTTGGTCTTGCAGGGCAGAAATCGTTTTCTGTGCAGATGGCATGCACACGTCAATATTAAAGTGTTTTGAAGCTTTCCAGCCCCCACCGCCTGCTCTGCTCCTGTCTCACCTGTTACAATGCAGGTCATTTCTGGTCTCTAGAACAGACACCTTCCTGCAGCCCAGGACTGCCACCCTCCTTGGGTCCATTGGCCCAAGATTCTGCCTTTTCTTTCTTTTTCATTATTTATTTATTTACTTACTTACATATTTTGGTATTTTTTAGACAGAGTCTTCCTGTAGCCCCAGCTACAGCCCCAGCTGGCCTTGAACTTACAGAGATCCACCTGCCTCTGCTTCCCAAGTGTGGGGATTAAAGTCGTGCATCACTACACCAGGCCTAGATTCTGCCTTTTCTTTGGTGCTTTGGTGTCCTTGTTCCTAGGTTTCAGCTGAGGAAACTATCAGGCCTGAAGAGCTGGCATCTGGAAGGGGTAGAAGTATCCCCTGCTGGCCACTGAAAGCACAGGGTCCCAGTTGAGTGGCTTGCCCTCAGGGTACATCCTGATTGTGGCCTGTGGACTGCAGTGAACCCTTCTGCCCAGTGTGGCAGGGAGCTAGGTCCTGGCTCTGAGCAGGCCTGGGGCCCTGTTCACTGTTTCATTGCTGTTTTTATTTTCCTTAAAAAGCCTTGTCTTTTGGTTTTTGATTTTTTTTTTTTTTCCTAGTAAGACACGATCTTGTAACTGTAGCACTCAGGAGGGTGATACAGAAGGATCAAAAAGTTTAGAGAGATCCACCATGCCAGCCTGGGCTTACATAGCCAGACCCTGGTCCAAAATAAACAAAAACAGCAAATGCAAAAATAAAAACACTGAGAAAAGAGAGGGGGAGCAGGGCTGCAGTCATGGTTCAAAGATAAAAGTGCTTGCTTAGCCCAGTACTGCCAAAAAAAGAAACAGCCAACAACAGCAACAAAAAATTATCAAGTCTGCTTTTAGAAACAGGGACCTGGGGGCTGGAGAGATGGCTCGGCAGTTAAGAGCTTTGGCTGCTTTTGTAGAGGACCCAGGTTCGATTCCCAGCATGTATAGTACAGCTAACAACTGTCTGTAACTCCAGTTCCAGGACCCTAGCCCAGGGTCTTCTCACCTCAGTCACTATAATCTCAATACCCCATCACTGGAAGCCCAGAGACGAACCTCATCTAGACAATCCCTCACTGCGCCACAGGCTTCTCGCCTACAAGATTCTGCCTTAACCGGGACACAGGTCTCTAGCCTGGCTGGTGTTATAGAAAGCCGGAAGTTGGGAGACTTAAGTGAGCAGACACTTGCAGGCTGATTTTTTTTTTAGAATTGAGAGATGCATTAATTGTATTTCTGCCCCTGTTCTGCTATGTCCTGAGTCTCACATTGTTGATGCCTCGCTCTGAGCTAGGCACCACACACTTATTCTCTGTATTATATCAGTTGTGGAACTTTTTTTGCTGTTAACATGAAATCATCTTTATTTTTTAATTATATAATATTTTATTGATGTTTTGCTTATTTCATACATCGTTTCTCAGTCTAATTAGACACACTCCCCTCTCTATGCCCCTCAACCCCTCATATTCATGCATTCTGCTATACATGTCTTGCATCTTTTTCTCAGTCTTTTTTTTTCACATATTCCCTTTAATTTTATGTTACTTCAGAATATGCATACTTCTCCTCCGCCTATATAGCGATATTACAAAATCTGAACATAAGTGGTAGGTTAGTTCTCAAGCCCATTAAGGAATTTACCTTTTAACCATACGTTGCTTGTTTTTCTGGAACTGTTTGGAAGGTACGAAGTTTGAGCGCACATGGCCTGCTGAGGGTTTTCTTAGTGCATCATCACACCACAGGTCAGCAGGCCTGACGCCTCCTCCTAGTTTCGTTTATTTCTTTTTAAGACAAGGTCCTGCTGGGTGTGGTGGTGCATGCCTTTAATCCTAGCACTCAGGAGGCAGAGGCAGGCAGATCTTTGTGAGTTCAAGGCCAGCCTTGTCTACAGAGTGAGTTCCAGGACAGCTGGGGCTACAGGGAGACCCTGTCTTGAAAAGACAAAAAAAAACAAAAAAAAAAAAAAAAAAGACAAGGTCCCTTATAGCTTAGGCTGGCCTCGAGCTCCCTATGTAGCCAAAGATGACCCTGAACTTCCGATCCTCCTGCCTCTACCTCCTGAGGGCTGGTATACAGATGTGCAACTCTGGCTGGTTGATGCAGTGTTGGAGATGGAGTACAGAGCTTTGTGCACACTCAGCAGACACCCTACCAATGGCTCTACACCCCCAGCCTGGCCCTCTCCTTTATAATAAGTCCATTCCTGACCCTGGTGGCCTGGTCACCACTTAGAGGTCATACCTCCTAACTCTGTTACCATAATAGCTAGACGTCTACATGAATTTGAGGGGGAACGTTCAAACCAGAGCACAATCCTATCTCTCTCCACAAAGTGTGTCCTGGAAATGGGTAGTGAGCTCCCTGGGGTGCCCAGGGCTCTGGGGCACTCAAATTTGGCCCTCTGTCTAGCTGTGGCTAAGTTTACACACTGTCTTCTCCATGACTAGGTGTGCAAGGGTTCTACTTAGGACCAAGGGAAAGTCCTGATTTTAGTGGGATGGCCATCCCCTGGCTGGGATCCTTCAAGGGGATAAGGACAGCATTGGGCTCTGGCCTTCTCCTACCAGGGGGCAAAACCACTTAGTCTCACCCCTCAAGCTCATTTGCCATTCTCTGGGTGGAAGGTGCTCACAGGCAATTCCAATATATAGGCAGCATTTTCCTGTGGAACTTTCTAGACTTCAACACCTGACATCCCTGCTCAGTAGAATGTTTGGTGATAAAGGGATATGTGGCAGCTTCCAGACATACATGGCTGTCAAGACCTGGGAATGTAGCCAGTGTAATGGGGTGAGGGAGTGTTACATTGTACAAAGTGTGTGTACCTGTGACTATACACACGTGTGTGTACATGTGACTACACACATGTAGAGGGCAGGAGACAACCTCCGGCATTGTGCCTCAGATACTGTCCACACCAGGTTTTTTTTGTGTGTGTGTGCATGTATGTGTGTGTGGGGGGGGGGGGTTGGTCTTTTTTGAGACAGGTTCTCCCTATAGCCCCAGCTGGCCTGGAACTTGCTCTGTAGACCAGGCTGGCCCTGAACTCACAGAGATCTGCTTGCCTCTGCCTCCCAAGTGCCAGGATTAAAGGCCTGCACCACCACGCCCGGCTAAACTTTTTTTTTATTTCCAAGTGCTAGGATTAAAAGTGTGCCTGGCCCACCTTGTTTTTTGAGACAGAGTCTCTCATGGTCTAGAACTCACCAAGTGGCCTGACTGGGAAGCTGCAAGGATTCACTTTTCCCCTATCATGTAGCAGTGAGATTACTAGTGCCTGCCAGCACACCCGATTTTATACCCCACCCCAGGCTTCTAGACTCAAATTTGGGCTCTGGTGCTTGTACTACTGACCCATCTCCCCAGCCCCATTGCACATCCTTTAATGGAAAGATAAACAGCAGCTGGGGTTGCCTGCTGCCTTGCTGAAACGAAGCCCTCCTGCTCTTAGATGCTGCAGCTCTCCCGGGGGCAGACGGTCCTGCCGGACCAGCTGGGGTGGGGCGCAGTAGCCCCTGGGACCACGTCTGTAACTGAGCATACCTTGCTGTCACCATCATCCCTACCATCACACAGCTGTGAATGCTGGCCTCCATGAAGCCACCTCCCTGGGCCCCGCTACTGGCTTCTGCTGGCAGCAGTGCTGAATCCTTGGGGCTCTTCCCTGTCTTTTGAGAGGAGTTGGGGATCAAGGCCAGCATCATCCCGAGCTTGTGGGGGTGACCTCGGCCATCTCTGGAGGCTTTCCCATTTTCTCCTGGGTCACAGCTCAGAGCTCAGGGGCATGTAGCCTGTGGTTTCCTGTGGCCTGTTCAGGTGCTGGGGTGGCCAAGAGCAACATATGCCTCCTTGGCCATATGCCTAGATGGCTTTGGGGGGCCTTGGACCTCAAACTCTGGGACCTGTGGAAAGGTAGGGGTCTGGGCACCTGGTCAGGCCTCAGTCTCCCTCAGTGGAAACAGCAATAGAGCATTTTCTCCCTCTGAGAAGGAACTAGAGCTCAGAGGACTCACTGAGCCAAACCCCAGAGTTGAGAGTGTCTTCACTTCTCTGGGTGCCCAGTTAGATCAGGGACCCCAAAAGCACTGAGCACTCCCCTCCCATTCTTTTTCTGTCATCATGGTAACAGTTACTGGTAACTGTTCACAGCTCTTCAGCTACTCTGACTCTGAGAAGCTGAGCTGCTCTGTCCAGGGTGGAGTACAGTGTGCCAGGGAAGATGGTGCTCCCTGCTCCCTGGGTGCAGTGCAGTGTGCCAGGGAAGATGGTGCTCCCTGCTCCCCGGGTACAGTGTGCAGTGTGCCAGGGAAGATGGTGCTCCCTGCTCCCCGGGTACAGTGTGCAGTGTGCCAGGGAAGATGGTGCTCCCTGCTCCCTGGGTGGAGTGCAGTGTGCCAGGGAAGATGGTGCTTCCTGCTCCCTGGGTGCAGTGTGCCAGGGAAGACGGTGCTCCCTGCTCCCTGGGTGGAGTGCAGTGTGCCAAGGAAGATGGTGCTCCCTGCTCCCTGGATACAGTGTGCAGTGTGCCAGGGAAGATGGTGCTCCCTGCTCCCTGGGTGGAGTGCACTGTGCCAGGGAAGATGGTGCTTCCTGCTCCCTGGGTGCCGTGTGCCAGGGAAGATAGTGCTCCCTGCTCCCTGGGTGGAGTGCAGTGTGCCAGGGAAGATGGTGCTCCCTGCTCCCTGGGTAGAGTGCAGTGTACCAGGGAAGATGGTGCTTCCTGCTCCCTGGGTGCCGTGTGCTAGGGAAAATGGTGCTCCCTGCTCCCCGGGTACAGTGTGCCAGGGAAGATGGTGCTCCCTGCTCCCTGGGTGCAGTGCACTGTGCCAGGGAAGATGGTGCTTCCTGCTCCCTGGGTGGAGTGTGCCAGGGAAGATGGTGCTTCCTGCTCCTGGGGTGGAGTGGAATGTGCCAGGGAAGATGGTGCTCCCTGCTCCCTGGGTGGAGTGCACTGTGCCAGGGAAGATGGTGCTTCCTGCTCCCTGGGTACAGTGTGCCAGGGAAGATGGTGCTTCCTGCTCCTGGGGTGGAGTGCAGTGTGCCAGGGAATATGGTGCTCCCTGCTCCCTGGGTGGAGTGCAGTGTGCCAGGGAAGATGGTGCTCCCTGTTCCCTGGGTGCAGTGTGCCAGGGAAGATGGTGCTCCCTGCTCCCTGGGTGGAGTGCAGTGTGCCAGGGAAGATGGTGCTCCCTGCTGCCTGGAGTTCTATCCCTGGCCCACCCTGCACTCTGACTAGCCATTGACTGATGGTCAACAACTGCCATCAAGAGGATCCTCGCATCCAGACCAGAGGGTCCATGTGCAGGACAGAGCTGACCATTTGCTGTGCCTTCCTCAGACAGCTAGCTCTTAGCAGAGCCAAAGTGAGGATGAGGGGATGGCAGGTGAGGAAAGAGACACCTCCCACCCCTGGAGCTTCTCCTGATAGAGGCTGCCACAGAGCCAGGAGGGCCGACAGGATAGTGTGCAGCGCCTGACCCCCTAGGGGGCCATCAGAAAGCAAGCGAGCCCCCCCCCCGCCCCGAGGCCATTGGGGACTTTGCAAGATGAACTTGCTCTCTGTGGCACACCACCTGGGCAGCATTGCTGTAGGTTGAGAGCCACGATGCCTTCTCCCTGCAGCCCCGTGAAGCCATTGTGGGGCCTCCCACAGGGTAGTGGAAAGTTGTGTCCCAGAGACTCTGGGTGGCCAGTGATGTGTTCAAGGTTACCCTAAAAGTGCATGACACAGCTGAGACTGGGGTCCAGGTCTGCCTGGTAAATTCTGTCACCTCTGTCAACTTGAATCAGTGCTTCTGGAAGGGATGGTGGCCCAAGCCATGCACAGCAACCTTTTATTTATTTATTTATTTATTTATTTATTTATTTGTTTGTTTATTTATTTACTTATTTATAATTATTATTTGGTCTTTTTGAGACAGGGTCTCCCTTTAGTCCAAGCTGGCCTGGAGCTCGATATGTAGACCAGACCGGCCTTGAACTCACAGAGATCCACCTGCCTCTGCCTCCCAAGTGCTGGGATTAAAGATGTGCGCCACCATGCCCAGGTTATTTATTTATTTATTTATTTATTTATTTATTTATTATTTTGTATGTGTATGAATGTACTGTCTGCATGTAGGTTGGTGTACTTGTGTCATGAAATGCCACGGAGGTCAGAAGAGGGTGTCGGATTCCCCTGGAACTGGAGTTAAAGACAGTTCTCAGCCGCCATGTGGGTGCTGGGGATAGAACCTGGGTCCTCTGCAAGAGCAGTCGGCACTCTTAACCGATAGTCTATCTCTCCAGCCCCTATTTTTTTTTTTAAGACAGGGGCTCCTTGTAGCCACAGCTGGCAGGAAACTCACCATGTAGACCAGGCTGGCCTCAATCTCAAGATATCTGCCTGCCTTTGCCTCCCAAGTACTGAGACTAAAGATGTGGGCTACCATGCTCAGCAATATAACAAGCTTTGAGGGAGGGGCTGGGCTGCTCCAGGGCGGCAGCCCCATCCTCCCAAGGGGCTGCAGGAAGGGAACATTCTTTGAAGTGCCGGATGCCAGCCCAGCCCCTGTGGTGGGTATGTGCCCTCCTGGCCTCTGGCGTCAGTTTCCTTGCAGGCCGGGAAGCTGCAGTATATGCTGTAGGCACTGAAGCTCAGCCAGGAGAGAGGCCTGGAGCCCACCTACCACTCAGCTGCCCTCCTCGTGGTCTGCAGGTCTGCAGAAACTCAGGGGGCTGCATTGTAGAGGCCAGCGAGAAGGGCATCTGGCTGACTTCCACATGAAGTCCTTGAGCTTTCTGGACTCACTGAAGGTATGTGCTACTCCATGCTGTCGGGCCAGTGACAGCTATGGCCCCTTAAAGCCTCTTCCATTTGGGCATGAGCTGGGAACAGCCTCTGTCCCTCAAGGTGGAATGGAAGGCTCCAAAGCACAGAACTGACTATTTAAAAATAGCCCTCCCTCCCCATCCCCCAGTCTGGGAAGGGAAGCCCAAGACAGAGAAGGTAGTCAGGCACCCAAAGGGGCCAGCCCTGCCCAGGCACCTAGTCCAGGGTGACCCTCCTCGTAGCCTGTTACCAGTGAGGCACAGGTGAACCCTGAAGTACAGGTTCTCACGCAGCTGGAGCAGCAGAAGCAGGCACTAGCCCACCTGCGGCAGCGGGCGGAACAGGAGGTCTGGGAGACTCAGATGGCCGTAGACAAACTTCTCTCCAAAAATCAATTTAAGGTGAGCAGGCTGCCCCTTTCTGAGGCTCTAAGTAGTGTGCCACCCCTGCCCAGGGCCCTTTCTACCCCACCCACCCTTGAGGCCCTTCTAAAATAGGTACTTGGATTCAGAGAGGCATTGCCAGGCTGGAGGGAGCACGGAGCCACGTCAGCTGGGAGCCATTGGCTTGAAGACTCAATATTTTTTGGTATTTTTGAGACGGTCTACCTGTAGCCCCAGCTGGTTTGGAACTTACTGTGTAGACCAGACTGGCCTCAATCTCACAAAGATTCTCCCACCTCTGCCTTTAAGTGCTGGGATTAAAGGCGTGTGCCACCATACTGGGCTTGAAGAGCCCATCTTAAAGCAGAGTCTCAGTGTAAAGACTGGGTACTTGGGCCACTCATGTCCTGGGACACCTACGTGGGGCAGCCAGGACCGGTCACAGGTGGATTCCTCTGCCTTGTACTTGTCCCAGTCCCAGGCTTGTTAGACCTGTAGGTCTTTGCTGGAGCCCAGAGTTCATGATGTGTGTGTGTGTGTGTGTGTGTGTGTGTGTGTGTGTGTGTGATGTAAAAATCCCAGTATAGGTCTCTCTCTTGCCTAACCTGTGGTTCCTCCCTGGGATCCTTCGCTCACCCTCTGTAACATGCATCCTCTATCTCACAGCAACTGATAAGGAAATACACAGCCCAGCCAAGCCCAGAAAAGGCTTCAGAGCTGGAGAAGCTGCAGACTCGCGGGTGTGCAGAGCCAAGCACACTCTCTCCCAGTGCAATGACGACCAGATCCAGGTGAGGCCAAAGCTGGGGCCAAATGTGGCCCCCAAGATAAAGGAGGGTATGGTGGCCCTCACCTGCAGGTATCAGGTGCTGCTATAAGGGTGCTGGCCTCTAACCCTGCAGGTCATTACCACCCCTGGGCAGAGACGCTGCCATGTCCTCCCAGTGCCCCGAAGAAGAAAAAGCAGACAAGGCAGTTTCTGCAGGTGAGTGTCCTATGTTCTGTGTAGCTGATAAGGGACATACAGGGGCAGGCATGGTATCTCACACCTCCAACATAACCAGTCCCGGGGAGATGGCTTGGCAGTTGTAGCTTCCCTCCCTGCCTGGCACAGCCACTTCTCTGAGCGGCTTGGCTTCTCTGGGCATTTCTGTAACACACATTTGTAGATATGGTTATCTTAGACTCTGGTTATCACTGGGATGTCCCACATGCTCTGTTGTACAGCTGTTGGGTGGAGAACGCCTTGTGCCAGTTAGACCGGTTGGTACGTGGCGTGGTGTTGCTCCACTCCAAGCTTATGGCTCTCTCCCTTCCGTATTGTATCTGGCTGTAACCACGGGCTTCCGTCCTTCTCCTGGTGGTTCGGTTAGAGCCTAAACACCTGGGATTCTGATGAGCTCTTAATGAACTGACCCCTTTGGTTTTTGTTTGTTTTTTCCTTTATTTATTTTTTATTGTTATTAAACTTTTTCCATAAATCATACATCCTTTCTAAATTGAATTTAGAGTCACTTCCCTTTCCATGCCCCCCACCCCACCTAAGTCCGTGCACTCTGCCATATATGGAGCCGAGTCCTTTGTTTCAGGGCAGTCTCGTCATTCGTGCGAGGTGCTTTGGCCTAGGTCCACTTTGTATATGTTTTTTGTTTGTTTGTTTGTTTGTTTTCTGAAACAGCAGTCATGCGGGGTCTCTAAGGCTGGTCTGGAATCACCATGTAGTCAAAGATGACCTTGCAATTCTGATCCTCCTGCCTCCAGCTTCCAAGTGCTAGGATTACAAGCGTACATTGCTATGCCTCCTTTAGTATGCGTAGGGATTGAAGCCTGAGCCTTGTGCATGCTAGGTGCAGATAATCCCAACTGAGCCACATCCCCGGCCCTCCAAAGGCTAATTTGATATTTGTAGACTACTCCAGTGTTCCTCCTCTTCCTCTTCCTCTTCCTCCCCCTCCTCATCTTCCTCTTCTTTCTTTAGATTTATTTTTATTTGTCTGTCTGACTGTGTGTCTGTGTCTGTGTCTGTGTCATGTCTGTTGCAGGTGTCTGCAGAGGCCAGATGAGGGCATCAGATCTCCTGTAGCTGGAGTTAATATGCAGTTGTGTATGTGCATATCTCTTGTGTATGTCACGTGAGTGCAGTGCCCATGAAGGCTAGAAGAGGGATCAGATCCCTTAGAGCTAGAATTTCAGGTGGTTGTGATCCACCTGATGTGGGTGCTAGGAACTGAATTTGAGTCCTCTGCAAGAGCAGGAAGTGCTCTTACTCTCTGAGCCATTTTTTAAAAAAAATTTTTATTTCTTTTATGTGTATGAATGTACTGTCTGCATGCAGGTCTGTGCACCCATGTTGTGCAATGCCACAGAGGTCAGAAGAGGGTGTCAGATTCCCCTGGAACTGAAGTCAAAGACAGTTCTCAGCCACCATGTGGGTGTTGGGAATGAAACCTGGGTCCTCTGCAAGAGCAGTCAGCGCTCTTAATCACTAGGCCATCTCTCCAGCCCCTCTGAGCCATTTTTTCTAGACTAATGGTGGTAGATTGCTTTTTTAAAATTTTTATTTATTTATGTGTTTGAATGTACTGTCTGCATGTAGGTCTGTGCACCGGTGTCGTGCAATACCACGGAGGTCAGAAGAGGGTGTCGGGTTCCCCTGGAACTGGAGTTCTCCTGGAATTGGAGTTACAGACAGTTCTCAGCCACCATGTGGGTGCCAGGGATTGAACCCGGGTCCTCTGCAAAAGCAGTTGGCACTCTTAACTGCTAGGCAATCTCTCCAGCCCTGGTAGATTGCTTTTTGTGTGTGCAACAGTGTCTCCTTTTAGCCCCAGCTGGCCTGGAACTTGCTGTGTAGACCAGGCTGGCCTCGATCTCACAGAATGGCCGGGATTAAAGTTGTGTGTCACCACACTTGGCTGGTGGTAGATTTTTGGTTTCTGTGCATAATAGCCTCTTGGTTCTTGCTTCTTCTTTTTTTTTTTCACATAAATTTATTTTTATTTTTTTAACAAATCTAGACCCGTGTTCCCGCCCATTTCCCCACCCCGCCAGAGCTCATGCATTCTGCCAAACATGCTTTTCATCTCTTTCTCAGTCTTTCTCAATATTCTCCATGAGGAAGTTGACTGTTTTGAGCAGAAGTTCACTGTTTCAGTCAGTGGTTCTTGCTTCTAAAACTGGCCATTCAGGTCCAGATCAGTGCTCAGCCAGGAGCTAATGAGACCTCCCCCAACAAGCAGGATGGTCTGTGTGCTAGCCAGTGATGGACCAGGAAGCACCCAGCCCCTAGTCTCCTGATCCTCCTGGGTGCTTCTCCACCTGCACTGATAGGTTCATATGCTCACCTGAATGCTCAAGGGAGACGCTGTATGGAACTGTGGGGCTCTTTGCATGGCCCCCTGATACTTTGTCCCATCAACCCAGCTGCCTGTTTCCCCAGACTCAGTTCCACTAGGGGCCTGTCAGGCTCTCGCTCAGTTTACCCTCCCCCTCCCCGAGCTGCAGCCTGGCCATACTTGGGATGTTGTGGTTGTAGGTCTAACCTCCTTGGTTTCCTTCTGTGATCACTGTGCTGAACTGTTTGATGTCAGTGTCAGAAAAACATTCTTTCATATGTGAGGATACATCTATACATACACACATGTAGTTATGTGTAAAGTGCACACATTCTCATTTGTTTCAGATGGATGACGAGTCCAATATCTTTTGCTCTTTCTTGATGTGATGTAAAAGAATCCCATAACTATTTTTTAATTTTAATTAATTTATTTATTTATGTGTATGAATGTACTGTCTGCATGTAGGTTTGTGCACCCGTGTTGTGCAATGCTGCGGAGGTCAGAAGAGGTTTGTCGGATTCCCCTGGAATTGGAGTTACAGATGGCTCTCAGCCGCCATGTGGGTGCTAGGGATCAAACTTGGGTCCTCTGCAAGAGCAGTCGACGCTTTTAGCCCCTAGGCCATTTCTCCAGCCCCTATAACTATTTTTAACTGCAGAGCCTTTCTCCAGGAAAGCAGCACAGCAGGGTTGTGGGCAGCTGCTTGAACACAGAGTGTGGGCACTGTGGTGTCCCCCTGCCCCTGCTAAGTGCTGGACCTGGAAATATTGCCCCTGTGACCTCAGTACCTCTTTCTGAGCCGCGGGGCAGCTGGCTGTTGGCTTGAACAGCTGTGTTGGGTCTGGTCCTGTGTACAAGTATGGGTCCCACCTCAGAGCCTCAGCTTAGGAAACAAGAGGCCACAGTCCCTGTCAGCACCCTCTTGGGATGAGGAGTGAGCTGTGTCTGTCGGGGGCCAGGTGCAAGCCTTAGAGTGTCCCAAGCACCCTTCACTTGTGGAGCCTTCAGCTTAGGAAAGGTGTCTGGCCACACGTGATTGGTTTCCTTAGGACCCAGCTGTGGCCTGCTTTCTTTCTCAGAACAGGGGCAGCAAGACCCCTGCCCCTCCCAGCTGACCCTGGCCAAATTCAGCCCTTCGGACAGCCACACCTACCAGGTACAAAGCAGTGGGGGGCACAATTTTGGAGTCACATGACATTGTCCATGGGCAAGGGGTTCTCCACTGGTCCTGGATGGGAGGGTCCCCCTCTAATCCTATTGCCCATTCTTGCCTGTCAGGGACCCCAGCTATGCCTCCTGCCCAGGAGACACCTGCATGCCAACAGGGTGCTTTGGGCATAGTTGATGTCTACTTTGCTGAAACCCTGTAAAGTGCACCTGCCTAGCTCAGGACTAAATTGATGAGGGCTCCACCAGGCCTTGGGGAGCTTCCAGTCAGGGTGGGCCCTGCCAAGAAGGGAGCTTGACAAGGAGATTCAAGCATTGGGGAGGAGATTCAAGCACTGGGGAGGGCTTCTGGTTGGACGCGGCCTTCTCCCCGGGGTCCCAGGAACAAGCTTCATGCTCAGTGATAACAAGGCCATGTTGGTTTGTCTCTCCATAGTGGGGCACAGCCAGACCAGAGCCAGGCACAGGAAGGTCCAGAACCTTCCACCGCTTCAACATTGTGATGATGGAGCAGAGCCTGCGAGACGAGGAGTTGCGTGCGCAGCACCAGGCAGCTGTACTACGACTGCGTGAGATGGTGCTGGAGGAAAAGGCCCGCTCAGAGCTGGCCTGGCTGGAGCACCAGATAGGGTGAGTGTGGGCTTGGGTCTGGCCCTGCGCCATCCAGGGCAAGCCTTGCCCCAGCATGCATGCTCCACTCCCTTCTCTGGGCTGCCTCACCCAGGACCCAGTGGGAGTAAGATGGACATACTGAGTAGGTGGTAGCAAGGGTTTGTGGAATTTGGGTAAGGTGTTAAAGTATCCCCCAAACAAAGAGTAGCCACCACCCATCCTCTCCTTTTCTGAGCTGCCTAAAAGACTTCCAGTGTGTGCTGCCAGTGTTGATTGAAACAGGGGGCTCAGACTGCACACAGTGCCTTGTACAAGGCGTCTCTGCACTACATAACCACTCACCATAGCAGGTGTCTCACAGACGCCGTCATTCCCTTGGCCTGTCCCCAACTGCAGACCCTGTAGCAGGTGTCTCGCAGACGCCGTCATTCCCTTGGCCTGTCCCCAACTGCAGACCCTTTTATTGTGCCCAACTTTTTGTCATTATCGATAAGCAGTAAGAGACTGTTCCCTTGGAGTGGTTTCTTAGAAGCGGGGTTTGCATGCCTGTGAGAAGCACCTTGCTGGAACTGGCCTTGTAGGGCTCCTCTGCTGACAGTTCACTCTGAGTCTGGGGGTGCCAGGTTGAGGGTGGCATAGTCCCTGGTGGTAGTGGAGGATCCTTGGCTTGGATTAAGTCTCCAGGTGGCAGACAATGCTGCCTTCACAGGCCTCATCTTTTAGACCCTGAAGGATTGTGAGCAATATGGGAGGGAAGAATGACGGCCCAGGCTGGGACCTCTAGGTCCTCTGACTCTGGAGTCTGCTCACGCACAGCCGCACTTTCCTGGTGTCTCCTGGCGAGCAGGCTAACCTCGTCTGTGGTTCTCACTCTCTGTCTGAGCAGACTTCCAGGACTGGCTTGTCTTTCCTCCTCCTCTAGGTGTCTTGGGGGCTTGGGGCATGAAACAACTCAGGCCACTCTGTGTGAAAAGCAGCGGCAAGCCCTCAGCAGGCTTGAGAAGGAACGGGTAAGCCTGAACAGGAAGTGGGCATGCAGAGGTGGCCCTGCGACTCAACCCTGCTGGTGGGGGACTCGGAGTTCTCCTGCACCACAGAGTCCCCCTCTAAGCTCTCTCCACCCTCCAGAGCCTCATAGAACCCTACGGTGCCTGGAACCCATGCCCAGAGAAGACAGCGAGTCTAGGGTGGCACATGGCCCTGAGGCCCTGGGTCCAGACCAGGCTCACCCTCTGCCAGTCATGGCAAACAAGTGGCTTGGCTGCTGGGGGCCTCAGACCCACACCGAACAGCAGTGTTTTTCCTAGGGCTTGGAAGGACTTTATAATAAAGGGATAAGTTACAGTTGTAGGGCAGTGTTCAGGAGACAGAGAAAGAGAGAGAGAGAGAGAGAAAGAGAGAGAGAGAGAGAGAGAAGAGAGAGAGGGGAGAGAGAGAGAAGAGAGGAGAGACAGAGACAGAGAGAGAGAGGGGAGAGAGAGAGAGAGAATCGCCTAATGAATAAGCATCTTGGTTTTCTTCCTGCCTCCAGCTGATGCCTTGACCAGTCCAGATGAAAGCAGCGGCTAAGGACCATGGAGGGTGGGGCCAGGATCCAGGCATCAGTACAGGCAGATAGGCCCAGCTGTCCTCTTCCTCCTCCCTGTCCCATGTGTGCGGGACCTCCCGTGGGCTGTGCTCGCACTGACTTGCCCAGCTGTCCTCTTCCTCCTCCCTGTCCCATGCGCGCGGGACCTTCCGTGGGCTGTGCTCGCACTGACTGACTTGCTGTTTTCTCCTCTGGATGCCCAGAGGGAGATCCAGTCCCTGAAGAAGGTGTACCTGTCCCTGCACCGGGACAGGAAGCAGCTCCTGCAGCATCAGCAATCCATCCTCCAGGTGCAGAAGTCCATGGCACACTTGTGGCAAGACATGCAGAGTCGAACCCAGATACTACAGGTGGGCGCTCTCAGGGACGCACCTGGCTGTGTCATGTGATGCAAGTCCCTCCTGATAGATCAAAAGAACCCTTCCCCCACAAGGACTGAGGAGTGGTGCAGGCAGAGGAGACCAGCCGGGGCCCCTTTAGAGGTGCTCTATGATGAGGGGGCAGAGGCAGTCTTCTAGACTGTGACAGGGCAGGAGAAAGGCCTGAGGGAAGGAAGGAGCCCAGCAGAGGGAAGAGAGGGTAAGGGCCTGGCTGGGGGCGGGGCTGGGGCAGGGCCTCACTCAGCGGGAGCAGCAGTAGAGAAGGGACAGGGCAGACCCAGTGGGACCTCTGTGCCTCTAGGCAGGAAGGAGAGCAAACCTGGACCTGTTGGGAAGGCCAGACGCTCCAACAGAGCCTGAAAGGACACGTGGGTGAGGGCGAGGCCACCCGAGGCATGCCGTGCCTCCCTGAGCCCACGCGTAGTCTCTAAGGGGAGGACAGCGGTCTTACCTTGAGATAAGGATTGGTTGAAGTTCTCTCTGAAGCATCTGCCACAGGCCAGTCTGTGGGAGAGGAGACCCTGGGCTGCCGGATCTAGAGTTCTGCAAGGCCCCTGGCCAGCTCTGGGTAAGGATGTGCACGCTTTGCCTCCTGCCTGTGTCTGTCAGCAGGACAGGCCTTGCCTTGACAGGACAGCCTATTCCAGCTAGTGCGTGGTGCTGAGGGCGCCCTGCAGTGGTCACTGCTGAGTGTACCTGTCTCTTGATTTCCATTTTCTTTAAATTTTATTTATAATCATGTGTGTGTGTGTGTGTGTGTGTGTGTGTGTGTGTGTGTGTGTTATCTGACATAGATGTGCGCCATCTGATATAGATTCTGGGAAGCAAACTGTGACCTCCAGAAGAGCAGCACATGGTCTGAACCACTGAGCCATCTCTCCATCCCCTGCCTCCTGATTTTCCAAGGAGCGGAATTGCTGGATATAGCCATGCTAGTCACCCCCTGTTCTATTTTTCCTAGGATGCCAGCCCTAGAGTCGAGGCTGCCTGGGAGGGGGCCTCTGAGACAAGCCAGAAGCTGGAGGGAATCCTGTGCCCAGTGACAACATGCAAGCCCAGCAGCCCCCCAAGCTGCCATCCCCAGAGAAGCCCCGAGAACTCAGAGGTCCAAGGGTAAGTCAGGGTTGGAGTGAGGAGAGCTGATCCTTGCTCTGCAGGGACAAGCCCTTTGTGTGTTTGCTTGCTGTTCTATGGTCTCACCTCACTCGGTCCCTCCCACAAGATGGGAGGACAGAATGGCATGGAGATGACCTGTCCTGTGGCTGGTCACGGGCCACCCTGACCCCCTAGAGAGCAGAGCAGCCATATTTGACTGGCCATGGTTGGCAGGGGCATTATTACAAGAGCTCTTCTGTGGAATGTGGCAGGACAGAGTCAGTGGGCAGGCTGGCTTAGGACAGCAGGCAGCGCATATGTAACCACGCTAGCCTTTGGGGACACTTCTAGAGGCTGATCTGTGGCTAGGAGCAGCTAAACCTTTTCTGAAGCCTGGCCACCAAGGCCATTTGCAGCAAAAGGTGATGAGGGCCCTCCTCAGATCCAGGGAAGGGGTGTGAGCAGTGTCCCTTAGTCGGATCCAGGGAAGGGGTGTGAGCAGCGTCCCTTAGTCGGATCCAGGGAAGGGGTGTGAGCAGTGTCCCTTAGTCACAGGGTTTGTGGAAGGAGCCACTGGGCTGTTCCTAGCTTCCCTGGATAGAAATAAATACTCTGCTCTGCAAAGCAGTGCGTAGGGGCAGTGCGGCCAGTAGGTAGCTCTCCTCTGGTCTCCCTGCTTGCCCTGGGGATCCATCTATCACTAATCCGCCTTTGCCCATTGTCCTCCTTGTCCCTGGAGGGTGGGGATAGAGATTGAATGAATCACCTCCTTGAAACACCTGCCTCAGGTTGGCCTGCAGGAGAGGGACTTTCAGCTGCTCTAGAGCTCGCCATGGTGCCTCTGACCAGCCTTAGCAAGGACAGTCCCTCTGTACCTCCTGTCTGTCCCTGTCAAAGGGGTGCAGCCAGGCCAGGAGAGTGTGTCTGCTCCTAGCCCTTGTTATGAGTGAAAGTACCAGGATTCTGAAGCACCCCAAGTCAAACTCTTCCTTTTGACTCCCTAGAGTTTGCCTAGAGGGCTAGAGGCAGGGTGGCTGATACTCAGGTGGTGGTAGTCTCAACCACAGGTGAAGGATCAGAGGGTCCTCCTGGGCCCACACCCATATCCACAGCTACTGCCCCATCTGAGGGCACAGGATGTGCCCTTTGGGGGAGCTACTAAGTAAAGAGGGGTCAGGACCCTGTCTTCTGCTTGGCCACTGGCCACAGCTGCCCCTGGCGTGAGGTGTTTCCAGGCACATAAGCTTGCAGAGTGTTGTGGTTAGTGCTGAGCACCCTGGGTGGAGCACTAGGGTGTGCAGTCATGTCTGTTCTTTGTACTTTTTTGCAGCCCTTCCCCTGAGCAGCAGGAGGCGGCACCTCCCCAGACTGCTTTGAAGGCAGAGGATCCTCATCGGCCCCTGAAGCTGAGATGGAAAGACAAAGCACCTGGTACTGGAGGCTCGCTGGTGGACACGAGCCATGCAGGCCAAGGTAGCTGTGCAGGGCAGTGGCAACGGGCAGTGATGGGCAGCCATCTGGTCACTCAGTCAGTGGCCCCCTGCCTTGTGTGGAGGCAGCATTACGCTTGGGGTGAGACAGTCCTACATGCCGGGACACTGGGCCGGCATGTGACCTGCCCAGGCTTCTCTGTGCATCTGAGTACAGCAGAGTTTACAGGGGGCTAGTCTGCAAGGAGGCCTGCCCTGGGCAACACTGACAAGACACAGAGCTCATGGTGCTACAGGAAGCTGTGCAGACAAGCTCTCCTGATGGGCATACCAGAGCAGACACCTAGCAAGGCAGCATGGCCATGCAGGAGGAGAATTAGGACCCGGCCCACCCTTCCTGGATGCAAGGAGCCCATCTCCCCAGAGCAGGGCTGAGCCTCCAGGCAGGAACATTGATGAGAAACAATCTGATAAGACCACAGGCTGGCCCCGTCTCCCCAGCAGCCTGGCAGATTTGATTGTTGTCCCACCAGGAAGACTCTAGGGAGAACAAGGATGCTGTACCCTGCGGTCCTTGAGTCCATCAGCCCAAGGGCAGCTGGTGTGACCACTCAGCCTATGTCCCACCCTGCCTCTGCCATGTTTCTCCCCTCTCTGACCTCAGTCTCCTCCTGGATGAGATTACTGGCATATCATTTCCAGAGGCTTCCTTAACAGAATTCTGCAAACTGGTAGCTTGAACAACAGATGTGTGCTCTCACATGCTGGAGGCCAGAAGCAGGGAACCTTCTAGCCTCTTCCAGCTTGTGATGAATTCAGATGTCCCTAGATCTGAGGCCACACCTGCCTGTCTTCACCTGACTGCCTCCCTCCACGTGGCCTGTCCTCCCAGTGGACATCTACTTCCTATCCTCTTCTGTTGATTTAGGACCGCCTTGACTCTGTTGAGATCTTTAACTTAATTACATCTACAAAGGCCGTATTCCAAATAAGGACCCATTCCCAGGTTCTGCAGGTTATGATTTAGACACAATGTGTTGAGACCCCAGGGTATTCAGGCTGAGGTCTGGGGGGTGCAGGGTGGAACTGGCTGGCCCATTTAGAACACTGGCATCTATGGTCAGGGATGCTGAAAAGGTTTGGGGAAAGAGGACAGGTCACCATTGTGACTGGAAGGTCAGGCAGGTGTGGGGGGAGACTTAAGGAGCAGCTGTGGGGCTTCAACTTCATGGAGTTCTGGTCCCCACAGAAGGGGGAAGCAGTTGGCAGATGTACTGAGTCTCCAAAGCAGCCAACTCTGTACATCTCCAGGTCTGGGGGTCCACACAGACTGGTCAGTGTGGGCGACTCTAGGAACTGTGTCTTTCAGAGCCTGGGAAGCAGCCTTGCGTCCCTCTCCCAGGCCAGCTGCACTGGCCATCTCAGGACCCTGGACACCAGTGGAGCCCAGCCTTTCCTATATGCAACCCCCAGGTGCCCATCTCCCCAGCCTTCCCACCATCCCGTCAATCTGTGGCTTGCTTGGGTGCCCTACCCTGTGGTTGCTGGTGGCCCCTGGTCATTCTGGTAACTGGGGTCCTCCCTGTCCCCAGGTGGATCTTGAACCCTTTAGTGTCTTTCTTCCTGTCTTGTTGGTACAGGCCATCAAGGAGGACAGAAGCCCAGCATCTCAGCTGAGGCCACAGGAGGCCAAGGAAGCTCCCTCAGGTAAGGCTTCTGGAAACAGTCTACGGGCCACCCCTGTAAGGATCTTACCTGGAGCTCCCCCTACATCCAGCGGATCCTGTCCAGGGCTGGTGCCCAGCGGCCAAGCAACGACAGGGAAGCCCCTTGGGAAACTCGAAGAGAATGAACGCTGGTGCCCCGCCTCCCATGACTGCCGATCCCTTCATGGCTAGAAGGCTGGCTGACTCCAATCTCTATGGGAGATGATGCATCTGCTCCTCTGGGGAAATTAAAGGCGATACTTGGTCTGGTTGTTTAAGCTGCAGCTTGGTGTATCTGGACACTCCCAAGTACTTAGAAATCAGCACCACCAGAAGCGATCTCGTTAGCTGGCCCACGGCTTTGCACTTCTTCACGTTCTAGGTGGTGCACTCGGCCCCGAGGCTTCCTCAGGACGGAGCTCCTGATCTGCAGTGGTGGGAGGGTCTTCATTCCAGCTTGAGGGGCGACCTGGGGTGAACAGTGAGGGGCCGGCACGGCTGGTTTTCTGAGCCCCCATCCTTGGGTCCCAGCCCTTGGGTTCAGAGGCCCCTGTCTCAGAATCTATCCTCGGAAGCTGGAAGGATGCTAATTCTTGCTAGACTCTGCTGGACCAGGGTATTCACTGCATTTGGGGCCTGAGAGAGTGAACCCCAGATCAGTTAGGGTAGGAAGAATCTAGACCTACTCAGCCCATTAGGGTTACCCAAAAGTAGTGAACCAAGTGGCGCTCCCCCGAAGTTCAGAGCTGACGGTGAACATGGGACAGGCAGACCTTGTTTCTATGAGCTTCTCTGCCAGGGTCATGCCCCTGCTGGCTACTGTTCAGGCCTCAGTGGCCTTCATGGACTTTCGTTCAGCCTAACACCTCTCATCACTCACATCCCTCTCTTCTGCTCTGTGGCGTGTGTACTAATTGTCACATGCTGGGGCCACCAAATGCCTATGCCCCACTTAGGGACTCTTAACTCTCACGGTAAGCACACACCCTGCAGATGAAGAGACTGGGGCCTGAGAGCTGGAGCTTCTGAACCACGATGGCAGAGCTTTCTTAGCAACAGTCCAGGACCCCTGGGAATGCTCCAGCATGGCCATCAGAGAAACCCAGGGTCCTTCCTGCAGGGACCCTCAGCCTTCATCCTGGGCCCTGATTGAGAGCTTTAAGCCCTGTAACTCTGGAACCATGGAGCAGTGGCCTTAGCCCTTGCGTCCCTCTACCAGGGCCACGTAGGACTCAGGTCTAGGAAGGCGGTGGGATGACCTGGGGAGGGCTCTGCTGTGCCCTGCATTGTTCCCACTTGGCTCAAGTTCAGCTTGCTGTGGAAGACCTTGCTGGCTCCAAGCCTGCCCTTACTGCCTGCACCTCCCACAGTGCTCACCCAGCCTCAGTGCTCTGCAGGGACTGGAAGGAGGACCTTTGGCTAGGGTTCCCCAGCCATCTGCAGGAGATTCCCCAAAGGATAAAGAAGGCTGTAACTTATTTTCCCATATGCTTTTATTGGTGGGACTTCCTGTCGCTGACCACCCAGTGCTGTGGGGAGCTGACACCGTATCTTTTAGGGTCTCACACAAGTCTCACATCCATTTTCAACTTTCAGAAGCTTTTCTTTGGCTTCGGAATTCCTACGAGCTTCTGGCCTGAGCCCCGAATTCTCGCCTCCTGACACTCACAATCCATTTGCCCCACAGGAGAACTGCTGACCAAGCCAGGTGCAGCCTCAAGACGGGAGAGGTCCCTGGCTCCTGCAGACAGCCATGCTTGGAGCTTGCAGAACGGACAGTCCCTGAGTGGAGAGAGTCCTTGTCTCTGGGAAGCCAGGGTGAGTCTGATGTGGCCCTGTGTTGTCTGTAGGTTGAAGCGGGCACTGGCCAGCTGTGTTACCTTGGGGGGCTGGCTCATCCACTGTATGAGACTGCTATGGGATGATGGCCCAGAAGACTTTGTAGAAGGTTCATAGAGAACTGCAAGTTGTAGACTGTGGGTCTCAAGTTGCACTCATCACCTGGCAGAAAGACAGTCTTTCCAGGGTACAAGGAGCTGGCTGGTGAGCAGACTCTCAAGGGCCTTCTTTAGGGGATGATGGTCTTTGTTAGCAGTGGCCCCTCAATCCCCAGCTGAGGAAGGTGGGTGAGGCCCCAAGATACATTACTTCTCTCTTTAAGAAAAAAGATTAGGGGCTGGAGAGATGGTCTAGCGGTTAAGAGTGCTGACTGCTCTTGCAGAGGACCCGGGTTCGATCCCCAGTACCCACATGGCAGCTGAGAACCATCTTTAACTCCAGTTCCAGGGGAATCCGACACCCTCTTCTGACCTCCGCGGCATTGCATGACATGGGTGCACAAACCTACATGCAGACAGTACACTCATACACATAAAAAATAAATAAAATTTAAAAAAAAGATTATAGCTGGGTGAGGGCACACACCTTTAATCCTTGCACTCAGAAGGAAGAGGCAGGCCAATCTTTGTGAGTTCAAGGTCAGCCTGGTCTACAGAGTGAATTCCAAGACAGCTGGTGCTACAGGGAAATCCTAAAGACCCCCCCAAAAAAAGAAAAAAGATTATTAGCCCGGCATGGTGGCGCATGCCTTTAATCCCAGCACTCAGGAGGCAGAGGCAGGTGGATCTCTGTGAGTTCAAGGCCAGCCTGGTCTATAGAGCAAGCTCCAGACCAGCTTGGACTAAAAGGGGACCCTGTCTCAAAAACAGCCCCCTCCCAAAAAAAAAAGAAAAAGAAAAAAAGATTATTGTGGGGTGGACAGATGGCTCAGCAGTTAAGAGCACTGGCTGCTCTTGCAGAGGACCCAGGTCTGATTCCCAGCACCCACATGGTGGCTAACAACCATCTTTAACTCCAGTTCCAAGGAATCCAATACTCTTTTCTGACTGCCACAGGCATTGCATGACATGGGTGCAATTACACATATCCAGGCAATGCACTCATATACATAAAATTAAAATAATAAATAAAATATTTTAAAAGAAAAAGATTCTCATCTTATGTGCTTAAGTGTTACTGCCTTATGTGTACCTGGTGTTTGTGTGCAGTACCCCAAAGACCAGAGGAGGTCAACAGAGTCACCATGTGGGTATTGGGAACTGAATCCTGGTCATTTGCAAGAGTAGCACCTGCTCTTAACTGCTACCCCTGAAATTTTACTTCTCTAACGTGTTTCCAGCAGGTCACTGAAGGCAGCACAGGCCAAGAGGAGACAGAATCTGGAGCCGGTGTTTCTAGAAGTCTGGAGGGAAAGGCCCAGGAAGAGGCATTCCAGCGGTCAGGGCAGCAGAGGTGCGGAGTATGGGGGAGGGCCCTGAGGCCCAGAGACAGGCTCGCCCAGCACCCCTGACTTCTCACTGCCCAGATCCCCACCCACACCTGGGCCTAGCTGTCCACCACTTCCTGGGTCTGACTCTGTTCAAAACAAAGTTGTTGCCCAGTGAAGTGGCCCAAGATGCCTCTGGGGAGAAGGGACTGCAGGGAGCAGACATCTCTGAGCCCTCTGAGAACGCCCCTAACCGTTAGCTGACATCAAATGTTCCTTTAAGGGCAGGGCCCCAGATAGCCCTGTGTGCCCATGTTCAGTTCCTGTGAATGACTGGCAGGGGTGTTCCCAGGAGTGTGGCATATCGGTAATAGCTGTGAGCTTTGGGGGGAGGGCATGTGGAGGACAGGACGCCCTCCCCAGCAGCCAGGCCTTCATCATGTGCTTGCAGGACAGAGATCTCTCAGCAGGAAGACCCCAATGTCTCTTCCATACAGCTGGATTCTGAACAGATGGATGCTTCCTCAGGTGAGGCTCCCATGTTTTTAGGACCCCCAGAGGTATCTCAAAGATCACGAATCCTCACTCGGTGTGTGTGTGTGTGGGGGGGGAGTTAACCAAAGCCAATTCCTGAATCAAAGCCAGGCTTTTTTTTTTTGTCCTTTTGAGACAGAGTCAGGCTTTTCTTTTCTTTTTAATTTTATTTATTTATTTTGTATGTGTATGTACTCTCTGCATGTAGGTTTGTGAACCTGTGTCATGCAATGCTGTGGAGGTCAGAAGAGGGTGTCGGGTTCCCCTGGAACTGGAGTTCTCCTGGAATTGGAGTTACAGACGGTTCTCAGCGGCCATGTGGGTGCTGGGGATCGAACCTGGGTCCTCTGCAAGAGCAGTCTGCGCTCTTAAACAACTTTTTTTTTTTAATTTTATTTATTTCCATATGTGTATGAATGTATTGTCTGCATGCAAGTCTGTGCACCCGTGACGTGCAATGCCGCGGAGGTCAGAAGAGGGCGTTGGACTCCCCTGGGACTGGAGTTCTCCTGGAATTGGAGTTTCAGACGGCTCTCGGCCGCCATGTGGGTGCTGGGGATCGAACCCGGGTCCTCTGCAAGAGCGGTCGGTGCTCTTAACCGCTAGGCCATCGCTCCAGCCCAACAGTCTGCGCTCTTAACCGCTAGGCCATCTCTCCAGCCCCCAGGCTTTTCTAAGAGCATATTGGCCTCACCTTCCACACTGCGTGGAAGGGAAAGGGCGGGGGGGAGACCCTGTCATTCCATTCCCTCTTCCCAGGGTTGTAGGTTGCTAGGGAAACATCACAGACTGAATGGGATGACTGAAGGCAGAGTCTAAGAATGTAAATAAACCAAGTCACAGAGCCACCCACTGGGTCTGACCAGGGCTGCTATGCTGTAGGCTGGGTCCTAACGCAGGAGCTGCCACTTGTGAGCCACTTGCAAGGAAGAGGCTGGCAGAGTTAACTTCGCCATGGCTTAAAGGGCCAAACATGTTGCACGGCCGCCATTTTCCCCGCCTCTGTTGGAGTATCTTTGTAGTTTGGGCTGCCCTTTCTCTGTTACCGGAGAGCTGCTTCAGGGATGAAGACCTACCATACAGGGTGTCAACCATGTGTTGCTCCCTAACTTGCCCTGTCTCCACAGTTCCTATGGCCTCTGAGGAGGGACTGCCTGCCCAGTACCCAGGCAGCCCCCACGCCCCGCCCGCTGCCTTCCCGGACCTGTGCTCAGGATCTTCAGAAGCTCCTGCATCATCCCTTGCCTCAGTGGGCTCGGCAAGCAGCCTGTCCTGTTCATCCCTCCAGGAGTTCCAGAAAGCCACGGCCACCCTAGTCCAGCTCTCTGACAGTCCCACCTCCCTGTCCAGCTTGGAAGCTGAGGATACCCTGCACATGGATCCCAGCTGCTCGCGGGAGCTCGGTGCTCATGATTCTTGGAAGGATCCTGGCCTGCCTTCTTCCTGGGGCCTCCACCAGGACCACTCTCAGCTGGAGGGGGTCCTGAGGAATGTGGGTCTGTTGACCCAGCAGAGGCTGGAGGGCAATGGGACCACCTGCCCATGTGCCTCCTCTGAGGAGGCAGCTGTGGCAGCAGGCTCAGAGCCAGGGTGCGGCTTCCTTCGCGTAGGCTGGCCAGAGACCTTCCCAGATGTTCCCTCTCCAAGGCTGGGGTCAGAACTGTCAGAGACCTCCAGCCAAATCTGGGATGAGGACAGTGTGGAGAATCTTCTGGAACCTGGCTCTTGTGTTGAGCCACCACTGGGGTGGGCAGGTGGCTCTTTGGACCCAGAAGGCAGCGGAAAGCCTGGTGCAGCTCCTCTGTCCTTAGGCCCTGGGGAAGAACAAGAAGCTTCCGGAACCAGCAGGAGCCTGACTGGTGCACTGAATACAGGGAAGCCCAGGCAGGGCTCCCCTGCGGCTCCCTGCACCACACTCCTGCTCCACAGCCCTCCCTCCAGTGACTCAAGTCGGTCACTGTCTGTTTCTTTGGACACCTCCACCTCTGAAGGGGTGGATCTCAGCAGAGGAGACAGGCCTGCCCAGGCCTCTGCTAGCTGCCAGGAGGGCCCCCAGGGTGCTGATCTGAGCCCATCCATGGAGAGGAAGGCCCTACAGGCCTCCCTTGAGCCCAAGGCCCCCATGTCCCTGCAGGGGGAACCACCAGGAGCTAAGGACCCAAAAGCTGTGTGGGAGGGGGACAGAGGCCCTCCCGTCACAGAGGTGACCAGTCCATCCTGTGCAAGTGGCTTCCTAACTGAGATCCTGTCTCCTGTAGATGAAGAGGTGTCTTATGGTAGTGGTGACCTCCCGTCCTCCACCCACAGGGACCCTCACCTCCCTCCACCACCTATCACTCCCCAAGCAAAGAGTGACAGCAACGAAGCCAACCCCATTTCAGAAAACTTCCCTTCCCCACCTGAGGAGGCTATGTTTCCAGGGGGATCCCTGGGAGGCCTCGGGGTGGACATGTCCATCACTGCTGAGGACGTGTCCTCCTTGTCTGATGACACTCTGGAAAAAGCTCTTTCCCCAGGGCCCCAGGAGTCAGGGTGCTGCCTGGGACCAGTTGGGCAGGATAGAGGCCTGGATGTCTCAAGCTCTGTGGCAGGAAGCCAGGTCAAGGATAGGCAGTGGTCTGAACCTGTCAGCCAACCAGGACCCCCCTCGAGTACTGGGCTTAGGAGTTCCTCTGGGAGGTCCCTAAAATCAACACAGCCCCCAACTCCATCTCCACTGGCTTGTGTGACAAGAGAAGTTCTGTCTAGACTGCCAGTGGCTGGTACTACAGTTGCACTGCTTGGTCGTCAGCAGGGTCCTGGGGCTCCCACCCCGTGTCTGGAATCCTCAGCTGGCTCAGCCATGGAGGCTGCCTTGGACAGTCAAGGGGGGCCCTGGGAAATGATGCAGGTTTTTGAGGGTGCAAGATGCCAGCCAGGGACAGGACACCTCTTAGACAGAAAGGCAGACACATCTCCACAGGCCTCTGAAGCCCCTCCCCAAAGTCCAGGGCCCTCTGTGGCCTGTAGCCAGGCTGAGTCCCTGGCAAACACTGGTGAGGAGGTCGGAGGAGACCTGAGCCAGGGGACAGAGCGCCAGCCCAGGCTCCAGAACTTGCAGGGCAGAGAACGGCTCTGTGGGAGAGCCTGGACCTCTGACTTGGCCTCTGGTGCCTGTGCTGCTCTTCCAGTGACAGGAGGTGCTGGGCCAGTGGATGTCGTGTCTACTCAGCTCAGCAGAAGGATCTTGTGTGAGTCTCTGGCTACCCTGTCAGGGCTGGCCCCAGGAGGCAGCCCCTAGGGGTGTGTTCTGAAATGATAGGGACACCTGACATGCTGCTGTGTAAACTTGTGTGTGTGTGTGTGTGTGTGTGTGTGTGTGTGTGTGTGTCCCTTCAGGCACTACGTGCCTTTGTTTTTGAGTCAGCACTCTTGTTTGCCTGGAACTCATCAAGTGGGCTATGCTGGGTAGCCACTGAGCCCAGGGATCCACCCACCCGTCCCTGCCTCCCAGCATGCCACTCTGTGTATACCTGACTGTCTTATCTTGTATTATTGTGTGTGTGAGCTGGCACTCAGCCACGGAACACACGGCGGTCAGAGAACAACTTTTGGGTATCAGCTTGCTTCTTCGAAAATTTGGGGATCAAATTCAAGTTATCAGGCTTGCTTGGCAAGCAAATGCCTTTAACCGCTGAGCCATCTCTAGCCCGTGCCTGGCTCCCCTCTCCACCTTTTTTTTTTTTTCCCCTCACATGGGTTCTTAGATTTTAACTCAGGTCCTCATCCTTGTAAGGTAAATACTTTACTGGCTGAACTACCTGCCCGGCGCCACCTGCCTTGAACTTCTGATGTCAAGGAACTTGCTGTATTTACTGTTCCCAACAGCTTGCTTATGGCTGAGGGACATGTGTTCATCCTGTTTGGATAAGAGTCACTGGTCACCCTTGACTAGTAAGGCAAATTCTTGTCTCCAGGGCTGAAAGTCTCTCCTTTCTTGCTTGCAGAAGGCTTTCTGGGACATTGATCTTTTCTTGGGAACACAGTGCCTGGGGCCCAGAAAGATCTTGTCTTTTGCAGAGCTCACTGGTCTCTTGTAGGAAGGCCCAAACTGCTGCCTTCTTTACTCCCTGGCCCCCTTCCAGGACAGAATGACCCAGAGTGGTTATTAAGGTGTAGGCATCTGACTCCCACAGATGGGTCTCACACAGTAAATAGTGTTCCCTCTTCACGGGAATGCCTTCTCCCCTCAAACACATTTCCAGGGACTTGTCTAAATAGGCAGGATTTCCTGTGAGAAAAGAAGCTGCAAGATTAACTGTGAGAATGAGACTGGCTTTCAGTGCCTCAGCTAGCTGGGACCTGGGGAGCAAGGACTCCACTCCGCAGGGAGTGAGGTGGCCCTGGAGTGGGCTCAAACTGTCTTCCAGGAGAACAGAACAGCTCATGGGCATGGGTAAGGATGAGGAGAGGACAGTAGAGCAGTGTCCTCTGCCAGGGGAGCTACTCTCCTGCCTCAGTGGACTCTGGTGTGATCATGAAGGCAGGCTGCCCGACACTCCCCTGCCATAGCGCGGCTGCTGTGCTGTCCCAGCTGCCACCCGTGGCCAGGCTCAGACAACCCTCTCTGTCCTCTTAGCTCCATAGACGCTTCAGTGGGGCCCACAGTGATTGGGAGATGGGCTGTCCAGGAACGTCAGGAGCTCCTGCTGGAAGCCCCCAGACTCCTCTGACTGGATCACCCTGCGGTGGGAGTGTCCTGGTGTGCCTTGTTTCTGAAGCTTTGTCCTGTCGCCATCACATCTATGTCCTTGGGGAAGTGTGTACATGTGTGTCATGAGGTCTCACTCTATAGTCAAACTAGCCTTGAACTCATGTCAATCCCTCTGCCTCAGCCTTCTGGGTGGTGTGATTACAGACATGAGCCAGACACACCTGAGGAAGTGGCTCTTACATGAACCCAGCAGGGAGTCCTTTCAGAGGAAGCAGATTTCAGATCTGTTTTCTGAATCGGACTTGGCAGGATTTTGTGGGATGAGGCCTACATGCGTGGGCCTCTCACACAGAGGTTACTTTCAAGTCTGGAAGTATTTGCACAAATATTTGTGTGTACTGTGTGTGTACATGTGTATGCGTACATGCGTATGCTTGTTTATATGATGTATATATGTAACATTTATCCATCATTTACCAATTTCCTTTTATACTTTCACTTTTTTTTTATGTGTATGAGTGTACTGTCTGCATGTAGGTTGGTGCGCCTGTGTCATGCAATGCTGCAGAGGTCAGAAAAGGGCATCGGATTCTCCTGGAACTGGAGTTAAAGACGGTTCTTAGCCACCATGTGGGTGCTGGGAATCGAACCCGGGTCCTCTGCAAGAGTAGTCAGTGCTCTTAACCACTGAGCCATCTCTCCAGCCCTATAATTTTACTTTTTATTGAGGTATATTCATTATACATCTTGCTGGGTTTCATAAAGATATTTTCAAGTATGCCCTGTACTTTGGCCACATCCACCGTATTTTCTTCTCTCTTCCTCTCTCTCAGCCCTTCTTTCAGTCTTGCTCACTTATTTTTTTATCCTTTTTTTAAAATTTTTATTTATTTTTTTGTGCATATGAGTGTACTGTCTGCATGTAGTTTTGTGCACCCGTGTCGTGCAATGCCTTGGAGGTCAGAAGCGGGCATCGGATTCCCCTGGAACTGAAGTTGAAGACAGTTCTCAGCCTCCATGTGGGTGCTGGGGATCGAACCTGGGTCCTCT
This sequence comes from Rhizomys pruinosus, assembly GCA_009823505.1. Taxonomy (NCBI): domain Eukaryota; kingdom Metazoa; phylum Chordata; class Mammalia; order Rodentia; family Spalacidae; genus Rhizomys; species Rhizomys pruinosus. The sequence continues at coordinate 903,676 of VZQC01005317.1, read as the reverse complement.
GAAAGAGCAGTTGGCGCTCTTAACAGCTAGGCCATCTCTCCAGCATGCTCACTTATTTTAATCCTAATAACTATGTCTATGAATACTTTGTACCAATGACATTCCATAAAAAGGCTGAATTACAGAAAGTTGTTCAGCATAATAATTATGGAAAATCGCTCCCATAAAAGCACATGAAGGGGCTGGAGAGATGGCCTAGCGGTTAAGAGTGCCGACCGCTCTTACAGAGGACCCGGGTTCGATCCCCAGCACCCACATGGCAGCCGAGAACTGCCTGAAACTCCAATTCCAGGAGAACTCCAGTTCCAGGGGAATCTGACACCCTCTTCTGACCTCCGCAGCATTGCATGACACGGGTGCACAAACCTGCATGCAAATGGTACATTCATACACATACAGAAATAAATAAAAAATTAAAAAAAAAAAGCACATGAAAATGGGTGCCAGGCATGGTGGCTCATGCCTTTAATCCCAGCACTTGGGAGGCAGAGGCAGGTGGATCCTGGGATTTCAAGGTCAACCTGGTCTACAGATTAAGCTCCAGGCCAGCTAGGACTAAAAGGAAGACCTTGTCTCAAAAATACAAAAATACACACACACACACACACACACAAAAAAAGCACATGAAAACATCACATGGGAAAGAGCTGGGTTAAGTTCCTAGCACCCACAGGGCAGGTCACAACAACCTGGAACTCCAACTCCAGAGAACCCAACACCACCTCTGACTTAGCAACAGGCATGCACGTGCTACACACACATACATGCAAGAAAAACACTCATAGAAGGCAACATATAGTAGTATGTGATATGAACATTTTTGTTTTTAATATCAGTTTAAAAAACTTAAAAAACCTGAAAGCTGGGTGTAGTGGTACACGCCTTTAATCCCAGCACTTGGGAGACAAAGGTAGGCAGATCTCTGTGAGCTCAAGGCCAGCCTGATCTACACAGTGAGTTCTAGGCCAGCTGGGGCTACTGGGAGACTCTATCTCAAAAAGACAAAAACACAAAACAAATACCTGAGTAAATATTCTAAAATATGAAGGGATTATTCTAAAATATGAAGGGATTGTTCTAAAACATGAAGGGATTATTCTAAAACATGAAGGGATTATTCTAAAACATGAAGGGATTATTCTAAAACATGAAGGGATTATTCTAAAATATGAAGGGATTATTCTAAAATATGAAGGGATTATTCTAAAATATGAAGGGATTATCCTAAATCTTCAGAAAATGATTTTGTCTCTTCTGTTTTATATCACTCAAAGTTTCTTTTCTGTGTCTTTTTTTTCAGTACTGGGGATTGAACCTAGGATCTTAGCACACAGTAAGAGAGCAGTCTAACACTGAACTCTATCCCTGATCAGCCTCCCTTTATCTTGTGTGTGCATGTATGCATGCACGAGTGCGTGCGTGTGCATGTGTGTGCATGTGTGCATTCGCGTGTGTGCATGTGTGTGTTTCTACACTCCTGCCATGCTGCCATGTGGGGGTCAGTCTTCTTCCACCATGTGGTTTCTGATGATCAAACTCAGGCTGTTGGCCTTGCTGACGCCTTACCCACTGAGCTGTCTCACTGCCCCCATTCTTCCTTTAGGTCAGCACCTGGAGAGAGAAGCTGAGACCTGGAGGGACATGCTTGACTAAGTTCCCAGGCAGGACTTGAACTTTGGTGTTTGGGTATTTTTTTTTTCTCAAAAAAAAAATGTAGGTGTAGCCGGGTGTGGTGGCACACACCTTTAATCCCAGCACTCGGGGGGCAGGGGCAGGTGGATCTCTGTGAGTTCAAAATCAGCCTGGTCTACAGAGCGAGTTCCAGGCCAGCTAGGACTAAAGGGAGACCCTGTCTCAAAAAGACAAAAAAAAAAAATGTAGGTGTATGAGTGTTTGCCTGTGTGTAAGTGCACCTGTGTCATGAAATACAGGAGGAGGCCAGAAGAGGGTTTTGGATCCCCTGGAACTGGGGTTATGGACAGTTGTTAGCCACCGTGTGGGTGCTTGGAATTGAACCCGAATCCTCTGCAAGAGCAGCCACTGCTCTTAACCGCTGAGCTGCCTCTCCAGGCCTAGGACTGGAACTTTTGGTCCTTTCTCAGCCTCCTGAGTGGTGCAGACATTCACCACCATGCTCTGCTATATTACATTTAAAACTTTAAAAATTGTTCTTAAAATTTTATTATGTGTATAATTGTTTTATCTGTGTATATATATATGTGTGTGTGTGTGTGTGTGCCATGTGTGTACAATGCCCCTGGAGGTCAGAAGTGGGTATCAGAGCCCCTGGAACTGGAGTTATGGATGGTTGTTAGCCACCATGTGAGTGCTGGGAACTAAACGTGGGTCCTCTGCAAGAGCCGCTGAGTCATCGCTCCAGCCCCCAAGAAGGGCCCTCTTGAGTGTGGATACCAGACAGGGACCACGAGTCCAGGGCCAATCCCTCTAGGTCTTGGCTCCTCTCTCTTGCGGTCTGATCTCCAGCTGTAAGGCGTTGTCTCACCTGACTGGCTTGTGGACTCTGGGAGACCTACACTTCACACACACACACACACACACACACGCACGCACGCACGGACACACACACACACACACACACATACACACAAACACACGAGACACTGAAGTTGAACTGGGAAAGCCCCTTGGAGCCAAACTTCTTATTTGTGCTGCCTACACCCTCTGCTCCATGCTCTGGTGCTGGATCTCAGGCCATTTACAACTCCTTTGGGTTCCTGCCAGGGAAATAGGTTCCCCCTCCCCAGACAGCTCCTTACAGACCTACACTGACCAGGTCCTCAGGGTGTCCCAGCCTCTTAGCTCCAATGGACCTCTCAGCAAGCCAACCTTTGTCCATGGACTCCATGAACACATGTGTCCGGGACCATCCAGCTATGCTCATTTGCCTAGCTTTGAGCTAGGTACTCCCAGCCAGCCCCAGAGCACAGGAGAGGCTTGGCTCCATTAGGAAGCACTTGCTCCTCCTCTGTGTATATGATTTCCGAGTGTGTTTCTGAGCTACAGCTTTCCTATTGATTCACCCCTGGTTTTCAGAACAAATTAGTTTGTAATTATAATTTTTTTCTATTTATTGCTAACCCTTTTGGATTTATGAGGGCAAGTGAGACGAATTATG